>JAAALK010000079.1:76319673-76631141 GCA_019279435.1 Zizania palustris | reverse complement strand
AAGAAGTCGCGAAACAGAAATCAAATTGAAGTTCAAATTCTTAACCAAAGCAACATCCTTCAAAGAGAAATGATCTGAAATGCGAATAGAGCCTATGCCACTTACCTTCCCTTGACCACTGTTCCCGAACGTGATGTACTCTTTGGAGCTCGGGGGAGTGAGACTGGAGAACCATCTGCGATGCCCCGTCATGTGGCGAGAGCATCCTGAGTCCATGATCCAAACATATTCTAGTCCCCGATCCTGCACAATTAGTGGTTGTAAGTGGGAGCAAATGGTCCGCACCAGGTTTAGCAAAAAAGCTAAACCAGTGTCGAGCCATCTGCTCAAAAGACGGAAAAGAAGAAATCATAATGAGAGTCTGGACCAAAACGCGGCTCAAAGCGCGGTCCTTGGTTCTGCCTAAAACCTCGGCCACGAGGTCCAGGACCGTAGACAACACGACCTGGAGCTCTGCCGGAACGAACACCACCATCTGGAGCACGGGAATGAAAGTTGTCTCCCCTACCACCACCTACACGACGCGGCCTGGCCTCCAGCCTCTCCCCGCGTCGAGGAACCCGCAGCCTACCACCCTGCTGGTAGAACTGCTCCTAATCACCACGAGCTCTCTCTGCTCTCTCAACCCTCTTCCTCCTGAAGCAAAACTTCGCAAGATGCCCGTCTCTCTGACAGTACTCACAATAATAGGTGGGCTTCTTGGGATGTGGTTGAGTCTTAGGGTTCTTGGGCTTAGTGGTGTTAGGTGTTGTCTTCTTGGGCTGAGAGGGTCCAAGAAGAGAGTCTAGAGGAGTGTGGAGATGTTTGGGCTTTGGAACCCAGATAGGCTTCTTGGGTGGAGCTCTGGGTGGTTCATGAATTACTCCATCCTTGGGCTGACAAGCCTGGGAAGACTCAGTGGAGTGAGTCTTGGAATATCTCTGCTCAGGAGTCATTTACTCCACTCCACTGCCCGGCTAGTGGCACTCTCAAAGTCAGCCTTGGTGTAGGTGTAACCTACCCCAAACCCATCCTGCCTCTTGAACTGCTAGATTATCATGTCGAGCTAAGGCTCTCTGGCACTGATCCAACTCAGGATAGAACGGAGGTAAAAGTTCTCATTCTGAGAATCGGCTAACTCCTCTCTCAAGGAAGCTAGAACCTCCACCTGAGACAAGTAGGTCTCACACTCGCTATCTATCTGGACAAACTTCTCGGCTTTTAGCTTAATCAACTCAAGTCTAAGAGACAGACAGTTCTCACAGACAGTGGGTGGAACTGATAGTGTCTCAAGCTCTAGCCTAGTCTGCGCAAGCTCAACTCTCAACCTCTCCAAATCACCCAAATGCTCATTGCCCTTGGATTTCAGCTCAGCTAAGGCAGCTAAATGAGATGGGCAATCAACACAGGGTGCGATGACAGTGGCTTGAGCATCTTTCAGCTCCAGCTGAGTGCTTTCAAGCTCAGTGGCCAAAGCGTCCCTCTCATCAACCCTTTCTGTGTACCTGGACTTCAGAGTCGACAGGTCACACAGAAGCACCTCACACTTCGGGCACTCACTGCTATCACCCAAGCAAGGGGAAGAAGATAGACTCTCAATTCTGCCATTGGCCACGGCAAGCTCACTCTCTAACTCATCTATCCTCTTCTTAGCCCCCTAAGCAGTTTTTCCCGATATTTCAACTCCTGACAATTGCTCTCAAGTAAATCAACAATTTCACACTCATAAGATGATACCTTTTTCTTGTCGTCGTCGGAGTCATCGGAGGAGCTCTTTTCTTCCTTATCCCCAAGAGTCATTGAACAGAAGCTCTTGCGGGATCTTCGGCGCTGGTGTGAGCGGCTCTTCGGCTTGTCTCCGAAGGCCATGAAGCAGAGGCCCACCGGATCGTCCTTGTCCTTCCCTTCCTGATGGTGATCTCTTCATCGCTTGAGCTCGATGAAGAGGAAGAAGACGTGGACCGCTTGGAGTAGCTCTTCTCCATTTCGGCGAAGAAGGCCTTGTCGCGCTTCTTGTTCTCCTCGCCGGTAGTCCTTCAGGGCCTTCTTGAAGAATCTGGTCTTCGGCTTGCCCTTGTTGAAGGAAGAGCTCTCGTTCTTGCCGAAGCCGTGGAAGCCACCACCGGTGCCCTTCTTGTGACCATTGCGCTTGGGGCAGTCGGCGATGAAGTTTCCTGGATCACCACACTCAAAGCACCCGGATTTTGTGCCGTGTCTTTGAACATCCTTTTGTCATAGACACGACACACCCGGTTATTAAAGAGACACAAATCATCATCTCCCAACAACTCAAGCTGGTCCTCAGTGATAGGCATCAAAGAGAACCCAGCACAACTCACAGAAGAGGGATCAACAGAAGGTGTAGCAAGGGCCAGAGATTTTGTTCCAGAACTAGTGAGATTTGATCTCAGCTGGAGATCAACCTCAGTAGCCTTCAGCTTGCTAAACAACTCAGAAATGGTCAAGGTATCATAAGAAGTACTCTCAATGATAGAAGATACCTTGATCTCCCAGATCTTTGGGTCCAAGGTATGGATAACCTTGAGAGCCTGCTCATGATCTGAAACTAACTGAGCACCCTCAGCCTTGTTGTCCCGAAGCTTGTTTATGATCGACTGAAAACGACCAAACAAAGCCTCAACAGATTCACCCGGCTTCTGTGTGAAATTTTCATATTTACGCCGGTAGGTCTGATAGAGCCGAGCCTTGACCTATGTTGTTCCCTCATGGTGTGCCTTGAGGGTAGCCCAGATCTCTCTCGCGGTGGAGAGATGGCTCACACGCTCAAACTCAGTGGGACCTAAACCAGAGAAAAGAATGTTCACAGCCTTACTGTTGCTCAGATGCTGAGCAATGATACCAGCAGTACCATGCTCAGCGATTGGCAATATGACAAACGTGGTGTGAACGCAAATGTCCCAAATGTCCGAACCCTGGCTCATGAGATAGGCTCGCATGCGAGTCTTCCAATAGTTATAGCCATAGGCTTCCAAGGATGGGACCTTGCCAGGAGACGTCATGGTCACTACTGGGGTTTAGAACCGGTTAAGGTATGGAAAAACCCTAACCAAGCTCTGATACCACTTGTAGGACCGAAAGTAGCGACCAGAGGGGGGTGAATGGGCGTCTTAAAAATTCTTTCGAATATATGGCCTGTTCCCAACACCCAACGCACCTCAAAAGACTAAGCAACAGAAAATAAACAGATAGCCTAAGTCTAAAGGTATCTAGCCTAGAAGCAACTGATGTCAAACAAAGAACTATCAAAGCAGTGCTAGTAGATAGATAAACAGTATACACAAGACTAGGCAAGACAAACTTCTCAGTATAACACTCTAAGTGCACTAAGAATAAAGTGAGAAGTTACCGTTCAAAATTTGTCTCCTGTTCGAAACTTGGCGAAGCCTGCTTCGCTGGTCGAAGCCTGCTTCGCAGTGTTGAAGCCTTCTTCGGAGGTCGAGGCCTGTTTCACTGGGTCGAAGCCTGCTCCGGAGGTCGAGGTCTGCTTCGAATGATGAAGTCTGCCGAGGAGGTTTGGTCTAACCTAGTTCGAGTTGGCAGGGAGCGAAGTATGCTTCGAAGCGAAGTATGAGAATATCGAAGCTTGCTTCGAACAAAGTACTTCGAAGCCTAGACTTCGAACAGAGGTTCGAACAGGCTCACAGAAAAGCAACCTTCAAAAGAAAAGTGAAGCCCGACACACGACAGCAAGTTTAATTCGAAGCCTACACGACTACGTTCGAAGCTAGCACTAGCGAGGTATAACCTTCGAACCACAGGCCAGCTTCGAAGCTAACTCCGAAGCCTGTCGAAGTATGAACTTCGAATAGCCAAGGTCGGAGTTCACCTTCGTAAAGACAATCGAAGTATGACAAGCCAACAAACTAAGTGCAACACATACTTCGAAGCTAGATTCACAGGACATGAGCGAGGTCGAAGTTCAAGCAAAACCCTCGAGGATGTCAGATCGAAGCCTGCCTCACGGAGCTGAGGGGCTTCGAACAGAGAAGGGATCTTTCGCAAGAAAACAGCCAGAAAAGTGTTTCAGCTCTGTCTACTTCGATCAAAAAGCTGCTCAAAAAAAGCAAAGCTAGTACTAGTGTACTGTTGCTATAGGGAGTAGGTACTACTTGCAGTACGCAAGAACTAGTACTACTTCCGTGATGAACAAGAGCAACAGAAGCACTAAAATCCATGAATAAACTTGCTGTGCGAATGAAATGAAGCCATTAAAGATGCTGCAGTTGCTGCACCTAAACAAAGAATAGAAACTTCACTGCATCAAGAGCTACCGAATAAATGCAAGACAAGAGACATGAGCAAAAATGCCTGGCGGCGCACAAACAAGAGAGAGAGAGAAAGAGACAAATGACCCAAAGGAGTATGAATTGATTTCAGCCAAAAGGGTGACCTAACCCTAGGGATTGGGGTCCTATTTATAGGCTGCCCAACACTAGGAATATTCCACCAGCCCCTTTGGGTTTTTTACAGACGCGGGAATAAAGGAAAAGACTCTACTGCCCTTAGGAATTTTTACAGACACGACTGACTGACTGTGGGACTAGAGATACAGATGATTTATCCGGAAGCTAAGCTTTCGTAGCGACTACGGCTTCTCTTCTGGACAGTTCGATACAAGATCAACGGTTGTCAGTTTTGCGCCGAAACTGACAAAGCCTCCACCGACTTTGCACCAGGTACCCGGATTGGGCCGGCCCGACTCCGCAGCTCTCTCAGCCCGGCAGTCGCTCATCGCCCATGTACCTGAGTCAATCCTGGTCAACAGCTCAGTGGGTCTTCTGCTGCTCCTGGCCCATGTACCCGGATTGGGCCAGCCCGACTTCGCAGCCTCCTCTGCCCGACAGTCGCTCGCTGCCCGTGTACCTGAGTCACACGCGGCCCATGAAATAGCAGATCTCTTCTTCTTCTGTCCTCTTTGACTTTCGTTGATAATGACTCATCACTTCTGAAGCCATGAGGCCAACGCTATTCAACATGGCTCCTCACACTTTACAATTGGTTGGTTTTTGGAGGGGTGCCAGAGGATACTTTGAGATATGTTTGGCGCTGCGCAGCTCCTTTGAAAGTTAAAATTTTTGTGTGGCTAACTCTAAAAGAAAGGATTCAGGTGGGGGTTCAGCTGCAGTTGAAACTCTAGCCGGGTGACCCCGCGTGTAAATTTTGTAGGCTGTCGAAAACAGTTGACCATCTCATGTTTTAGTGTGCGATCTCGAAATTTTTATGGTGTGTTGTTAGAGATGCGCTGCGCTGGCCCAAAATTGCGGTGTCACATGGTGGTATTTTTTAGATATTCCCACGCAAGCTGGGGGCGCGTGATAAAAAATCATTTTGGGTGTCTTTGCGGCTAAATGTGGTCTATTTGGTTGTTTCACAATGATTTTGTTTTAACAATCATATATCTGCAAGCATCTTTAACCTTCCTTTTAAATGTCTTGTTTTGCTTCTGAGTGGAAGATACTTTCGTCAGCGCGTCTATTGGGAGATGTAACAAAGCTAAGCCAACTGCTTCATGCAAAAATCAGGACCCTGGTGGCGGAGACGAACTCAACAAGAATCTCAAGCTGACTTGAAGGTTGGCGCAGGCTGAGGGCTTGTGCTTCATTTGGGATCTTGCTGCTGCTTGGGTTTGAGTCTTCGTTTTGGGTTGGGTGGCTTCACATGTTCATTCTCCTTTGGGTTTTTGTGAGATTCCTGCCTTGATGGTCACTTGCTTGTCAGAATAGTCGTTTTGGACGTTCCTGACTTCCCCACCTTTCTCTGTGGATGTTTTGTGGTAGATGTGGTGTCAGATGGTGTCTGTGTGCGAGTTTGTTCAATTGGTAACCCCAGAGGATCTTGGTTCTATTCTGGCTTTCAATCAAAGCCGGGCGTGACTACGATTATGCCTGTTCTCAAAAAAACGAAAGGGGTATAATATAGTGGGTGTAGTTTCAATTTTCTTAATTGAAACATTGACCGCAATTGCCGTTTTGCATCCTAAGAGCATCTCCAAGAGATTACTTATATGACTATTTAAATTTAAATTTAGATATTCCGATGAAAATTGAAGCTTCAAGAGTCCCCTAAACGAATCACTTTCTTAATCCATTCCTTAAATCATCATTCATTTCTCTCAAATATAGGATTAGTTTAGCAAGTCTTTATTTTATTGACACATATGTTTATCTTGTATGCACATTATTTTCTTCATTACGCAGTGTTATAGGTTGGATGATACACATACTTGAATGTATCAAAAATTTATACATAATTATTACGTATTATAGACCGTATTTGTAGGATTTAAAAATAGAGATCGAAATTATAAGAAAACTATTGTATATTGATTAATTCTTAAGAAGAGATAGAGTTTAGGATTGTGATTTAGGGAATAAAATTTAGGTATTTCTTGGGGATGTGATACACGTTTGGCAACGGTCAAAAATTTGCCAAGCGAAACCCAAACCAGCCACCTCCACGTGTTCAAACGGCAGCGCCGCCAGGGGGGCAAAAGAAAAAAGATGCCACCCTAGACCAGTAGACCACCCACTCCTCCCTCCTGCGCTTTTCTCTCTCTCTCCTGGCGGTCAGCCAAGGCGAAACGGCGCTCTCTAATTTTATTTCCAAAATCCCAGCTTTGCCCCTCGGCGATCTCAAGAGCCCTTTCCTTCTTCGATATCCCCGATAAACCCGCCTCTCCCTTGCCTCCTCGCTCGCTCGCTCGCTCGCCGTCCCCGTGGCGCGCGTCTCCTCCCCCCACCAACCGAACCGGCAGCATGGCGCTCTCCTGCATGAGGTGCTCCGCGGGCGCCGGCAACGGCGCAGGCTCCGTCCGACGAGGCGCGCCGGCCGCGCCCTCCTTCGTCAGATGCGGCCTCCGTGGGCTGGCCACCGCCGCCGCCGGGTGTCGCGTAGCAGCAGCAGCAGCCGCCGCCGCGAAGGGAGGTGAGGGTCTTTTTTCCCGTGCCCGTATCTTCTGCTCTGCTCATTTTGACCGCTTTTTCCGGTCCTTGTCAAAATCGAGGAACCCCTTACTATGTCCCTGTCACGAGATTGCCTTTTGTTTGCTTGCGATGATGCGTTGTTCACCGCATCCTACATGCATGCTTGAGCAGTTGAGCTGAATCGTATCATACAGGGCACACCGCATTGGCCTCGTCCCAAAATAAACTGTAAATGCAAAAATGGTCAGGTAGGGCATTCTGTTACCGAGTTACCGTATTCTGGTAAAAGAAAAGCTATATCTGATGAGATGGGTCTAAAACAATCGAATTTGAAGTCATAAAATCATTGTTCAGATCATCGCTGCATGCTCATTTCGACATGTTCATGGTCTTATGTCTATGAATTGCTCAAGTGTTTGTCAGAATAGCACGTTAACACTGGTTAGTGCAGGGGCTGGTAGTTATGCTTCCATTGTCTAAAACAGTACATCATGTCAATAACATAATGCATTTGTGGCAGAATTCATATATGCAATGTTAAGTGTTGACTTGGTTGCGTCATTCAGAAAGGTATAGACACCCATTAATCTTCCCTGGAAAATGGTTTTACTTATGTTCATTCTGTTATACTTATCATCTAAAATACCCTTAGACTGGCACCAATGATCCCACAATAATATTGGTCAACTGTTTTTTTACTGTGGTGCAGTTAATATATAAATGTTTAAATTAATCATGGTGTTTTTAAATACCATAATTCTTCTTGTTTTTCAGATTCTTTAGCTTCAACAGCAAGACCAGGGGGCTAATAAATTCTTCTTGTTTTGACATATTTACCCTCTTTAATGCTATTAGATCATAAGGTGACCTCATCCATGAGGTTCAGTGATGCCAACCAGTCTCCATCGCTCATCACTCTTTGAATAATTGCTCAAAGCAATCAACCAAGGCTATGGGTCTTCCTTGCTGTTGAAGGTTAGGGACCCTAGAACCTAGGTAGCCATATGTTGAAGCAATGATTCTCATGGGATTGGAACCCTTGCTTTGTTCCATCGATGTTGAAGCAGCAGTTAGTTTGGTACAAGTGTGATGAACATTATGTTAGCACAGGCAAACATATGTTGGATGGAGGTTGGACGTGGCTGACTTGAAGTAGAACGGGGCTAGGTGAAGTAGGGTGTCAATTGGAGAGGAATAGATCTATAGAATAATTGTCAATGGGGGAGACCAGACTGGTGTTTAAGGATTAGGGACTGTTTTCCATCTTTTCTTGTGTAATGAATGTAGATACAATTGCATCCTAATATAGATAGGATGGTTTGTTCCTTGAGAAATTTATCTCAAAGCTAAAGGAGTTATGTAATAATTTAATCTAATTTTAAGTCCAAAACTGGCTGCTACCTAGTAGTAGCTCATGCTTGAATAGTATTCATGCAACAGAATACATCTAAAACTAACACTGCATAGTGGGTGTTTCATCTGATGTTCTCATCAATACTTGCCATATAATCATATATAATGACTATTTACTTATATTAAACTTATAATTAGTCAAAGGTGCCATGGATGCTGGTGTGGAGAATGCTGTCAGAAGTGTTGCTCCATCAAAGGTGGAAAATGGCTCACCTTCAGAAATCATTGTAGATGATTTTCAAGACTTGATCTCTCTATCAGAAAATGATGAGTCCACTGTTACAATCACCGTGGTTGGTGCATCTGGTGACCTTGCCAAGAAGAAGATATTTCCTGCACTTTTTGCTCTGTATTATGAAGATTGTCTTCCAAAGGTTTGTGTACATACACCACCAACTTATCATATCATTTTTAGCTACTCTTGTTAAATCCAAATCAGAATATTTTTCTTTTGTAGCATTTCACCATATTTGGTTATGCAAGGAGCAATATGACAGATGCTGAGTTGAGAAACATGGTCAGCAGAACACTGACATGCAGAATAGATAAAAGGTGCTTGACTATACTAGATTTTTATTCCTAATTATTGACATCCTTAGGTAAAGGAGCCTTTGTAGATGCATGCATTTTCCTCAGTGCTGCTTGAAACTATTATTTCTTTCCAGGGAAAACTGTAATGAGAAGATGGAAGAGTTTCTGAAACGATGCTTCTATCATTCCGGCCAATATGATTCAGAGGAGCATTTCAGGGACCTTGACAAGAAGCTAAAACAACATGAGGTTTGTATGTGCACTTCATGTCGAAACAAGAATGAACCACTTATTGTGCTTGTAATCATGCAGTTACACTACTTCTATTTGTTTGGACGAATTCATCACAGGTTGTGTTTTTAGTTACATAAGCCTGCTACTTTTTCAATCAGAATATATTAATATATCAAAACAATCTCTTAAACCTATCATTGCACACCCTTTCTTTTCAAGTTCTTTCCATCCTGCTGAAACTATATTTTTCTGAAACTTTAAATACACTAGTCCCTTGAGAAGATATGCACGCCAGCCAATAAGCTGGCATCCATCTATTGGTGTGTCCTATCCTCCACTTGTGAAACTAAGACTGAAATTTTTGATATTGCCAAGGATTTGTTTTCAGATGTTGTGTTGGGCTATGCTTATTCTTGAAGTTGCTGTTAGAGAGAACACTCGCATTGGTAGGGATGACACTCAAGAGTTGGGGCAATTTTCTTCTCATTCAACTCACTCAAATGCCATGCCAACCAAATGGTTGGGGATACATATTTATAGGCTAGCCATGTAGCCCAAGATGCTAGAGCAAAGATGCTAAAGCAAAGATGCTAAAGCAAAGATGCTTAGTCTAGTCTAAGATGCTAAAGCAAAGATGTTTAGTCTAGTCTAAGATGCTAAAGCAAAGATGCTAGTCTAAGATGCTAAAGCAAAAGATGCTAAAGGTGCTAAGACTACAAACTTGTCCACACATGGACATCACACATGTCATGCCAAAACACACACACACACATAGACTTATCCTCTCAATCTCTCCCTAAGTCTTGTGTGGCGCCTTCTGGGAAATCTGAACCATCCCAATCCTGGCGCGAAGCTCCTGGAACTTGATCCGCCCAAGCGACTTGGTGAGGAAGTCGGCGAGCTGGTCTTGGGTGTTGATGTAGCTTGCCTTCACACTCCCCTCATCCAAACAACTCCGGATGAAGTGGTACTTCACCCGGATGTGCTTGCTGCGCTTGTGGAAAACAGGGTTCTTTGCCAAAGCCAAAGCAGACTTGCTGCCCACCCTGAGCTCCACTGCTTCGGCATCTCTGCCAAGAAGATCGCCAAGCAGCCGAGCCAGCCAGAGAGCCTGAGTTGATGCAGAAGTGGCTGCGATGTACTCTGCCTCGCAACTGGACATGGCCACCACCTGCTGCTTGACCGACTGCCAGCTGATTAGACACTTACCAAGGAAGAACAGTGTCCCGCTGGTGCTCTTGCTTGTGTCGATGTCGCCGGCGTGGTCGCTGTCGCTGTACCTGATGAAATGCGCCGCACCGGGGCACCTCGGGTAGTACAAGCCGTAGTCAAAGGTCCCCGCGACATAGCGTAGGATCCTCTTCACGGCCTGCTGATGCTCCGTCGTCGGTCGCTGCATGAACCGACTGACGTAGCCAACTGCGAACGCCAAGTCCGGTCGCGTGTGGACAAGGTAGCGAAGGTTGCCCACAATGCGCCGGTACTGCGTTGCGTCCACCTCCTCCGCCGTGCTGTCGCGACTCAGCTTCAGCCTTTCCTCCATGGGAGTGTAGGCTGGGTTGCAGTCGGTGAGTCCGCCTAGCTCGACGATGCGCTTGGCGTAGGCGGTTTGGCGAAGTGAAGTGCCAGAGCTGTCCTGGTGCACCTCGATCCCCAAGTAGAAGGAGAGGAGCCCTAGGTCGCTCATCTGGAAGGTGGCCTTCATCTTCGTGTTGAACGCCTCTACCTCCACCTCCTTGGTGCCGGTGATCACCAAGTCGTCAACGTAGACGCCTACCAGCAGGGCATTGTCTCCCTTGCCCCGCCGGTAGACTGCAGCCTCATGAGCACTTTGATGGAACCCCATCTGCCTGAGAGTGGAGTCCAACTTGTCGTTCCAAGCTCGTGGTGCCTGTCGCAAGCCATAGAGGGCCTTGCGCAGGCGGAGAACCTTGTTCTCCTTGCCGGGGATGACAAATCCCGACGACTGTCGAACGTAGACCTCCTCCTTCAAGTCGCCATTGAGGAAGGCGGACTTGACATCCATGTGACAGACACGCCAACCCTCCTGGGCTGCCAGCGCGAGGAGGACACGAATGGACTCCATCCGTGCAACAGGAGCGAAGGCATCATCGAAGTCGACTCCTTCCTGTTGAACGAAACCGCGTGCCACCAACCGAGCCTTGTGCTTGACCACCACTCCGGCCTCATCTTTCTTGACCTTGAACACCCACTTAAGGGTGATGGCACGGTGGCCGGCCGGAAGATCAGCCAGCTCCCATGTCTGGTTCCGCTCGACGGCGTCCATCTCCTGCTGCATCGCGGCGCGCCAGGCCGCGTCTCCTTCCGCCTCAGCGAAGGAACGTGGCTCACCGTCGTCATGCGCCAAGTGTAGTTCCGCATCGAAGTCATGTTGCGCCATCCCAGGAACGGGCTGCTCACCAAGGATGTTATCCATGGTGCGGTAATGTAGAGGCTCTCCGTCATGGCAAGCATCGACACGGTCCCCGTCGTTTGACAATGGAGTAGTGAACTCCACTGTGCGTTGCTCATCATGAACTGAAGTTGCGGATGCCGATCCCGGAGATGTGGGCGCCGGTGTAGGAGAGCGAGGTGTGGCCGATGCAGGAGGTGGTGGAGTACTTGCCGGAGCTGATGATGTGCCAGGTGCTGGGGCAAGCGAGCTCGGTGAAGGCGAACTGCTAGCTCCCCCCGCTCCCTCGAAGTAGACGTACTCGACGACGAAATCGTTGATCGTCGAAGTCGAGCCATCATCCGCCATCTTGCCCCACGTCCAGCCTCGCCCTTCGTCGAACACAACGTCTCGTGAGATTTGGACGCGCTGTGTCGTAGGGTTGAGGATGCGGTAGGCCTTGGAGCCCTCCGCATAGCCGATGAAGACCCCTTGCGTACTCCGATCGTCAAGCTTGCCGACGTGGCTGAGCTCCTTGACGAATGCTAGGCAACCAAAAACGCGAAGGTGGCCAACCGTCGGCTTGCGTCCGTGCCAGGCTTCATACGGCATCTCGCCGTCAAGAGCCTTGGTGGGCGAGCGGTTGAGGAGATGGACGGCAGTCATCACCGCCTCTCCCCAGTAAATCGCCGACATCCCCCTCTACTTGAGGAGGGCGCGAGCAGTGGCCACCACCGTCTGGTTGCGGCGCTCGACGACGCCGTTCTGCTGTGGTGTTGAATGCCCTCATCGGCGCAGTACGCCGCGAACTCAGCCGCCGTGAACTCGCCGCCGTTGTCCGTGCGCAACACCCGGAGCTTGCGGCCGCACTCCTTCTCCGCGGCAGCTTGATGACGCTTGATAGCATCTACGGCTGCTGCCTTGGTGTCGAGAAGCACCGCCCACATGTAGCGGGACACGTCGTCGACGAGGAGGAGGAAGTAGCGCCGGCCTCCAGGGGTAGCCGGTGTCACGGGACCGCAAAGGTCGCCGTGCACGAGCTCGAGCTTCTCCTTGGCGCGAAAGCTCGCCTGATGAGGGAATGGGAGTCGCCGCTGCTTGGTCAGCACGCAGGTGTCGCAGAACTGCTCCACATGCTCGACACTCGGCATGCCCCGCACCATCTCCTTGATGCCGAGCTGCTTCAGGGCCTCAAAGTTGAGGTGCCCAAAGCGCTCGTGCCACCGCCACGCGTCGTCGTCGCGGCGGGCTGCAAGACACACAAGCTGCGCCACCTGCACATGAAGGACATAGAGGCGATTGCTTCCTCTATTTACCGTGGCGACAAGTTGATGCTGATGATCCCAAATGCGCAGCACCCCATGCTCGATCTCCACGCGCGAGCCATTCTCATCCAGCTGGCCCAGACTGATGATGGAGTTCCTCAGCTTGGGGATGTAGTAGACACCGGTGAGCATCCGATGCTCCCCGATCTTGGCGGTGAAGATGACAGAGCCGACGCCCCTTATCTCCACGGCGGAGGCGTCCCCAAACTTGACGGACCCTCGCACGCTGGAGTCCAGGTCGGAGAAGTGGTCCCGCCGCCCGGTCATGTGATGGGTGGCGCCGGTGTCGAGGAACCACCCGTCAATCTTGTCATCATTGGACCCATTGCCGAGGAAGACGTGTGCGCGCGGTTCGTCGACGTGGAGAAGAGCGGCGACTGTCGACGTGGGAGGGGAGTGCAGCTCAATGTTCCCATGTATAAGGAACAGAGCTGGCTCCTCTTGCGCTTGCGCGACATGTGCCCAGTGTTCTAAAAATCGGATCTAGGCGGGCGCCTAGGCGGCAAAAGGCGCTGGGCGCCACCCCAGCGCCGCGCGGAGGCCGGCTGGGCGTGCAGGGCGCCTAGGCAGGTCAAGCGCGGCCTGGGCGGTTGACCGCGGCGCCTAGGCGGCCCAGAACCGTCAGCGGGAGGGGGCTAGGCAGCAGTCCGGCGGCGGGAGAGGAGAAGGTGGCCAGATCCGGCGACGGGAGGGAGGCAGGCGGCTAGTTCTGGCGGCGGGAGAGGAGAAGGCGGCCAGATCTGGCAGCGGGAGGGAGCGAGGCGGCTAGTTCCGGCGGCGGGAGAGGAGAAGGCGGCCAGATCCGACGGCAGGAGGGAGGCAGGCGGCTAGATCCGGCTGTAGGAGGGGAGAAGGCGGCCAGATCCGGCGGCGGTAGGGGAGTAGGCGGCCAGATCCGGCGGCCGCTCTCTCCTCGCAGCAGGCCCTCGCCCTGCACATCCTGCACTGCCGCCTCCTCCTCCTCTTGCTTCTTCTGTTCTTCACCACCATGCAGCCAGATCCGGTTCTTCACATCCTGCAGCTTGACCGGAGGGGAAGAGAAGGGAGGGGAAATGGCTTCGGGTGGGAGAAAAGAAAAAATATTGCCTGGAATGGATGGTTGGAACTAGCAAAATGAAGAAAAATGAGTTGAACCTAGGCGCCGCCTAGGCGCCGCCTAGGCGCTCCTAGGCGCTAGGCGCTGGGTCGCCGCCCGACTAGCGCCTAGCGCCTTTTAGAACACTGCATGTGCCTGACCGCCGCGCTTCGCCTGCCGGCAGTCCCTAGCCCAATGGCCGATCTTGCCACAGTTGTGACAAGTGTCATCACGGGTGGCCTTGCGGCCACTGTTGGTGCCGCCAGTAGCGCCTCCACGCGCCTGGGGGGCCTTGCGCTTGTTTGATGCCTCCCCCTTCTTCTGCTCTCGCTGGCGAGCGAGCCACTGCTCCTCGGTGATGAGAAGCTTGCCACCAGTGGTGGCCGGCTCTGAGATGGCTGGGGCTCGTCGATGTCGACGACCTTGAGGCGACCTATTGCTTCTCCGATCGACATCCTGGAGAGGTCCATCAAGGACTCGATCGAACGAGCCATTTGCTTGTATTTCCCGGGAACGCAACGAAAGAGCTTCTCAACGGCTCTTTCCTCGTTGATGAGGTCTTCGCCATGCTGCACCAACTTCTGCAGTAGAGAGTTGAGACGGAGAGCAAAATCATCAACATCCTCACCTGGTTTGAAAGCCAGGTTCTCCCACTCCTTGCGTAGTGCCTGCAGCGTAGCCTTGCGGGCGTGATCGCTGCCGATACATACTGCAGCGATAGTATCCCAAGCCTCCTTGGCAGTTTGCTTGCAAGCAATCAAACACTACATCTCCAGCGGAATTGCAGCAACGAGGGCCTCCAGCGCCCGTCGATCATCATCGTAGTCGACGTCGTCGTATGTGACTGCCTCCCACATGTGCCGCACTTGGAGCTTAACCCTCATAATCATGGACCACTGGGTGTAGTTGGTCTTGGTGAGGATGGGCCATCCACCACCAGCACCAGCGTCCTTGATGATGGTCTGGAAGCCGCGATGACCATGGCGCCGGTCCGGGGAAGGAGAGCCACGCCGCCTGTGAGGGTCGCGTTTGCCATGAGCACGACCGTCGCGTGCGCATCCTCCCGGAGTGTTGTTGGCGCGTCTGGGCCCGTTTGGGCTGCCGCAGCGAGCACGGGGCTGCGCTGCTGCCCACTGCGCTACCCGCTCATCCTTCGCCCTCCTTGGTAACTCGGCCTCCAAGTCGAGGCTACCTCCCTCGGAGGCAGTGTCACTGTTGCTACCGTGGCACAAAGCTTCAAGCTCTGCCGCCGCAACACGTGAGCCACAGCCGCCGCCGCTTCCTCTTCCGCTCTTGCTGCTGCCAGTTCTGCCGCCGCCAACCTCACCTTCCGAGCCGTCGCTGCCACAACCTCTGCTGCCACCCGGTCGCGCTCCTCTGCCGCGGCGACTTCGGCCTCCTGCCGACGTCGTGCGCTCGAGGTGACCGAGCGAAGAGAGTCTCCTGTGGACATTGTGTGGTGGTAGAGTGGAAGGGTCGTGGGGGTTGCTGCTGCACTGGGAGGAAGCCGCTACAATCGAGCTGCTGCTCGGAGTGTGGGTGGAGCTCGCCGAGTCGTTGGTTTCCGGTGGACCGGCAAGGGAGGAAGATGAACAAGGAGAAGGGCGTCTCCGTTGGAGAGAGTCGCGGAGGGGATTGGAAAGGTCACAGAACCATACAACTCTGATACCAATTGTTAGAGAGAACACTCGCATTGGTAGGGATGACACTCAAGAGTTGGGGCAATTTTCTTCTCATTCAACTCACTCAAATGCCATGCCAACCAAATGGTTGGGGATACATATTTATAGGCTAGCCATGTAGCCCAAGATGCTAGAGCAAAGATGCTAGTCTAAGATGCTTAGTCTAGTCTAAGATGTTAAAGGTGCTAAGACTACAAACTTGTCCACACATAGACATCACACATGTCATGCCAAACAATATATCATGCCAAAACACACACACACACATAGACTTATCCTCTCAGTTGCTGTCGAAAATCATCTGCACAAAATAATGTGGTTTATTTTGAGAAATCTAATATGCTACAAATTGTCTATATAACCATTATTTCTTTCACACTTGGTTGTTCTGAAGTGGAATAATTTTTGTTTGCTTTTTTTGACATGAAACAGTAGGGGAGCCCCCTACAATATAATATATACAAATATACAAACATACATATATATATATATATATATATAGAGAGAGAGAGAGAGAGAGAGAGTTTATGTACATTAAAAGAAAATCTAATATTACAGCCCCCTAGGAGTAAGCATTAAACGATGTCTAGCCAATCAAAAATATGGTGTCTATCTTTCTTTCTTGACTTCATGCTCATGCAAAGCAAGTTCATTATTGAAGGGTATTTAAGTATTTTCCTATTCATAATATTGTGCATGATATTATCAAAGATCTTCTCACTTTTTTCTTCCATATATTTTTGCAATTTGGATAAGAAGAAAATCAATTAGCCAAAAACTAGATTATCATAATCCACCTCTATGCCAAGCAGAGCTAAATCCATGTGCATTTTATGTCTTAATAATCTGATTGAATTCTTGTACTTAATCTGCAGGGTTCCAGAGTTTCTAACCGTCTTTTTTATTTGTCAATACCTCCAAATATATTCCTCGATGTTGTAAAATGTGCAAGCATATCATCATCATCTGTGAATGGTTGGACAAGGGTAATTGTTGAGAAACCATTTGGTCGGGACTCAGATTCATCTGCTGCATTAACAAGAGGTCTGAAGCAGTACCTGGTGGAGGACCAAATCTTCAGGTTGTGCATGCATCTATTTGAGACTGCATTCGTTGGAATATATTTTATTTTATGTATTCCTAAATTAACATATAAATCTAAGTGCATGGTAATTCTTTTCATAGAGTGAGATTATTATGATCATTATGTTCCTTTCAACTTGTTATTCAGGATTGACCATTACTTGGGAAAAGAACTGGTGGAGAACTTGTCTGTCCTTCGCTTTTCAAATCTTGTTTTTGAGCCTCTATGGTCAAGGCAGTATATAAGGAATGTGCAACTGATATTCTCAGAAGATTTTGGTACTGAAGGACGAGGAGGGTATGATTCTGCAAGTTCTTTTTATGGCATTACATTTGTTCCCTAGGATTATCTCACTTTATCGTTGAATTACTCAGGTACTTTGATAGGTATGGTATTATCCGAGACATAATGCAGAATCATCTTCTTCAGATACTAGCCATATTTGCAATGGAAACTCCAATTAGCTTGGAAGCAGAGGACATAAGAAATGAGAAGGTTTGTGTCTGCTCCTTTAATGATCTTCAGACATTAGATGTTCAAGGCAGATTTGGACTTAAACTGCTGTCACTTGCACATAGGTGTACCTAGTTAGGGAGGGTGGCCCACTTTATTCTTTCATTCCTTGTGTGTCTTATACATGTTGTATACCTTTAGCATAATACATTCATCTTGTTACCAATGGTGTATATCAAATCAATTTACACCTTTAGCATGATACATCAATCTCTTTACCAATGGTGTTATGTTGCTTCATATTTTTGTCCAGGTTAAAGTTCTGTGCTCCATGAAGCCCTTGCAACTGGAAGATGTGGTGATAGGACAGTATAAAAGTCATACAAAGGGCGGTACCACATATCCTGCATACACTGATGATAAGACGGTGCCCAAGGATAGTTTGACTCCAACATTTGCTGCAGCTGCACTTTTCATAAATAATGCTAGATGGGATGGGGTTCCTTTTCTTATGAAGGCCGGGAAAGCTTTACATACAAAAGGGTATGTCAATAGAAGTAGTTATGCTCGCAACCTTACCTGTATGATGCCAATACCCTCTAGTTAGTGTAAATAAAAATAGTAGTAGCGTAATACTATATTTGTAAAAAATCAATATAGATTACATTTGGTCTACCTTCAAGACAAAAACAAATAAATAGCGTCTTTCCTCCTACTTATATTAATTACAGTAAAATAATATTGTTTGTTCTAAAAAAGATATTATGGATTATTTTATATGTCAAAGATCTCTTACATGGAAAATAAATAAATTTCAGGGCTGAGATTAGAGTACAGTTCCGACATGTTCCTGGTAATCTCTATAAGAGGAGTTTTGGGACTGATCTTGATACATCGACAAATGAGCTTGTGATACGTGTGCAACCTGATGAAGCGATCTACCTGAAGATAAACAACAAGATTCCTGGTCTTGGTATGAGACTAGATAGAAGTAAGTTGAATCTTCACTATGCAGCAAGGTAAGCTTGATTCCAGCAGTTTTACAGTTCTATCTGTATATAGATGGGTTTCCTATTTCAAGAAGTTGGAGTATTATGCTTTGCTACGTATTTAAGTTTGTCGAAATGTTAGGCCAAATTGGTTGCTAATAGTTACAATGCTAGTAGCAAATACAAAACAGGAAAAATGATCTTCTGCTTTATGTCATATATGTATTTATATTACTATCATTGTGCTGCCAAGTTACGTCATGTTTAGCCTAGCGTGCTTTCTATCTGTAATCTCGCTGTGGTACAATGTATCAGCCCACAATCCATTAGTAATCTGATGTTTGAAGTGCTTACTATATCTTGCTACGCGTGTAGAAACTGATGTAGAAACTTGCCCTAGGTACTCCAAGGAAATACCGGATGCTTATGAGAGGCTATTGCTTGATGCCATCGAAGGAGAGCGAAGGCTTTTCATCCGCTCTGATGAGTTGGACGCCGCATGGGAGCTCTTCACTCCTCTTCTGAAGGAGTTGGAAGAGAAGCGGATAGCCCCTGAGCTATACCCTTATGGAAGCCGTGGTCCTGTAGGGGCTCACTACCTTGCAGCAAAATACAATGTCAGATGGGGTGATTTAACCACAGAGCACAAGGCATGATACACAAATGATTTCTATTTTCACAATGCTCTTTTGCCATGGCATTTCTGTAAGACTGCATGGCCCAATTGGTGGGACAGATGCAAGGAAAGAGATGAGAATAATGCAAGCTGTTGGCTAGGTTGCAAGGCCTGTATCCGTTAGACAGATAGACTATAAACAGTTTTGTGCCATAATAACTATTGTGTATAATTTTTGGCTTCTTGGACGGCAAATGTAAGGTTGTCACGTTCTCATCTTCATTCAGTGATCCAGATGGGCTCTTGACGTAGTATCCACAATTCTGGGAATTTTTTTTTGGGACCATAGGTCCCTTTTCTGTGGGCAGTGTTTTCTGTGCAAAGTTTTAGGAGTTTATTTATTCATTTTCAATTTACAAAAAAATCGTCTGTCATCAAAATTTACAAAATTAGCCTCCAAATGTCTTGGATGGTTTTAGTTTATATATATAATGCATGTGTAAAGGTGGTTTTTTGTTATGTTTAGGAATATACAAATTTATTATTTTATTACCTTTGTACCTAAGTATGTGTTATTGTATTTAAATAACAGATCTAATATATTATTAAATATCATGTGATTTAGCTGAGAGATAAACTAATTATCTGATTTATATCCTAAGAAGTTGTATCATACTTAGCTATTTATAGATTAATGACCACTATGACGACTAGGGCTCTTCTGAACTCCCTTTGGTTGGCTTTTGCTTTTTGAAAGTCAAACTAATGGGTATATTTCAAACCTAGCAGTTTTTAGTAAAAATAGTTTTTGGTGCAGTGAAATTGTAAAAGCTTCTTCAAACCTGCCTCTATGGCTTCTGGCTTCGTAACCATATAAAATTTTATAAATTGACATTTCAAATTTCATACAACCATACAAAAATCTATAAATTGATATTTCAAATTTCATACAACCATACAAAAATCCATAATTTGACATTTCAAATTTCATACAATCATACAAAATTCCATAAATTGATATTTCAAATTTCATACAACCATACAAAAATCCATAATTTGACATTTCAAATTTCATACAACCATAAAAAATTCCATAAATTGATATTTTAAATTTCATACAACCATACAAAATTTCATAAATTGACATTTCAAATTTCATACAACCGTACAAAATTTCATAAATTGAATTTTTACACAGCTCAAAACTCACAGCTCAAAGCAGCTTCTCCACAATCGTTTCAGCCAAACAACTTTTAACTTTCTCATAGCTGACATCCAACAGCCCACAATAACTTTTTTTTCACAACTTCAGCTTAACCAAACACACCCTAAAACTCACGCCCTTCTATATGCTTGGACTATTTAACTAGGTGGACTAATGTCCATAACATTTCTTTCCTCGATTAGCAGCTCATCCTAAAGCTAACGCAATAATGTGCAGCGAAGCCTTTAGATCGTAATTCTTGAGTATGGGCTTCAAGAGCTGATTGCATTGGATTGTCACCGGAAGCCATGGTAGAAGCATAAGGGCAATCTCAACCCATAGTTTATTATAGATTTATACTAAGAAATTATGTTCCCAACCCTAGTTTCTTAGTATAAATCTATAATAAAATTTTTATACTATTGTTTTTCTCCTCTCCTCTCCTCTCTCATCCAATTGTTTACATTCATGTCTTAGATATAGTTAAGACATAGTGTCTTACTTAAGGCATGGTTTCTTCATATTCTAGTATCTCTCCTCATTAAATAATTTATCACATCACATTTTTTCCTATGTGGCAGCACAATAAATACTTAAGAAACCATCTTACATGGAGAGTTGATAGTGCCCTAATCTTCTCGCTATGATACCAATATGTTATATTTAGGGTTTTGGATCCCAAACTAAGTAGCCAATAATTGTGGTGGGTAGCCATAGTTTGAGGTTGTTCCCCTCTCACCCAAGGATTGGTAGATGTGGCGGAGAATTTTTTTTCTCTCACTAATAGAAGATATAGGAGCATCGAGCAATAGCGAAATTTCTCCATGATAGAATAGGTAGACACGATACGAAGCCTTGTCATGGACGACTTGAGCCGGAGATAGAAGAATAGATAATTTTATTATTTTTTCCTAGGTACGGGCTATTGTATTTATAGGCTAGTACTATAATATTATCTCTAATAATAGATGTAATCTATTACTAAATATCCTATAATTTAGCTAAGAGATAAACTAATTAACTGAATTTTTTAAGATTAAAGACTCTCTTGGACTTAGACTCTTTAGCAGCTGGACTAATGTCCATGACATCATGGCATAGCAATGTCGCGTGAAGCATGGGAAACTTTTCACGCGGGCCTTTTTCACCCTTTCTCCGTGCAAAATCTCTTGCGTTCTAGAGGGTGCCATTTACTCTTGCCCATGTAACCCTTGCATCATGCAGAAAATGTCGGTTAATTCCTTTCAGATAAAAAAAAGAAGAGCAGCGTGTAGTTGGTGAAAATGGATTCGATACTTGAAAATTGTTATAACTAGTGGTGTGTGAGTGTTGTGTGTGTGGTTAGGGATCGATAACGAGTCAGCTTGGCTTATTATAGCTCAACGACGAGAGTGGCCGGAGATGGTGGCCAGGCGGTGTGGGTGGAGGCGGTGACCGTGCGCCGACGTGGGTTGACATCCAGAGGCAATGAACGGGTGGCATGAGTTGGGAGCAACGTGAGGTTACTAGTTGGGCGATGCGATCTGGGAGTGCTATGGGATTTGCGGCCAAGCAGCACGGGGTCGACGACGGGGCGATGCAAGTTGAGAGTAGCGCAGGGTCTGTGGTCGGGCAACATGATCTAGGAGCGGCATAGGATCTGCGGTCGGGCGACGCGATCTGGGAGCAGCACTAGGTGACGTGGGGATGACGACCGGACTACGTGATGTTGTAATAATTGCGGTATAAGTAATGATATATTGAAATTATTTCCAGCTATAAACAGCCACAATACAATACTCATATCATGAAATATGACAATGAACAACACCATTAAGAATGTATTTTCAGAACGAAAATAAACAATGTTTATTGCATATTCCACCATGACATATAGTACTAGCAGGGAATGTATAAACAACAACATAGCTCAGTTTATAACAAGGATTGCTCTCAGATTAATTAATCAGTGTCGGGTTGCTGAGAACAGCCTTCCAACGACAATTAAACCAAGGTCACAGGCTATATATATGATCAACAGTATAGAACTAATTGTAACACCCTAAAAATAAAAAAGGAAATAAAATAAAGAAAAATAATATTAAAGGGATTTCTGGAAATTATAATTAAAGAAAAACCCTTAAAGAGCCTTATTAAAGCCAAACAGGGAGAAATATTCAAAATCTGGACTTGAAAATTTTATGAGATAAACTAGAGGCCAAAACATAATTTCAGGAATTTTTACAAATTTTTATCAACAGTGATTCAACCCTAAATCAAATAAATGAATTACTGGATTTATTTTAAATCAGAAAACATTTTTAAATCGAAATGGGCCTCAACCCCCAAAGTACTCCGAGCCCGGCCCAGTCCAACCGCGTGACACCGACTAGTGGGGCCCGCCTGTCGGCGCGTTCCCCCTCTCTCCTCCCCACGCCCGCGCTCCGCCGGCCCACCCGTCAGCCTCCGTCGCTCCCCTTTCTCCCTCTGACAGCCGTGGCCCGCCTGTCGGCCCCTTCCTTTTCCGTTTCGGCCACTGACAGGTGGGGGCCACCTGTCAGGACCTTCGTCCCCGATGGAAGGGGATCGCTCCCCTTTCCTTCCGGTGACCCCCTTTCCTTCCCTCGCCGCCGACCGCCCCGATCCGGCTGGATCTGCCTCGGACACCCTTCCTTGGACCCCCGCGACCCCCTTCCATCTATAGGCCACACGTTTTGGCAGTTATGGAAACCGGGCCGAGGGAATGGAACCCTCACCGGAGAAGGAAGGAAACCTTCTATTTCCTTCCATTTGGCCACCGCTGGTGACCCTATAAATACCCTCGCCCTCACCGCGCTCAGCCCACACCACCGTAGCCTGAGCCGAAGCAATCCAGAGCGCCGCCACTCTCTTTTCGGGTTTTCCCTCTGCTTCAACTCCGGCCGCCGCTCGCCGTCAACTCCGGCCTCCCCCGTCCTAGCCACCACCACCGATGAGACCACCGGAGCCCGCTCGTCCTCGGCCACGCCTGAAGATCTAGGCCCTATGTGAGTTTTGGTAATTAATGATAAACATGCGTTTGAGGACTAATATTTTTCTTAAGTGTGAAGGAAATGAGTAGGTCCCGCGCAAATGGAGCACAAGATGGAAACCCGAAGATCTGGACGTTTAAAGGCTACGGCAAAAGGTTTGAAGGGATCTAGAAATTGATTGAGGTGTTTGGAGCGATCAATTAGGCTAGGTTTAAATTTTGTTTTTGTCGTACTATAAAGAGGGGTTGCATCTTGATTATGAGTTGATTTTCAAGTGCACAATTTGCATTGCATATAGTATCTTTTGATCATGTGTGATTGTTGCAAAAGTTGCTATTTTGGCAAAATCCTTGAAAAATCATTGCAGCATTTTGTTGGAGCTGTCTGACCCTGGCGGTCTGACCGACCATGTGGGTCCGGTCAGACCGGCTGGAGTTGGACGGTCCGACCGGCCAGGGGGGCCGGTCCGACCGGGTTGCGCAGGGCAGAAAACTGCTGGTTTACAGAGCCGACGGGAGCACTATCGGTCCGACCGAGCCGATGGCCGGTCAGACCGGGTAGGGCCGGTCCGACCGGGCCAGCATGGCCGGTCAGACCGAGGCGTCCTGTCACATCAGTAAACGGCTAGTTTTCTAGCCGTTGCAGTTGAGGTCGGTCAGACCGGCCCAAGATGGGCGGTCAGACCGACATTGCGCAGAGAGCCACCTAACTTGTGTAACGGCTAGTTTTTGGGTGTGTGGCTATATAAACCCTTGCTACAGCTCCTTTGCTAGACTTTTGGCATTCATTTGAGCATCCTTGAGCACAAGAGAGTCTCTCCCACCATTGAGCACTAATTTGAGCACTAGTGAGGTTGGGAAGAAAAAGGGGTGATCAAGTGATTGAGTGAATTGCATTGCATTGGCATTTTGGCACTTGATCCTCTTCTCCTAGCTTTGATTGCAGCTTGTTACTCTTGGAGATTGCCATCTCCTAGACGGCTTGGAGAAGAAACCGGTGATCTCTCCTAGAAGGTTGTGGAGGAGACCCGGGAGGTTGTGAAGGTTGGAGCTCGCCTATCCGGAGTGGAGAAGAGCTACCACTAGTGATCGAGGCCCGAGAGTTGCACTTCCGGTGCCGGCTCATCTTCAAGCTAATTTCTCTCTGAGAAATCCGAGGCTTGGTGAAGAGAGCGGTCAAGTGAAACTCGCCTCAACGAGGACGTAGGAAATTGGCAAATTTCCGAACCTCGGGATAAAATTCGGTTGTCTCTTGTCCCCTCTACTTTGTGCAAGTATAATTGTGCAAGCTTACTTTTCTAGAGTAATTTACTTTTCACCTTAGGTTGCACTGTTTGCTCTAGCTTTTTGCCATCATTGTTTTAGGTCCTTAATCTCTGTTTAACTGAAATCGAATTAGTTTTAAAAACCGCCTATTCACCCCCCTCTAGTCGGTACATCGATCCTACAAGTGGTATCAGAGCTTGGTCTCTCAAGTTAGGCTTTACCGCCTAGAGAGAAGATGTCCGACGAGGTGGTTCACAACGTAGGCAAAGGTCCTTACTTTGATGGCACTAACTATTCTATTTGGAAAGTTCGTATGGCTGCTCACCTCAAAGCCATGAGCTTTGAAATTTGGCGTATTGTTGAGTTAGGTTTTGATGTTGAAGACAAGATGAATCTAACCTATCAAAACAAAAAGGATATGCAACTTGATGCTCAAGCTACAAATGCTTTGTTCAATTGTTTGTGCGCCGAAGAGTTCAATAGGATAAGCAATATTTCAACGGCACACGACATTTGGACCACTCTTCAAGATATACATGATGGAACAACAAGTGTGAAGAATGCCAAGTCTCACTACTTAAAGATCAACTATGAAACATTCACCATGTTGCCAAATGAAAGTGTCAATGAGATGTATGCAAGACTTAATGTGATTGTAAATGATCTCAAGGGTGTTGGAGTGAAGTACACGGAGTTGGAAGTTGCTCAAAAGATGTTGAGAGCCTTGCCCGAGAAATATGACACGTTGGTGACTTTCCTCATCAACTCGGATATGTCAAGTTTGACACCCACAACACTTTTGGGAACCATCAATACAAATGAGATTTACAAGAACAAGAGAGTTGAAGGAAGCACCGAAGATCACTCCTCATCCAAGAAGAAGAATATTGCCTTGAAGGCCAAGGTTGAAAAGAAATGTGAAGAAGAAGAAGACACCTCTTGTGATGGCGATACCGAAGATGAAGAAATGGCTTTCTTTGTGAGAAAGTTCAACCGGTTCATGAAAAAGAGAGGAAGTTCTTCAAGCTCATTCAAGAACAATGGTGACAAGAAGTCAACCAAAAGAAACCTCAAGAATGTAAGATGTTTCGAGTGTAATGAGAAGGGTCATTTTGCCTCAAGATGCCCGAACAAACAAGAAAGCGAAGATGATAAATCTCAAAAGAAGAACAAAGAGAAGAATGGGAAGAAAAAGCTTTTCAAGAAGTTGAACAAGAAAAAGGGTAGAAATGAAGCATTTGTGGGAGAATGGGATTCAAATGAAGATAGCTCCGATCTTTCTTCAAGCTCCGACTCCGGTGGTGAGTCAAACTCAAGAAAGAAGAACATGGCGGGAATAGCAATCACGGAAGCTTCATCACTATACTCTCCTTTTTGTCTCATGGCAAAAGGAAGTACTAAGGTAACATCTACTTGTGATAGTGAACAAAATGATAGTGATGATGAATTATCTTATGATGATCTTGCACAAATGCTTGAGGAGCTAAATGAGTTGAGTGGCAAAGAGAGAGTCAAATTTAAAGCTCTCAAGAAAGATCATGAGTCCTTAACGGCTAAATATGAGGAGTTGAAAACTTCTCATATGATGCTTTTGGTCTCTCATGAGAAGCTTGAGGAAGCTCACGAAGCACTCATTGCCTCTACACTCATTGAGCCAAAAGTAGATATAGGGGTCACATGTGATATTTTTGATGATGCATGTCTAAATGTTGAAAATTGCATTCCTACAAAGACTAGCATATCAACATCATGTGATGACTTACTTGCTATGCCATGCTCATCCACTCTTGATATTGCTTCATGTTCAACAAATATATCATCTTCATCCAATTCATTGTTAATTGTTGAAAATCATGAGCTCAAGGAGCAAGTTGCAAAACTAAGTAAGAGTTTGGAAAGATGCTTCAAAGGGAAAAATAACCTTGATGAAATTTTAAGCCAACAAAGATGCTCTTTCAACAAGGAGGGACTTGGTTTTGTTCCCAAGAAAGGGAAAAAGCCTTCTTACCAAGCCCCAAGGTTTGTTAAGAGAAATGGAAAATATTGCAATAAATGTCGAAAAGTTGGTCACATAATTGGTGAATGCCACATAAACAATGTTCCTAGAAATGATGTATTTGATTCTCATTACATGCTTAAGAGAGCCAATAATGGCTCCATTTATGCTAAGTTTTTGGGCACTCCTATTTTAGGAGAAAAGAAGAAATCAATTTGGGTGCCAAAGGCCTTGATAACTAACCTACAAGGACCCAAAAGGATTTGGGTACCTAAAAAGGCTTGATCTCTTTTGTAGGTAAACTACCACACCGGAGGATCACATTGGGTGCTTGATAGTGGGTGCACTCAACATATGACCGGTGATAGGAAAATGTTCACATCATTTGAAGTTGGTGCCAAAGATCAAGAAAGAGTGACCTTCGGTGACAATAGTAAAGGAAAGGTAATGGGTTTAGGTAAAATTGCTATCTCAAATGATTTCTCCATTTCCAATGTTTCTCTAGTTGAGTCATTGAATTTCAACTTATTATCCATTGCTCAACTATGTGATTTAGGCCTTTCATGCACATTTAATCCTCAAGAAGTATTTGTAACAAGTATCCATGATAACTCCTTAGTTTTCAAAGGTTTTCGTTTTGGAAATCTCTATTTGGTGGATCTCTCTTCAAATGAAGCTAATTTGAAAACTTGTTTGGTTGCAAAAACTTCATTGGGTTGGCTTTGGCATAGAAGGCTTGCTCATGTGGGAATGAATCAACTAAACAAACTTGCAAAAAGAGATTTGGTTGTTGGTTTGAAAGATATAAAATTTGAAAAAGATAAACTTTGTAGTGCTTGTCAAGCGGGGAGGCAAGTTGCTTGCTCTCATCCTAGCAAAAGCATCATGTCCACTTCTAGACCTTTGGAGCTTTTGCATATTGATTTATTTGGTCCAACAACTTACAAAAGCATCGGTGGAAATAGCTTTTGTCTTGTTATTGTGGATGATTTCTCAAGATTTACTTGGGTCTTCTTTTTACATGACAAAGCTAAGACCTCCGAGATTTTCAAAAAGTTTGCAAAACGGGCTCAAAACGAATTCAACTTTTCTATTGTAAAAGTAAGGAGTGACAATGGATCCGAGTTTAAAAATACAAATATTAAGGATTATTGTGATGATCTCGGTATTAAACATGAGCTTTCCGCCACCTATTCACCACAACAAAATGGTGTTGTGGAAAGAAAGAATAGGACCCTTATTGAGATGGCTAGAACTATGCTTGATGAGTATAGTGTCTCCGACTCTTTTTGGGCGGAAGCTATAAACACTTCTTGCCATGCTTCAAATCGTATTTATTTGCATCGTCTTTTGAAAAAGACTCCATATGAACTCTTAATTGGACGAAAACCCAACATTGCTTACTTTCGTGTTTTTGGTTGCAAATGCTATATTTATAGAAAAGGTGTTAGACTAACCAAGTTTGAAAGTCGTTGTGATGAAGGATTTCTTCTTGGATATGCTTCAAATAGCAAGGCATACCGAGTGTATAACAAGAACAAAGGTATTGTTGAAGAAACCTCGGATGTTCAATTTGATGAAACTAATGGGTCCCAAGAGGGGCACGAGAATTTGGATGATGTAGGTGATGAAGGCTTGATAAGGGCAATGAAGAAAATGTCAATTGGTGACATCAAGCCTAAAGAAGATGATGAACTTCCATCCTCCACTCAAGTTGAAGCTTCTACTTCCGCTACGCAAAATTTGACTCAACTTGATGAAGATGAAGCCAAAGATCAATCCTCTACTATTCCATCCAAAGTTCACAATGCCACCGCAAAAGATCACCCAATTGATCAAGTCTTGGGTGACATTAGTAAGGGTGTTCAAACTAGATCTCGTGTTGCTTCTATTTGTGAGCATTACTCGTTTGTTTCTTCTATTGAACCTAAACATGTAGATGAAGCTCTAAATGACCCGGATTGGGTAAATGCTATGCATGAAGAGCTCAACAACTTTGAAAGAAACAAAGTTTGGACATTGGTGGAGAGACCCAAGGAGCACAACGTAATTGGAACAAAATGGGTTTTTAGGAACAAGCAAGATGAAAACGGGTTGGTTGTGAGAAACAAGGCAAGATTGGTAGCACAAGGATTCACTCAAGTCGAAGGTTTGGATTTTGGTGAAACTTTTGCTCCCGTTGCTAGACTAGAAGCTATTCGCATCTTACTTGCTTTTGCGTCATGCTTTGATATTAAGTTATATCAAATGGATGTGAAAAGTGCTTTCTTGAATGGCGAAATAGCTGAACTAGTTTTTGTTGAACAACCACCCGGCTTTGAGAATCCTAAACATCCTAATCATGTTTATAAACTCTCAAAAGCTCTCTATGGTCTAAAACAAGCTCCTAGAGCTTGGTATGAAAGATTGAGAGATTTTCTCCTCTCAAAAGGTTTTAAAATTGGTAAAGTCGACACTACCTTGTTTACAAAAATAATTAATGATGATTTCTTTGTCTGTCAAATTTATGTCGATGATATTATATTTGGTTCTACTAATGAAGAATTGTGCAAAGTTTTTGGTGATATGATGTCTAGGGAATTTGAGATGTCCATGATAGGAGAATTGAGTTTCTTCCTTGGACTTCAAGTCAAGCAACTCAAGAATGGAACCTTTGTGAGCCAAACGAAGTATATTCATGATCTTCTCAAAAGGTTCGGATTGATGGAAGCAAAGCCTATCAAGACCCCTATGGCGACCAACGGACATCTCGACCTAAATGAGGGAGGTAAACCGGTAGATCAAAAATTATATAGATCCATGATTGGCAGTTTGCTCTATCTTACCGCATCTAGGCCCGATATCATGTTTAGTGTTTGCATGTGTGCTAGATTTCAAGCTGCACCAAAAGATTGTCATTTGATGGCGGTCAAGAGAATTCTAAGATATTTAAAACATTCCATCCATATAGGCTTGTGGTACCCCAAAGGTGCTAAATTTGAGCTAATTGGCTATTCCGATTCGGATTATGCCGGTTGCAAAGTTGATCGTAAAAGCACTTCTGGAGGCTGTCAATTCCTTGGGAGGTCTCTTGTTTCTTGGGCATCTAAGAAACAAAACTCCGTTGCCCTTTCCACCGCTGAGGCAGAATATGTCTCTGCGGGTAGTTGTTGTGCGCAATTACTTTGGATGAGGCAAACCTTGCTTGATTATGGAATAGAATTCTCAAATGTTCCTCTTCTTTGTGACAATGATAGCGCCGTCAAAATTGCAAACAATCCAGTCCAACACTCTAGAACCAAGCATATTGATATTCGCCACCACTTTCTAAGAGATCATGTTGGCAAAGGTGACATTGTCATCAGCCACATAAGAACCGAAGATCAATTAGCAGATATATTTACCAAACCACTTGATGAGTCCCGCTTTTGTAAGCTTAGGAATGAATTGAATATAATAGACTTCTCAAATGTGGCTTGAAATCATGCATATGTGTGAGTTGTAGAATTTTCTATCCTTGTGACATATATGATTGCTTTTATGCTTGCAATGCTATATTTGAAGTTCATGTACTTTTTTTATGTGTTTCTAAGGCTATACATTAAGGGGGAGTATGAGGTTACTCTTATATGTTGAAAATTGCTCATGTTGTTGAAAAACAAAATTTGAAAGTTTTTGGTATCCTCAAAATCCTATCTTTGAGTTAAAACAAATTTCTCCCATGATTTTATTTCAAGACATATTTTGAACTGTTGTCCAAAACAAAACTTATAGATATGGATCATATGATCATTTTTTGTATTCAAATATTTTAACTTTATCCATCCTATCAAAAGATATTCAAAGAATTAAAGTTCAGACAAGTGTTCGGACAAGAGTTCGGACATGTTGAGAACATTGGCTGCAAACGGTTTCTTTTTGAACTTAAAAATTTGAAAACTTGATGTTTTATAAACCTTCGGAGTTATTCTAAGTTTCTGCAAAGTTTGAAATTTTTCAAAATTATTTTGCTATATTTCTCACTTAAGCTCCTCTTTGTTCCTTGTTTTTAACTGCTGAGCTATAGTGGTGTCGGTCAGACCGGGCCTACATGGCCGGTCCGACCGCCCTTGCTGAGTCGGTCCAACCGGGCCTACATGGCCGGTCAGACCGGGGCTCGGGCAGGGTTATAACTCCCCTCTCTATTCAGTTTTCTCTACCCTCTATTATTCCTCTCCTCTCAAACCGAGTTCCTCTTCTCCACTCTTGCCCCCAACCCTAGAAATTTCGTTTCATCGATTTTCTTGCCGGTTCAACCGGTGGATCTTCTCCGGTCCGACCTCAAGTTCATTTTCCTTTGCCGGTAAGAACTTCCTCCGATAAAATCCATTGTTTTTATCCTTTTGAAGGCTAGGGTTAGGGTTCTTGTTCATGGGCTTGCATGTCAATTTGCCAAGGCTAAATCCTCTTCAAACTCAATTGTTAGCCTTGTGATACTATTTCCCATGCCTCTATGCAATTTGATATGGCAAATTTTGATTGTAGAGAAATCTTGTGCAAAAGGGGATTTGTGCCCTGGTTGCTAGGCCGGTCAGACCGGTGGGCAATGGGCGGTCCGACCGACCATGTACTGGCGGTCAGACCGGCCCTATTACCTCGGTCAGACCGGCCTCCCAATGCCTGCACCTCCTTTGCACATCATTGCTCATTAATGATTTTGCCCTCTAACAAATTCATAGATTGTCTCAAATCATATCTTTTATCTTATCTGGGTTATATCTTTGATTCAGTCATGCCTCGCGCCGGCCGTTCTCAAGGAAATGAGCGTCGCTCAAAGTTTGTCGAGGACCGTGGCCAATCATCCCGGCACTTTCAAGATGACAGTGACGAGGACTTTGACTATGAGGATGACAGCTCTGAGAATGAAGAAGAATTGGCACCTCAACCTCCAGCAGCTAGTGAAGATCCTTTTGCATCCTTGGAATTCAAGGTAGATGTCCGGAATCAAGAGAACTTTGCTCGTCTGCGCCACCACAATCAATTTCTCAGACCAAGAAATACATCAGATCAGCGGTTTCATACAAAGTTTCAGAAAGAGGTTTTCAACATTGCATATGAGAACCGTTCTTTGGCTCCTCATAAGTGGATTTCTTGGAGGGATCTAAGTGGAGAGGTTGCAGCTCTCAGAAACATATTTGGAACTGTTGGTATAAACAAAATAGTAAGTCTGAAGCAAGATTTCAATTGGGACATTATCCGTCAGTTTTATGCCACAGTTTTCATACCTGCCACTTGTGATTCTCTTACATGGATGACTGGAGATATCTTTTGCATTGCTACAAAGCAAGAAATTCAGAGTGCTTGGGACATAAGATTCTCTTCTGGCCTCAGACTGCATGATGAGTTCACTCACAATCCCTTGTCAGAAGAAGAGATGGCTCAATTCTACATCCCATCTGCTGCTCACAAGATTGGAGGGGTTACTGGAATGAAGACTCTTCATAGTGTGGCACATCGCATTCTGCGGCACTCCATTTTACCGCGTCTAGGCAACAATGATGCTATTCGAGGTGTTGCTTGGACTCTTTTAGATGCAGTGATGACTGGAAAGAGGTTTGATGTCATTCATTTGATGCTATATGAGATGGCACTCTCAAAAGGAAGCCTCACTCTTGGAGTCTACTATGCTCCGTTTATCATGAGATTAATTTTGAGCAAAGTAGGAAATGTGAATGAGCGCCTTGATATCACTCACTCTCAGTACAGGCCTCGCTTCTCGGTCACTCCTTTGGCTCCAGCCGTCGATCCAGCTGATATGGGAGCAGGACAGGTTCATCCTCAGGACATTCCTAGCAGCTCTTTTGCTCCTCCTCAGAGTTCTGGATCTGGTGCTTATTTTGGAATGGATGCCACCCAATTCTTTGATCCAGTTCTTCAACAAGTAACAGCTGGCTTTCTTCAGTTAAATTCAAGAATGGATCAAATGGCTCTAGGACAAGAAGCTATCACCTCCCATCTGCAAAGCCTTCAAGGGGGTCAAGAGCGTATCAACTCCAGGATTGACACTCTTTCTTCTCGAGTTGATCAGCTAGATTCATCTTCCTCAACAGGATACCCTCTTCAGTACCAGCGCCGTCGTCGTCGCCTTGATGATTCTCAGCCTCCTTCCCAGGATTAGTCTCTCTTTTTGGTTCTTGATGCCAAAAGGGGGAGAAGTTGTTTAAGTAGTTAGCAGTAGGGGAGAAGGTTAAGGGAGTAGGTAGCAGTAGTAAGAAGGAAAGTTTAGGAAGGATCAATCCTTTTATATCGCTATCTATCTATGGTTGTTTGTATAATGAACCTCTATTTGCTTTCCATATCGTACTCTACCTAATTTGAACTATTTGCTTTTATTATGAGAAACTCTCTTTGCTTCATTAAATATGTGAATTGTGTTTGGAATTATATCTCATATCTTGCTCCATTTACTTGTACCCCATCATTTATTCAGGGGGAGCTTTGCGCTTAATTGTGGATACTTCTACTTTAACATATTTCTTTATCTCTGAAGTGTTTGTCATCAATTACCAAAAAGGGGGAGATTGAAGATCTAGGCCCTATGTGAGTTTTGGTAATTAATGATAAACATGCGTTTGAGGACTAATATTTTTCTTAAGTGTGAAGGAAATGAGTAGGTCCCGCGCAAATGGAGCACAAGATGGAAACCCGAAGATCTGGACGTTTAAAGGCTACGGCAAAAGGTTTGAAGGGATCTAGAAATTGATTGAGGTGTTTGGAGCGATCAATTAGGCTAGGTTTAAATTTTGTTTTTGCCGTACTATAAAGAGGGGTTGCATCTTGATTATGAGTTGATTTTCAAGTGCCCAATTTGCATTGCATATAGTATCTTTTGATCATGTGTGATTGTTGCAAAAGTTGCTATTTTGGCAAAATCCTTGAAAAATCATTGCAGCATTTTGTTGGAGCTGTCTGACCCTGGCGGTCTGACCGACCATGTGGGTCCGGTCAGACCGGCTGGAGTTGGACGGTCCGACCGGCCAGGGGGGCCGGTCCGACCGGGTTGCGCAGGGCAGAAAACTGCTGGTTTACAGAGCCGACGGGAGCACTATCGGTCCGACCGAGCCGATGGCCGGTCAGACCGGGTAGGGCCGGTCCGACCGGGCCAGCATGGCCGGTCAGACCGAGGCGTCCTGTCACATCAGTAAACGGCTAGTTTTCTAGCCAGTTGCAGTTGAGGTCGGTCAGACCGGCCCAAGATGGGCGGTCAGACCGACATTGCGCAGAGAGCCACCTAACTTGTGTAACGGCTAGTTTTTGGGTGTGTGGCTATATAAACCCTTGCTACAGCTCCTTTGCTAGACTTTTGGCATTCATTTGAGCATCCTTGAGCACAAGAGAGTCTCTCCCACCATTGAGCACTAATTTGAGCACTAGTGAGGTTGGGAAGAAAAAGGGGTGATCAAGTGATTGAGTGAATTGCATTGCATTGGCATTTTGGCACTTGATCCTCTTCTCCTAGCTTTGATTGCAGCTTGTTACTCTTGGAGATTGCCATCTCCTAGACGGCTTGGAGAAGAAACCGGTGATCTCTCCTAGAAGGTTGTGGAGGAGACCCGGGAGGTTGTGAAGGTTGGAGCTCGCCTATCCGGAGTGGAGAAGAGCTACCACTAGTGATCGAGGCCCGAGAGTTGCACTTCCGGTGCCGGCTCATCTTCAAGCTAATTTCTCTCTGAGAAATCCGAGGCTTGGTGAAGAGAGCGGTCAAGTGAAACTCGCCTCAACGAGGACGTAGGAAATTGGCAAATTTCCGAACCTCGGGATAAAATTCGGTTGTCTCTTGTCCCCTCTACTTTGTGCAAGTATAATTGTGCAAGCTTACTTTTCTAGAGTAATTTACTTTTCACCTTAGGTTGCACTGTTTGCTCTAGCTTTTTGCCATCATTGTTTTAGGTCCTTAATCTCTGTTTAACTGAAATCGAATTAGTTTTAAAAACCGCCTATTCACCCCCCCTCTAGTCGGTACATCGATCCTACAACGCCTCCATCGGCCGTGAAGACCGCCGAATCGCCGTCGCCGTCGACCACCCGAATACCCTCACCGTCTACCCTCGTCGCCGGTCGCCGTCCGTCGCCCTCCGTCGCCACCGGAGGTATCATCGTGATCGTCATCCTCTCCTCGTTCCATTTCCGGCGATAGCTAGGTCCCTAGGCGCTCGCCGCCACCGTCGCCATCGCACCCGAGGCCGCCGTCGCCGGAGACGAAGGGGGGTACGTGCCCCCTTACGTCGTGCCGTGCTGGATCGCGCCGCGACCGCACGATCGCGATCGGAGGGCTAGGATTAAATTAATTTGGGCCCTCGAATCTGGTCAAAGGGGTATCGAGGCCTCTTGGCCATCGATCGCCACTTAAAACCTCCGAGCGATCTCAGGCGTCACGCGTACCCCTTCGCTCTGTTTTAATCGCAGCCGTCCATTTCCACTTAACCCCTCCTGCCTCGCGCCTGGCCGCCAGATCCAGATCCGACGGCTCTGGATCAACCGGTCCACGCGCACAGTGCGCCTGTCCACCGTGGGCCTGGCTCACCGTGGACCAGAGCCCATTTTCAAGTTTAAATAAAATTCCAGAAATTGATTTAAACTTTGAAAATTCATAACTTGCTCATTTTAACTCCAAATTTCACCATTCAAATTTTGTTAAATTTAGTATATTATTCTCTACACTTTAATGCTATAAAAACAGTATGTTGCTTTAGCACAAAATAAACTTATGGATTAAATGAATAAAAACCCCTTAGGGATAAAATTAATAATTCAGGAAATAAATTAGTAAAAACACTTAAAATGTAACTCTTAATGATATTAAATACAACCTCAGTACAATAAAGCTCAATTCACATATTTAAACCACAAAACTTGTTTGCTTATGTTTTGTGATGATTTATTGAAATATGTTGTTTATTTTTCCGTATCGAGAAGACTACGAGTTCGTCGAGGAGCCGGAGTTCTACCCCGAGGTTCCTCCATCCCCATTTGCTGATCAAGGCAAGTCATCGACCACCCCTGTGGAAACAGTTGATCATTATTGAGCCCATGTTTTAATAAATTATCGCTATAACTCATAGGTTAATATTGCATTAGTCAAAATATCAAGCCTTACACTTATATTTATTAGATCCCCGTCCTTGTGTGCAAACCCAAGCCATGCTTATTGAGCCTTAACTCCTTGTCACTCTACTATAAAATTATTAGCTAGTACCCAATGTACCGGCACAACTGCTATAGGATAAAAAAGAATGAGTCGTAGATAGCTGGATTCTGTATATGATTTTCCCCGTTATTCTCGTCTCTGGACTCGGTTGGAGTTGGCTAAGTTATAAGTATGGTGGGTTCCGGGTGCAAGCTCGGGCATTGGTTTGTCGCACCCGGGGCACTATAAGGACCGGTCTACGGGATCTGTTGCAAAGCACTTCAGTACCAACCACAAGTCTAATGGGTAAGTCCTAACTGGAAGTATGGAATACTCCGACTCGATGCACCATAGTGGAGGGGGCAAGGGGCAAGCCTACGGGCGACTTGTACCGACGAGGCTCAAGGGGGGGTATGGTGGGGCTCCGACGCGTCGGGACACCATATGAAACCTATAAGAGGGTGCTGTTGAGTCGGGGAGGACTATATGGAAGGTTTTGGCACGAGTTCCCGTGAAATGGGTCATCTCGTTACACTTTGGTGTAGGTGATGAGTGCGTGCCTTGTGGGTACAGTGGTACACCTCTTATCAGAGTAATTTAATCTTTTCGAAAAGTCGAGCCCACGGTCAAGGGCGGGTTGTGTAACTACTCGCAGTTAGTTTACAATTATTTGAATGGTTGAGTTATTCATGGCATGTAAGGACTGTTGAGCGAGGTGGGGCTGACTGTACCCCTCGAGTTAGAAGATGATGATGCATACACATGTTTACGTTTCAGTACTAATAAATTGTTCACATTAAATTGCTTTACAAATTACTCGCTTCCGCAAAACTAGCCACTATCTCCCTTGTTATTACCTTGCATTATATTTGCATTCGGTGGTTTGTTGAGTACTCTTGTACTCACCCTGTTGACTTACACCATCAGAGCCCGTCTACTACGAGGAGGATGCAGGTCTGGAGTAGCGACCCAGTCAAGGCGAGACTGGAAGGAGGCGTTCATCTAGGACCCTTATTTTATTAGTTTCTCTTCACCTTTATTCACTTTTGTATTAATGCGGTCTACGAACCGTGAATGATTGCCCGTATTGTACGAGGTCGCATGATGAACGTCTTGTTTTATTGATTTTCTATGGAATTTCAATAAAGGTCCTGATTTATTGAATCGGGGCGCGACACTAATGTACTGATCAGCACTGCCCTTGATCAACAGAACTAGATGACAAGTGATAAAAATCACAGGCAACCACTAATAGTTCTATTTAATTCAGCATTTGATCAGATCATCAAAAGGAGACAACAATAAGTTGAAATCTATATGAATTGAATTAACCATCCTAGCAATAAATATATCACAGTACTAAATATCTAGATCAATACAAAGAGGGCAGTGCAACCAGTTCTATACAGGATACATAACTATACCAGAATATATCACAATTTGATCATGTAGCCTCATTTAATATGTAATCATCACAGAGCATTTGTTCCAACAAGCTAACTGTAAAGAACATAACATCTAAATCAAGACAATACTGGCTCCTTTACTAGAAGCAAGGTCCCCCTGAACTGTCTTGATTGCTACAATGAGCAGGCACACACAAGAATAGATATCAACTCACTGAGTTCCGGATTCAAGCCAGAATGAAGAATGGCTAGGCACGACGAAGTCGCTGTCCCAGAAAACAATATCATCGCTGCACGGACGCAATCAACAGGGAGCCTGTACATGGAGTAGCACCGGCCTGCACGAGAGATCCGAGGATCTCCGGCTTCCACGCCCACGCCTCCACATCGTGCGAGCGCAGCACGCAGCCGCCACCACCATCGCGAGAGCATGCTGCTCGGGAGCAGCCGCTCGAACGCTAGGGCAGCATCAGCTACGGCTGCTGCTTTTCCTTCCACCCACCTGGGCCTTGGCCCATTTAACGCACGGGCAAAAGCCCAACAATCCCCACCCTTTTGACTCGTGATCAACAAAGGTATCGAAACCGTGTAATCTTGTTTTATATACTGTTATTCAATATTGGTACCATTAAGGTTTGAACCAATGTTTAGCTGAAATAAATCCAACTCTACACAGACCATGGAGAACTAAGTCTTGATCCACAGCCTTGATGTAAGAGCATTCAAACCAGCAGCACACAATACTAGGCTGCAGACCTGCACCTCTAGCGGGGCAGGACATTACGGTCATGTCCTTGTATCTTTTCATGAGCTCATTAGAGAGTATACCCTTGAACTCTCACAGATTGCGACCTCACAATCAGCTCACATAGGTTTGTTTTTCAAGGGAATTCTGTAGGACAATTCCGTAGCCTTATGCAAGGCTCCAAACTCATTAAGAGGTGTTACCTCAACCTTCCATACAGTATTAAGCACAACAGCAAACGGGACCAGTCTTGAAGTGTGCTTGACAGTACCACACAGCTACGTTGTCCCAGAGCTTGATTCGTGGGATTTCCACTCTTTCAAGATGGGTTTCCACTGTTGGTTACTTCTAGTAGGGTATAAGTCCCATACCTTTGGATGCTGCATCGATAGTAGACCTAGACAAACCCTTTGTAAAAGGATCAGCAAGGTTGCTACCAGACTGAGTGTATTCTACAACAATTACACCCGTCTCTCTTGCATGCCGAGTAGACTTAAGCCTTCTCTTAATATGCCTCGAGGACTTCATATTGTCTTTTCTACTCTTAACCTTAACTATAACAGTTTGGTTATCACAATATACTAAGACTGCTGGAATCGGCTTCTACAGCACTGGTAGGTCAGAAAGAAGCTCTTTGAGCCATTCCGCCTCTACTGTTGCTGAATCTAGAGCTACTAGTTCATCCTCCATGGTAGAGCGTGTAATAATTGGTTGCTTGGCAGATTTCCAAGAAACAGCCCCACCTGCTAAAGTGAATACATATCCACTTGTAGCCTTCATCTCATCCGAGTCACTAATCCAGTTAGAATCATTGAATGCTTCTAAGACTACCGGATGACCAGAATAATGGATTCCAAGTCTCATGGTACCTTTTAAATACCTGAGAAATCTATGCAATGCTACCCAATGATCATCTCCGGGATTGGCCGTATAACGACTCAATCTGCAAACCGCATATGAGATGTCAGGTCTCGTAGCACTACAAAGATACATCAAGGATCCAATTATTTGTGAGTACAAGAGTTGATTAACTCCTTCACCAGTGTGCTTGCAAAGCCTCATATTTGGATCATAAGGTGTGGAAACAGATTTAGAGTCCATGTGCCCAAAGCGGGTTAGGATCTTTTCCACGTAATGGGTCTGAGAGAGAGTTATTCCATTCTGATTTTTAATCAGCTTAATGTTAAGAATAACATCAGCTTCTCCTAAGTCCTTCATGTCAAAATTAGAGGAGAAAATTTTTCGCCTCCATAATGACATCGAAATCAGTCCCGAGCAACAATATGTCATCTACATATAAACATAGAATGACACATCTCCCTGCTTTAAATCTGTAATACACACATCGGTCTGCTTCATTTACACAAAACCCACCCGATGTCAATGTATTATCAAATGTTTCATGCCATTGTTTGGGGGCTTGCTTGAGACCATACAAGGACTTAATCAAGCGACAAACTTTATTCTCCTGGCCTTTTACTACAAAACCATCAGGTTGCTCCATATAAATATCCTTATCTAGCTTTCCATTTAGGAAAGCAGTCTTTACATCCATTTGGTGGACATGGAGTTTTAACGAAGCAGCTAGTGCAAGAAGCACTCGTATGGTGGGTAATCTCGCCACAGGAGAGTAAGTGTCGAAATAATCTTCTCCCTCCTTTTGAGTGAAACCTTTATCCACTAAGCGGGCCTTGTACTTTTCTATAGTACCATCGGGTCTCATCTTTCTTTTAAAAATCCATTTGCAACCCCCTGGCTTGCACCCACTCGGAAGATCAGTGACCTCCCAAGTTCCATTAGCGACGTTGGAGTTCATCTCACTACGGACTGCTTCCTTCTAGTACTCTGCATCAGGAGATGCATATGCCTCTAAAAAGGTTCGTGGTTCATCATTCACTAGATAGATGGCAAAATCATCACCAAATGACTTTTCAGACCTCTGACTCTTACTCCTCCTCAACTCCAATTTAGGAGCGGGCTCATCCACTTCAGGAGGAATAGAGTAGTGCTCATGAGAGCACTCTGGTGAGATTATTTCATTTGCTCTCATAGGAAAAATAGACTCAAAGAAAGTTACATCATGAGACTCCATGACGGTATTAATTGCAACCTCATTTGTCTCGGATTTAATTATTAGAAACCTATAGGTTGTGCTATTAGCAGCATATCCTAGAAAGACACAGTCCACGGTCTTAGGCCCTAATTTTCTCTTCTTCGGTACGGGCAAATTAACCTTTGCAAAGCAGCCCCGAGTACGAAGATGAGACAGGTTTGGTTTTCTCCTCTTCCATCCTTCATAAGGCATCACCTCGCTATTGCGGGGCGCCACCCTGTTAAGGACATAGTTTACTGTGAGAATCGCCTCTCCCCACCATTGGACCGACATACCTGAACTTTGCAACAAAGAATTAACTAAGTCACATAAAGTCCGGTTCTTTCGTTCGGCCACTCCATTGGATTGTGGAGAATAAGGAGGTGTGGTCTCATGAATGATACCACATTCTTCACAATAAAGAGAGAATTCCCTGGAGATATATTCACCTCCATGATCTCACCTCAACCGTTTAATAGTCTTTTCTAGTTGGTTTTCCACTTCAGCCTTATAAATTTTAAAATATTCTAGTGCTTCATCTTTGGTCTTAAGTAAATAGACATATGAATATCTAGTACAGTCATCTATGAGAGTTAGAAAGTAATGTTTGCCACCTTTTAAAAATATTCCATTCATTTCACAAAGATCTGAATGCACAAGCTCAAGTGGAGAAGTGCTTCGCCCTTCAACCGAATGAAATGGTTTTCGGGGCTGCTTGGCTTGCACACACACTTCACACATTGAGTTTTTATCGTAGCTGTAATCTGGAATTAAATTCATTTTTCTTAGCCGCACAATAGCCTCAAAGTTGACATGACATAAACGAGAATGCCATAAATCATGGACTTTATTACAAACTACGTTATAGATGGAAAAGTTATTATGCCTCAAGACAGAGAGGCAGAACATGCCACGACTCTCATAACCCTTGCCTACGAAATTACCAAATTTGGTCAACACGACCTTATTGGACTCAAAAAAACTAACTTGACGCCCTGCCTACAAAGTGCAGAACCACTAAGCAAATTTCTTCTCATGGTGGGCACGAACAGCACGTCACGAAGAATCAGTGTCTTGCCCGAAGTGAGCTTCAGGCAGACCTGGCCAACACCTCGTATTTGTGATGCAGCTCCATTGCCCATCAAGACGGATCCACAATTTTGACCCTGAAAAGAAGAGAATGAGGATCGATTAGCACAGATGTGGCGCGTTGCACCTGTATCAATCCACCAATCTAATGATGAATCAACCATAAAGGCTCTAGGTGCATACCCGTCAGTGGAGCCGGAAGGAGCCACTGCAACGTGCGCCTCAGCCTTGCGACCGCTCTGCTGATTCGGGGATGGTCCCTTGCCCTTGCGATCACGGCACCTGCGAGCAGTGTGCCCAGGAACTCCACAAACATAGTAGACCAGCTCCTCCTTCTTCTTCCTCTTCATTTGCTTTGCCTTCACGCTAGTTGGGTTGCTAGGGTTCTTGTTCTTCTTTCCACCAGCATTGGAGTTGGAGTTCTTCACATCCACATGATGAGCCTGAACCTGGGAAGAGGAACCCTTTGCGCTACCACGCTCCTTCTCCTCGACATTTATAGTTGTCTGCAACTTGCTAGTAGTGAGGCGCTCCTTCATATGTCGACGAGTGGTCACAAAGTCACGCCATGAAGGCGGTAACTTGGCCAGCATCACATTAACCTGAAACGTCTCAGGGAGTGTGCATCCATATTGGTGCAGATCCCTCACATAAAGCTGAAGCTCATGGACCTGCTCCATAATGGGCCTACTCTCTGTCATCTTATAGTTCAGGTAATTCTCAGTGATAAAGCTCTCGTTCCCATTGTCCCCTTCTGCGAACTTTAGCTCGAGGTCATCCCACAACTCCTTTGCCGTAGTGTAGTTAGAGTAGACGTCAAACAACCTATTGTTTAAGACAGCCAACAAACGAGCTAGGGTTGCATGATTCGCATCCTCCCAGCGCTTATGCGCGTCTTCCTCTAGTGGGAGCTAAGGAGGATCTGAAATCACCCAAAAAACCTTAAGGTCCAGCAGCCAAAGTCTAGCGCGTGCCTGCCGGCGTTTAAAGCTGGTGCCATCAAAAACCTCAGGCTTCACCACGTCACTACTACCGGAGGCCATAGAATATTGTTTTTTGGATTGTTGTAATAATTGTGGTATAAGCAATGATATATTGAAATTATTTCCAGCTATAAACAGCCACAATACAGTACTCATATCATGAAATATGACAATGAACAATACCATTAAGAATGTATTTTCAGAACGAAAATAAACCATGTTTATTGCATATTCCACCATGACATATAGTACTAGCAGGGAATGTATAAACAGCAACATAGCTCAGTTTATAACAAGGATTGCTCTCAGATTAATTAATCAGTGTCGGGTTGCTGAGAACAGCCTTCCAACGACAATTAAACCAAGGTCACGGGCTATATATATGATCAACAATATAGAACTAATGTACTGATCAGCACTGCCCTTGATCAACAGAACTAGATGACAAGTGATAAAAATCGCAGGCAACCACTAATAGTTCTATTTAATTCAGCACTTGATCAGATCATCAAAAGGAGACAACAATAAGTTGAAATCTATATGAATTGAGTTAAACATCCTAGCAATAAATATATCACAATACTAAATATCTAGATCAATACTAAGAGGGCAGTGCAACCAGTTCTATACAGGATACAGAACTATACCAGAATATATCACAATTTGATCATATAGCCTCATTTAATATGTAATCATCACAGAGCATTTGTTCCAACAAGCCAACTGTAAAGAACATAACATCTACATCAAGACAATACCGGCTCCTTTACTAGAAGCAAGGTCCCCCTGAGCTGCCTTGATTGCTACAATGAGCAGGCACACACAAGAATAGATATCAACTCACTGAGTTCCGGATTCAAGCCGGAATGAAGAATGGCTAGGCACGACGAAGTCGCTGTCCTAGAAAACAATATCGCCGCTGCACGGACGCAATCAACAGCGAGTGTTTCGGAGATACAAAGTCGTCACCTTCCCGTGAAAGTCACTAGAAGGCCCGAGGTGTAGAGAGCGCAGCAACAGGACCACGGTGTACAGCCCTTGGCCAAAGGGACCAAAGCCGATCCAGACAACACAACCACCACAAGCAAATCAGCAACTCCAGTGAGGCGGCAAGCCAACGAATCAGCAATTACCAGCCCCAAAATCGCCCCAAAAATCAGATCAGAGAAGAGGGGATCGTTTCCAGAGAGTTGTGCTTCTTGTGTATCTCAAAGAGAGGAGAAAACCGTACTCAAATAGGAGAGGGAGCCTGTACATGGAGTAGCACCGGCCTGCATGAGAGATCCGGGGATCTCCGGCTTCCGCGCCCATGCCTCCACGTCGTGCGAGCGCAGCACGCAGCCGCCGCCACCATCGCGAAAGCATGCTGCTCGGGAGCAGCCGCTCAAATGCTAGGGCAGCAGCAGCTACGGCTGCTGCTTTTTCTTCCACCCACATGGGCCTTGGCCCATTTAACGCACGGGCAAAAGCCCAACACGTGAGGCTAGTGACCGGGCAGCGCGATCTAAGGGTAACGTGGGGACGACGACCAAGTGGCGTGAGCTGGGGGTAGGGTGTGGCCGACGGCTAGCAAGGTGATAGAGTCGATGATGACAGAGGCTAACGACATCGAGTGCTGGCAGCAACAGAAAATTTAACTATTTACCATTCTGAAGAATGACACATCGTTAAATGTCATTCTTTTCATTGCAATTAATTTTTTATCACCCTTTAACATGGACAACCTCATATTTTGCCACTTTGCAGCCCAAACACGATAACTCAATGGCCACGTCATCAATTTTGCCACGTCATTGTCTCCTTCATGTTGTCGCCCACTCCTTCCTCACCGTCGCCACTATCACCGCTATGCACTCGTCGTTCATATTCCTAGCATTGACGGCTGTCGGCCACTCCCTTCCGCCGGCACCACCGCCGGCCAGCGCCGCCACCCACCGTCTGCTAAGTCCCCACGCACATCACTTGCTCCCTGCTTGTCGTCGTCGTCCACTCGTGGTGAACGTGCAGACGCTCTGTGAGGGGCGGCCCAAGTGGGTGCGAGACATCGACGCCATCGATGACGGCGCTACCGCTAGCCCGCTCGCGTTGGTGATCGACGCGACATGCGTCGAGCCGCTTGCCAGCTGCGGCTAGGCAGCTCTCGTGTGACTCCTCCGATCCGATCCGATCGAACACCCTGCATGAGGTCAAATTCGTACACAAGTAAGGTAATCTCATCATTGTTGCCATCATGACATGCACTCCATGTTATTACATGCGTGATTGCGGGTGTTTTTTTGGCACAGCTGGGAGCGTGCGGTGGTGACGGCGAGCAAGGAGCGGGCGGCAGTATGAAGCAGACAATGACATGGCGAAAACAATGACGTGGCTGGTGAGTTGGCATATTTGGACTGCAAAGTGGCAAAAATAAGATTGTCCATGTTAAAGGAGGGTGGCAAAAAATAATTGCGACAAAGAGAATGATTTTTGAGATGACATTCTTTAGAGTAGCAAATAATTAAAATTCCCCAAAACAATAAGGGACGCTAAATGAAAGGAGGTGTGAGTGCCTATGCGTCTAGAGGAATGAGTGCCTATGCGTCTGGAGGAAAGAGGCAAACCAACTCAAGAGCTAGGGTTTGTGCTTTAGTGTGCAAGTTGGGAGTAACGCGGGGTCTACGGTCGAGTGACACGATCTAAGAGCAGTATAGGGTCTATGGTCAGGCGAAATGATCTAGGAGCACCACGACTGCACGAGGTTTGCAGCTGGGAAGCGCGGGATCGACGATCAGGCGGCGCAAGGCTAGTGATCGGGCAACGCGATCTAACGGTGACGTGGGGACGACGACCAAGTGGCATTAGTTGGGGTGGCGTGTGGCCGACGACTAGCAACACGATAGAGTCAATGACGACAAGGACTAACACTGTCAAGAGCTAACGGTAACAGGGGCACTAGAGGAAAGGAGACGTGAGTGCCTATGCATCTAGAGAAAAGGGACAAGCTAACTCAAGAGTTAGGGTTTGTGTTTCAGTGGGTTTATGTCTATCAGGCTACAGTTTATTTGTTCCAAGTTCGTTAAGCATGTGAGTATCTTAAACTCACTCGTGGTAATAACTTAAACACACGCTTAATTCATTAAAAAAACAGAACATGTCCATCAAGCTAGTCACAATCTACGTAGGCTTCCCTATGTGTAGTGGTATTTGTGTGTATCTTTTATGTACTTAGGAAAAAACAATTCCGATGAAAAAGAGAGCTTTATGATTGCTCAATCCTACGCAATCAACTGCTCGAGACTAGAGCGAGCTTTAACTGGGCAAACAACGCAAGCTTTGAACGTCTTACCATTGTAAATTAACTCAGGTCCGTATTTGTAGCTCCTCGCGTCCCACCGATGAAGACGAAACTTTAGGTGCACACAGGAGACAGAGGATTTCTTTGAAATGGACGGAGTGAAAACCCGAAGGCATTTTAGAGGAGACCAGACATTTCTGACAGGGTCACCCGCTTGGTAGATATCTTTTCCAATCGAAAGAAAAATATCCCATGTGTTAATTATACCGTGTGTATTACCAATTAGATCTAGTAACCACATATAATACACATCGGATATAGAAAAAAATGTCATATAACCATGCGATATAAGAGAAATCTACTTTTTTATAAACTATGTAACATAAGACATAAGAGAAATCTCCTTTTAAAAACAAAGTAGTCATGGTGTATCTACCTTGATGGATCGGCGGCTAAGCAGGCAAACGACACGTTCAGGAAAATACTTTGGCCTACCACAATATTTTCAGACAGTTAAGACACCGCTTGTTTGAGCTTTGGATTATAACAATCCAGTTTTTTTCAGTTTTTTTCATAAACGAAACAAACAAAATATTATAACAATTCAGTAAAACACAGTTTTTTTTATAAACTGGATTTATAATCCAAAGCTGAAACAAACAAACCCTAAATTTGACAATGTTGGGAGGCTTTCGCCCTACTACATAACTATTCTATGGTCGGTTTCTCCACAGGGCAAAGGCAGCTAAATCCTTAGCTGCGTAAGCTAACAATCCCGTTCTTCCCCCCATGTCCATGGAAGAACAGACAAGCCATGCAGCTCGATCTACTTCATCCAATGTTTGGAACTAGATCCTAAAATCCATGACGCAGACGGTGTTGTTGGAGAAACACGCTGCGATCTTGCTGCCTTCTTTGTTCCAGCACACTTCGAAAATCCCACCGCTCCCTCTGTATGTCTTCAAGATCTTCCCTTCTTTCACGGACCATATGTGTAGGCATTGATCAAGGGACCCGCTTGCTAAGTACTCACCACCAGGGCTAAATGCGACGGAATACACGGGTTGCCTGCAATCATGATGAATTTAGTCGGAGTTCAGCTTCGCAAGCAGGCAGAGGAAAGTATCAAATCATGTTCTTCTCCTGGTATCAACAATACCTATGGCCAGCCAAGCTGTACAGAAGGCGCCCTTGCTCAACTTCCCACAGCTTGATAGTCGAATCAAAAGATGCGCTGCATATGAAAACAGAATAGCCAATTATTCTTGCTGGGAATGGAGAAGGGTATAGCAAACTCTCCAAGAACAGTGAAAGAAGCGGTTCCTTAGAAGCAAGAATTGTTCTTTTTTTGTGGGGGGATATATATGGCAATTATCTTGTACATGAGGAACCAGCAATGGTGTCAAACAGTAATCAAAATACAAAATTTGATGAAACTAGGTGTTTGTGCCAAATTCAGCGTTCTTAATAACATTCACAAGGCTGCATACAAGTAAACAGCGCCCAATCTTGTACTACTTAGCAGCATATGCTTAGGCTGTGTCAGCAATACAAGGTAAGTGAAGCACAAACTGTGTTAAATTATAAACCAACTTACTAACATATTGATGTGCAACAAAGATCCTTGGATTCCAGCATATCCAATACTCATTCAAGATGAACTAAATTTGTTACTACCCGCCCATTTTATTCCCAAGAGATATTTAAATTTTGGAGGGAGAACACCAAGTGTGCCATGCGTAGGAAGGACAATAGAGCATTGCAGTCAAACAAGTAAACAGCTCAATATTGAGAATGGTTAAATACTAACAACTAGTTCAGAAGAAAGCACCTAGGCATTTAATCTTCTCACAAATTATTTACCTTGCCAAAAGTAACTGTTGATTGGGATTATTTGTTCCTGGTCCTGTTGGGCTCCATCTAATAGTGTATATTTCCTGCAATAATTAAGCACATTATAGACAGTTGCATGGGTTCTAGGGATCATAAAAGATGATAGTAGATTTCGCAAACCTTGGTGTGCTCCTTAAAATCAAAAACACATTTATCCTGCTTCATGCTCCATATCTGCAAAATAAAAGGTAACAGAGTGGGAAAAGGCTTTACAAATGGAAGATAGCACTAGAACATTCCAAGTATTGGATTTGAGAACTCATAGGGTTGTTTAAAAGAGTTACCCCCAGAGTCTGTTTGACCGATTCAACTATCTGTTTCATCAAATTATTTTTGTTGGCATTTTAAAAGCCATGTCACAGTTTTTGTTGTTTTATCAAAAGCTTATTTACATAACTGTGTCACTTACATGCAACACACATAGAGCATTTTTAAAAAAAAAACTAACTTAATAAAATGAACTTCCATCCCACAAAAATAAAATTCTAACCTTGAGTCCTTGACTATGGTGTCACATCACTCGTGTGATGTTTGTGGGTTACACAGAGAAACAAATGATTGAAACACTACAATAGTAAACAGCAAATTTATCAACAGTTCAGGGTAAAATAGATAATTTCACAGGAGGTTTATTTCTGAACTGTGGCAACACGCAACATGTTTTTTTTCATGTGTGCATTAGGGGCAACTGGACCTAGTCCTTAAGCCACCAATACTCATAATGAGAATTAGACTATAGTGCTGATAGGATGTAGTTAGTGTAAAAATGCATGAGCTTTATAGTCTACACAATCATAACATTGTATTAGGTGAAAGAAACTAGCTTGCTAAGAAAAAACATCTCAATGTATTATATCAACTAAATTGCACATCTAATAGGTACAACAATGTAATATCATATAGAGTACAACATTACACAAATGACAATATATTACAACATTTAGAAATGGAAGGTTGAATGGTCGGTTTGAAACTGTTACTGTATATATTACCTTAGCAGTCCAATCGTCTGAACATGAAGCCAACAAAGAACCAGTTGGATCCCACTTGATAGCATTAACTTCACTCTGCAAACATTGTGTAATCGTCACAATCAAAGGTCAAACTGATGACTACTTTTCCAGTTATTTTTACAAGAAAACAACAAACTGATAAGTATATTTGTAAGGACAATAACAAAATATGACTCCTATGCTTGAATGCAAATAATATCATTGCAATCAATTAATTTTGTTGATCGCATCCACCCAATATACCCTGCAACATCAATAATTTTGCAGCTCAGCAATGCATGTCTGGCTCGTGGAAGCCAGTCAACAAAATCAAATAGAGTGAATAGAAGGAACTAATCGTTTTTGGGCTGTTGGCCCAACTCCAACATTATAGAGCTAAATATCTCAACCAAGAAAGGTACAGTTACTAGCATCCTCTGCTTAAGGCTAGTTGATCTGATGTGTATTGCGCTTCAGACTTTTATGCAAGAATTCTTTTGCATTTTCTGAAATCTAGAATCTCCTCTATTTTGTTAAATCCACTACCCCCTCTGTGAAAGGGACGACATGCGGTCAGTGGTCACGTAATCATAACCCTGAGCTCACCACCTTCAGACACGACCCAAGCCTCGGAAGAAGGCTTGGAGTGATCGAACAGTCAGCGCTAGCCCGAGTGCTACCGAGTCGTAAGGTCCTCATGCAGCCATATCACCCTTAAGTGAGTGGTTGGGGTTGTCCGTTGTCTAGTTCTCAGTGATAGGCTGTTGATACCTAGGCTAGCCAGTTCTCCTTTCAGTTGTCCCTAAGACGGATCCCCACAGCTTAGTGACCTTGGGGCGGAATCATCAAGCTTGATCTCCCCATGCTCCATCGAACCCTACGGACCTTAGAAACCAATCACCTATAGTACGTTAATAGTAATACACTACGGCTGAGCCCACCTTGCCTCAACTGCCTCGTGCATGTCCACTTATGGTGGCATGATGGATATCTAACCCCACAGTCAAAGTCCTAGAGTAGGCGACAAGACAACTCACAACTCTCCAACAAAGGCAGGCATACCCTGTCAGGCGGCATATCCTACAGAAAGGAATCCCCTGACACCATGCCACCCATCAAATTGTGTCGCTCACTATTAGTATCCCCTACCCCTCACATTTATATAAGAGGACCGTGACCATGAGAAGAGGGGCCAGAACAAGCAAGAAGAGAAAAACCAATAGAAGGATAGCTTACTTCACAAAGAGTTGACGTCTGATCTAGACTTAGTTGAGAGACTAAGCTAGATCTTGTAAACCTCTTGTGAGGCATTTTCATCTCCTAGGGAGTCCACACACAGTAGTAGGGTGTTAGTGTGTTACGTCTTACGACGGCCCAAAACATGTCTAAACTTCCCATGTGTCCATCTTCTCACTAGAATGAGAGATCACAATTCATTGCCCCCCAACCGAACTCACCTGGATTCCCGCTAACGGTGTTCTCAGTTCTCACACCAACGCCCTCTCCCCCCTCTTAACTCATTTATGATTCTAGAAATCAACTCTGAACTCCAAGGTCAAGTATTGGACACCCTGAGTACTTCACAGAACTTGATGGTTGTGGCACATATGATATAGAAAGAATTCAATGCATTTTGGAAGACAACACATATTGAAAGCATGTATTGTGTGGAAAACACCAACCTGATGACCACTGAATGATTTAACTGGGCGTTGATCCCCAATCTTGCAAACATAGATCATGTTATCAGTTGAGCATGTTGCAAAAGAGTTATTGTTTCTCCAATCAACATCTAGTGTTGGAGCTACATGAAAAATAGAGCCAAGTTAGTTTTATTGCAGAACAAAAATGCATCTAGTTCAATACAGATAAATGTCATGTAAAAATTAGCACCATTATGGCATGCAAATTATACCTGAATGAAATTCAAATTGCTGCTTACACTCCCATGTTTTTGTATCCCACACAATAGCAGTTTTATCAACGCTTCCACTTAGGAGGAAATCTCCTTTCTTATTCCATTTCAAGGAAAATATAGGTCCCTTGTGTTTGAATAAAGTCTGCTTCAATTCTCCTGATAAATTCAATTAAAAGAATGGGACAAAAGAGCAGGGTGAACACGAAGTATTTCATTTGTCTGACCTAAGCAATTTCTAAAAATGTAATAGAGTAACAAGGAATTTATCACCAGGCTGCTTCTTGGGAAAAATTTAAATGTAATAAATAGTTCTGTGAAAGTAGTACTTCCCCAATTTGCAAGTTCCAATACAGTTATTACTTGTCATGAAAAACTACAGACAAATATACAAAGCCAACATAACATGCATACTAAAATAACCATTTCCTTACCGTCCCTACTCCATATTCTTGCCTGCCCATCATAGGAGCCAGTAGCCAGTAGTGTTCCTTCCCCCTGGAAGAGAATCAAGAGATGATACACAAAATAAATACTAAGATGAATGTGTCAAAGTGGAGGAACCTAGATGCAAAAATTAGTGTTTTGCATAATGAACAGATAAACAAGTGAGCTACTGGTACAAATAACTGTCAATAGCAATCATATATTCCTATTGTAAAACTCACATTCCAGTCAAGTGTGGTGACATCCTTGCTCTTCTCATTAGTGCGACCCTTAAAATGTTTCAAAACATGAACACATGGAGGAGATGACTGTGTGATGGAACCACATGGACCATCTGGTATTGTCCAGATTCTAGCTGTTGAGTCTCCTGACCTAGTAATGTGAATCAATAAAGATGATAAATACAGATTGAAAACCGACTTGGTATTAAGAGGGTATAAAGATGACTGTACAAAAGGAAATAAACATGAGCATGAAAGTTTTGATAGGCTGATATGAGAATAAAGGGAGAAAGCTCCTTCGTTTTGGTCTTGAGAATTCAAGTTCCAACCCTCAGTGAAAATTTCAAAGAATAAATACTAAAATATGCAGCAAAATACTTGATGATGGTTCACATATACAGGGATTTAAGCAACAATGCAACATGATGTCATGCTATGTTGAATATGCAATGAGGACATCCAGTACAAGAATACAAGCATCCTCACAGTATAGAATATAAAGGACTCACCCAGAAGCTAGAAGGGAACCAGCTGGACTCCATGCACAAGCAAAAACCTAAATAAAAACAAATATGAAGGAAACAGTAAAACAAGAGAACAGCCTTCACTAGTCCATGATAGGGCCACATAGCTGTACAGCAGAAGGCATAGCTAACCTCTGAACTATGTCCTTCCAAAACAGTCACATCAGCACTAGAAATTTCATGAGCAGGTGTACATACATCCATTGGTGTGGGACCTGCAGTAACAAGATTTAGTGGCAGTGCACCATGGTATGTAAAGTTAAAGTGAAATGCAGAAAACAAAACAAAAATATGATGAATTGAGGTCTGGTTCTCCACAGAACCAAATCTATAAGAAACTTACTCCTAGAATTACATTAATTTCTCTTCTTTTGTTAGCTAATGCTAAATTCTACGCCAACAAAATTAAAGCACAATATCTTAAATATATTGGTTGAGGCCATAGTTGATGCCCGGTGTGGCAAGGAAGAGGGGAGAGAGAAGAGGGAAGAGGCGGCGGCTGAGAGGAGTGGGATGGGAGAGAGCTGCTCTGTTAGGGCTTAGAGAGGAAAAAGAACCTGGTGGGCTTTAAATGGGCTGTTGGACTGGACTTATATAAATGGGTTATTGGATTAAGCTTTAAATGTGCTGTTAGACTGAATTTTAAATGTGCTATTGCAATTTTAACTATATTTTTTTTAGTTTTGTAAGGCAAAGCATCATCTTATGCCTTACCACTTAAAAGGTAAGGAGGTTCTTGTGCACCTCGCCTCACCTTACTGTCTTGAAAACTATGGTTGAGGCTGCAGATTAGAATTGTGCTTATGTCATGCATCAATGCACCTTAGAACATAGTTCCAGTGATGTATCGTCATCAGGAACTGGATACTAATACACACTTAAAATCATGGTTCTTACAGATCGCCTAGGCGGCAAGGCACCAGCAGGACCTGGGCATCAGGGTCACCAAAAAGGCAGGTGTATGGTGTCGCCTTCTGTCTGTGGCGACGCCGCATGGCACGGGGCGTGCGCGGGTAACACAGTGTTGGCGCGTGAGAAAAAGAGGGGAAAATGGAGAAGCACAACAGAAAAGAGGGACCCTGGCCAAGGAAAAGAGCGACTAGGGAAAGGGATCCCAGCCAGCGGCGACTCACAAGGAAAGTTGTGCGTGTGGGATAAAGTGGGAAAAGAGAGAGACAAGGTGGGAAGAAAAGAAGCCAGCGCACGAGAGGGAAAAGCACGATTGGCACAAGAGATAAAGCCGAGACTATGAGAGGGAAGAGAGGCGGCGGTCAACGGTACATCTGCTCGGCGGCATTGGTCCTCTTCGATGGCAGCGACGGCGGTAGATCTGTTGCGCCTAGAGGTCAAGGCCCTTGCCTAGCGAGGCGACGGCGAAGGTCAAGGCCCCTAGCCTAGCGAGGGAGCGGCGGAGGTCAAGGCCCCTGGTCCAGCGAGGCGACAATGGAGGTCAGGGCCCTTGGCCCGGCAAGGTAGCGGCGGACGTCCATGCCTCTGACCTAGTGAGGCGGTGGCACAGGTTAGGGCCCCTATCCCGGCGAGGTGGCGGCAGAGGTCCTCTCTCCTCGACGAGGTGTTGCACACTTGCACTGATGAGTGGTGTCCTCTCTCCTCACTGACTTGTTCTGTTATTGTGTTTCTTAGTTTGCATCTATAGTTCTAGGCAGGTATATAAGAATGGATTCTATGCCCCTAGTATATTAGTATAGTTTTTGTATAGTAACAAGAGAGGATATGAGATTAGAAAAGAAGAGAATATCAACAGTAGTATAATCCTCATGTATGTATGGCGTCACCTCACCGCGCCCCTAAATCGCCTAGGCGGTTGGAAGGGGTAGGTCGCCTCGCCTCGTCTTACCGCCGTAAGAACACTACTTAAAATGTATTAGAATATTGATCAGTTATATTTAATTAGTGGAATACATTCTGAAATTAATATAGAAATGTATTTTTTGGTTATTTGTGTACTTTTCAAGAGTTGTAACGCTAATTTTATTTGCTAACAATTATTGCTTAATATATGTTCCCATTACTAGAACATATAACATGTATCACAAGGATCATAGTTATTAAGGCGCTAAGGTGAGGCGAGGCGGTGGAGTACCGCCTTACCGCCTAAGCGGTAAGGCGTAAGGCGACGCCTTACGCCCATTGAAAATACAGGATTTAGGAGAAAATATTGAGAGATAAGTAATAAATTCTAAATAGGAATAGCAAGATAGCAATATGCTATCAGGTTGCAATATTTTTCACTTTATCTGCCTTATAAAATTAAATATACATAGCTAAAATTATAATAATACATTTAAAATTATGTTTAATGATATATTTAGAGTTCAGCTTAATTACCAAATTATAAATTTTTTGATCCAGCAGCCCACTTGAGGCCCATTAGATTGCTTTTCATCTCTAAACCCTAACTTCTCCCCCACTCACTCCTCTCCCTCCCAAATCTCAGGCTTTTCCCATCCTCTCTCCCACCAGCTGACACTTCTTTCTCTCTCCCCCTCCTCTCCCCTCTCTTCCGCACTGCACAGAGCCTTGTCACACGCAGCTCGCGCCCGGCCTCTCCACGCCGCACAGAGACTCGTCATGCACCACGCACAGGGCCTCGCTGTGCTCTTGTCCAGCCGCTCCCACCTTGCGCGCTGCACAGGACCTCGCCACGCCAGATCTACACCACGCCCGGCCTGGTTGCGTGTTTATCTGTGCCACTCCTGGGCTCTCCGCGCCAGATCTGACCTCTCTGCGCCTGATCTACGCTGCGCCCAGCCCTCTGTACGCTCGGCGAGCACCCTAGGGGTAAGGCGTCGGGACGCCTTACCCCCGCCGACCACCTTGTCGCTAAAGCGACGCCTTAATAAGTATGACAAGGATATTATCCACTTACTAGCTAGAAAGCTCATGCTTTGCTGTCACTAAATTTGGGTCTCATAGGATTGTAGAAGGGCAGGAAAAACAAAGGGCTTAAACTGATCAGAGACATCCAATCAACACATACAAATCAAAAGGCATTCCTAGTTCCTATCATTCATTTAAGTAAAACACTAGTGAAGCTCCTCCATAGCCTGGTGAATTACTAAATATGGTAGAAGCATTCATTGTTAAATATCAGTGGATTAGCTGTTATTGTGTAATGTATTACACCCCACCCCACCCCCCCTATATGGCAACTGTGGATGGCTCCACAAATATGTATATATATATATATACACACGGAGCGCTATTCTACACCACGTGTGTAGAATAGCTATTCTACACCGACTACTTTCAGTAGTAGATTTTCTCAGTAGAATAGCAATTGAGTACTACTTTTTTCTCAGTAGTAAATTTCTCGGTAGAATAGCTATTCTACACCCGTGGTGTAGGATAGCATTTGTGTGTGTGTGTGTGTGTGTGTATAAGCAAGCATGACACATTGAGTGATAAAAGATCAACTTTTTGGCAAATCAACATATTAATCTGCATATTTCCTTGACTACAATATTTATAATAAGAGAATTTGTACAAGAAACCGATGGAAACAATTACATACAGACATCTTCAAATATTATATGATGTGTCCTCTACTGATCCGCAACAAGTGAAAACCTAAAAAAATGTATACCATTGAAATATCACGTGTTTAGTTTCATACAATCATACCATCAAAATATTTTGGTGCATTTTAATACAACCGAAAAATCTCTGTTTAGTTTTTTACCACTGGCATTACAATTGCTAGATTTACCGTCAAGCCAGGCTAATTTGCCCTGATGGCACAGATCAAGCAGTGCAAAATCAGAGTGCTGACTCCAGAACGCACACGTATGAAAAGTCAGTTTTTTTCAGCAAAATAGCATCAAACATACATGCCATATTAGTGGGGCAGAACCGCGGAAGCATCAAATGCTCAACATTACCAAGAAGTGCCAAGAAAAAAAGCAAGTTTAAATCAGATTTTGCTCCAAGAAACTAAAATATTTCCATCAGATATATAGGAGAATGCAAAAATTGATGGAGAAGGAACGGAAACCAAATTGGATTGCACAACTGAACAGAATAAAAGCAGCATACAAGGATCACTGGATCAGCACAGGAAATAGCAAGAAAAAGAAAACAGATCAACCGGAGATACACACCCATTAGGCCGCAACTGCAGCTAGCCTCTTCAATCGGTAGAACAAGATCCAATTTCCAACTCAATCTTCGATTCTTTAGCTCCAAATCTTGGAGAAGATTACAAGCTTGCTTATCCAAGCATGAGACAAATGAAGGGGAAGCGGATAAATTGCAGCAGCAGCGGTGCATGGTGGCACAGATTGTGTGCAGTGTGGCCGAGAAGGGGAAGGACAGGGTGTCATGCGACGCTGGGAAGGCAGAGGCAGGGTGTGGCATGGTCCAGGAGAGGAAGGGCAATGTGGCGTGTGGCACAGCATTGGGAAGGAGGCATAGTGAGGCATGACCGCATGGGATTGGGAAAGGGAAGGGAAGGGCAGGGCAGCACGAGGTGTTTATGGCACAGGGAAGGAGGACGATGTGTGTGTTGCATGGCAAGGGGGACGCGAGGCGCGATAGGGACTGTGTATGGTGGTGTGATAAAAAAAGAAAGGAAAGATGAAGGAGAAATTTGGGAAAACATGGCACTTCTTTGAGCAAAGAAATAGAAAAAATGAAAACCTAACGGATCTAGACGGCAGTGGTAAAAAAAATAAATGGAATGTTTTCTCATTGATGTTGAAGTGTACCCAATGAATTCAAGAATATCAAACTAAACATGTGTAATTCAATGGTGTATAACCAATTTTTCCTTAAAAAAGTGGGTCAGTTGTTATGGAGAACTGTGTTAGTTAGTCCCATATATATCGCAGCTGTGGAATGCTCCAAAAATATACATTGAGTGAAAGAGGAAATGTACAGGAAACCGATTGACATGATTACATATGGACAATTTCACATATTATATGATTTATGATGTGTGCTTCCAGCCTTACACAACAGATGAAATTTTGATATTGTAAAATAAATAGTAATTAACACATTTATCACAAAGAGAAGGCCTGCACATATCAAAACAATATCTTTAATGTTCACAATTCAACCAATAAGGCTGAAAAATCTAAGAATCTATAATCAATTAAGCTTACTCACAAATTCACAATGTGCTGTAATATGTAAAATGGAGTCACAAGGGGAACACAGCAAACAGATAAATTAATTACCTCCACCAGCAAGGGAATCTTCTTCATGCTTAACCTTATCAATACGCTCTGTTTGCTGTTTTTCTTTCTCTTTCTCTTGCTCCCTGTTTCTTTCAGCTTTGTCTTTTTCCCTCTCTAGCTCTTTTTCTTTGTCATGACACTCCCTCTCTCGCTCACCGCCAGGACATCGTTCCTGCCCCTCCTTGTGTTCTTTATCTTTTCCCTTGTCCTTGCCACGGTCACTTTGAATCTTCTCCCTTTTTCTTCTCTTTACAATCTGTTGCAACTCTTCAATGCCTTTTGTGATTATTTCAAGAGGTTCAAGAAAGGCAAAATCCTTCTCAACATCTTCATCATTCTGCAACAAGAAAAGAGCATGATTCAGCATTCATCAGCAAAAGTAATGGATACTTAAAGGTAAACAAGCCTACTTCATCGGTGTTTGCTTCCAGTTCTATGTACTGCAGGCCTTTCTGCACAATAGTGATAAGAGCACCAGGTGGAACTAAATTTCCATCGATCACACCCTTATGGATCCCTGCTTCATACCCTAATGTGAATGCGGAATGAATAAAACCTGGAAAGGTTGGTTGGAAGAGAAAACATCAGGAATAACAATCATAAGCATACATGATTAAAATATGGTAGGTGCTTCATAAAGTAGTTGCAGCTATATGGTGTCCGGCACATCATCCAGCCCTGACACCGATAAAACACAATGAAAACGCAGACAATACATGGCAACCATGTATCAGGAAATATACTGCCAAATCTAACCTTTTGAGGACTCAATCTAATCTTACCTTTTGAGGGCTCAATCTAATCTAATCTAATCTAACCTTATTTTTTAAACTAACAAATCTTCCATTTTTGCTATAGTACCATGCAGTATTGTTCACTGACATGTAGGGTCATCTCAAGTCAATGAGATATGGGCCAGAAGGGTAGGGTAAATCCTCAATTTCCATCAAAATGGAGGATAAATGATCATTTTTCCAACTATTGTTTACAATCTACAAATGAGGAAATAGCAAATACGCCAGAAGTGGTCAGTGAATTAGCACCAAACATGGTTATCCCCCGCAAGTTACCACTACAGTTTCTCCCAAAAACAACAAATACATCAACTTTCCCATGCACCAAAGAAACCCTAATATCCAAAAAAATGAAACCGCGAAGGACAATCTTAAGAACCCTTTCAACAGGTATAAGTTGATATGGACGCGTCAGATCTTAAGAACAATCCTGCCCTAGCAGACCCCATTTCCTAGGTAGTGCACATCTCTACCACAATCGAACCGGAGTAACTAAATAATCAGCAGATTCAACGCCTTAAATCTTCAATCCGCGCGCAACATGCAAAAAAAATCTCTCGGTGAAACCAATCAAAACGAGGGCGATGGGGGCGAACCGGACTCCTGGAGGTAGCGGAAGACGATGAAGTTGAGCTCCGCCGAGGTGAGTATCCCCATTGGAGGAAACAAGCACGCCGGCGACGCGCGCCGGGAGGAGCGGAGGGCTGCCGCCGCCGCGGCGACGAGACGAGGGGAAGGGCTCCGTAGAGGAGAGTGACGAAGCGTGCGAGGCCGGGGTGGAAGGGAACTTCTAGGTCATCTCGGGACACTGGACAGACGGTCAGGATCGCATGGAGCAAAGATCCGACGCTGCAGAAGCTCGTAACGCCGATGAGAGGTTCAGCAATCGGGACGATGCTATTAAACAGCGGCTTTGAGATTCGGACTTAACAGGTGGGCCCGTGCGCGGCGAACCCTAGGTCCAAAGATCCTTTCAAAAAAGGCAAGATTGTTTTAGCTTGAAATTATGACCATTTGAAACAACTTATTGATATTGTGAAACAACTAAGATATTATTGTTTGGACGTTTGTTTAAGTACATAGATAGATTTCTTTAGTTTGCAACTTTGCATACTAAGTGCTCATTTTGTTCCACAACAAAACATTTTTGTTATGTCGTGTAATTTTAGGTCTCTAATTTAGAAAACTATTCACTACGTCCATCTGAATGAACTCTAAATTGTAGTGAGTGACTAAACTCATGGCAATTCTGAATTTTGAATGAGTCTTTCTTAGATAGGTGAGAAAATGTATTAATATAATCAACCTCTTTTCTATGTGAAAAACCTTTGCTACATTATTTGTTTTGAATAGCTAACTTTTGGCCAACGGAAGCGGGTAGACGGAAGTTAGCTAAGTTCCGTCGACTTTGGTCCTAGCTAACGGAAGTTAGCTTTTCTGCCCACGTGGCCGAAAGCAACTAACTTCCGTCGGCTATGGTCAAAGCCGACGGAAGTTAGCTGGTATTTTTTTGTTTTTCCTGGTTCCCCTACTCACACTCACATCCAACCATAATTTCAATCACATTCACATATAACATCCAAAATCGCATTCAAACTTCACATATAACATCCAAAATCAATCTCACATCCAAATTCACATCCAAACTTCACACATCACATCCAAAATCACATAACAGAATTGAATTCACATCCAAAGTCACAGTATACATCTGAATTCACATATATCATCCAAATTCGCATACAAAGTCACATAACACATCGAGATTCACATACAAAGTCACATTTGTCCATACTCACTGATCGCCCACATTTGGGTCATGGGCGTCGTCGATGCCTCCCGCTTCATCCACATTTGCCTCGGAGGCTCCATCCTGACCAGGCGTATGAAGACTCTAAAGAAATAGACAAAATTAGAGAACGAACTCAACTAACCTTCTAAACGGTAACTTAAGTATCTCAAGTAACGATATGTCAGGAGGTACCTATGGTGATGTAGGAAGAACAAATGGAAGTGGTGGTGACGGGAGAGGTAGTGGTTGGAACAAGAACATGTCAAATCCACCATGTTGCTGGGCTAGTTGCTACACATGTTGTAATGCAATCAGTTAGTTCTAAACCTATTGCTGAATACTTTTTAACTTCAACACTACAAACTACACTTACTTGGATCATCGTCTGTTGTTGTGCTAAGCAAGCAGTATAGTACTCTTGTTGTTGCCTGTTGTGCTCGTCGTGCCGCCTCATTTCCTCCCTCAGTTAAACCACCTACGGGTTTGCTTCTGAGCGACGACGGCTGGAGCCAACTCCGACGGAGCTCTGCGACGACTGAGCTGACTTCTGAGCTCTCACCGCTCTCGAGTCAATAACTCCATTGAACATGGAGTACTTGCAACATTGAATGAGTTAGTTACCATTACAATATCATACACAAAACATTGGTAAAAACATTGTCTCACCGTCCATGGCTTTTTCCACCTCCGCTGGAGTACACGGCCATTTGGTCGACATGTTCTCTCCGCAAATCATAGTTCTCTCCATGGAGTCGAACCATGTGTTCACCATCCTGCGCCTGCAAAAAACAACATGTCCGATTAGACGGAGAAAAATTAAATTACGCAAACTCTTAACATTTCTAACATCTCACCAAATGGTCTGTGGCTACACAAGACATCTGGCTGTGTAGGATCGCTTTCTTTGTGACCAGAAGTATACACCTCGATGTCACTTGGCACGTTGCCAGATTTAACTTCTTGTACAGTAGAAATGAGTTAGTGCATTGCAATGTATCTATAGATAGAGTGACAGAAAAAGGTCTTACAATGCGTTTAGCGTGGCGAATATATCCATCGGCACCATATCTGTGCTTCGGATCCGTTCCACGACATTGTATTTTCTGCTCGGAAGTCTTCTTGAATGCAGCTGAAGACCAAATCTTGCAAAATTCGAAATATGCATCCTCGCGGTTTGCAAACCACGGAATCCTCACCTGAACAGAGATGATATTTGTATTATATGACAACAAAACTCAACAATCGGAGATTTAAAAAGTTATAATTGTTTACCGAATGGTATTGTTCTTCAGTCAAGTATATTGTGGATGCAATCGTCGTCTTGCTCATTCGTTGCCCTAGCTTCTCCTTGTAGTAAGCATTGTTGGTTTGAATGCGAGCATACGAAATAGCGTCCTTCACCACCTTGTGTGCATTGTTGTTGAAGACTTGAAGGGCATGATTATGGTGATTGCCGACTTCTAGCAAGCAAAAACGTAACTGCAAAAGTCATGATTAGTAAAGTGTTGTAACTTGAAAAGCTTTGTGTTAAAACTAAAAGAAGATTGAAAAAACACATACCCAGAAGTCATGAGACACCGCCCCCTGAGCAGTTCTGGCGCCCGTTAGGAGCAAACCGGTACTGGTCCCATGTCTGGGATAGAACCCACTCACCGATCGACATTGTCAGCACCCCTAGGTAGTGTAGAAAACATAGGTTACCCAATATCTGGTTAACCTGCCTGACCCTCGAAGTGCCGTCAAACCGAGAGTCAATCCAAGATCTAGAAATACATAATAAATAAAGTCAGTTTACTGAAAGAAATTTTTTGAAAAAAAAGCAAAACAAAAGAAGAGTATTAGACTTACCCGTCACCTACATGCGTAATCTCGATCTTGGCTCCACCGAAAGAGACTACTGGTGGGGTGACCAGGTGGCTCGTCCTCAAAGATACTGAGGACCCGGAAGCCTTAGCCCCCTCCTCTTGACCCGCACCCTTCGAGGTCCCGATCTTCACGACGTAGGATCGATCTTCAGATAACTAGCTATAGAATAGCCGGATAACTTGCTGCAAGCAGCGATAACTAGTGCAACTTGGCAAATAAAACTCGAAGCCAACCACCGTCTTTAACCGGCAACCTGAATCGAGGATTCGCCCAACCACACTCTCAAAGAACCAACCAACACATCCTACAATCAATCAAGGAGGACCTTGAAGGGAGTAGGAGCACCAATTGGGAGCGGATGAAGCCGCCGCTTCTGTAATCCCACGAAGGAAATCACAAGAGCAAAGGAAGGTAGAGATCTCTCTATGAATTTGTTAGCACGTAGCTGAACAAGGGGGTTCTGTATTCAATAATCAAAAGTGCCGATTACAATGGTGCTAGGGGGTATTTATACAAGGAGTAGACCTTGAAGATAGGTGTGAACACGAAACGAAAAGACTAGGTGAACTATGTGAAAACGAATCAGCTTCTGGAGACTTTCCGCGTGGCTGTTGGTCTTCTGAGCGGTCTTCGGTATTTCAGCAATAACTCCTCCTTGGAAGCTTCAATTCACGAACGGTTGGATCCCTTGGAAAGGTGACTTGATAAGGTTTCACACCATGTAGAATATGCATCATGGAACTCTGTAGAATGATACAGTTTTAATACGAGAACATTGACTTCATGCAGACTGTTGACCTTCGGACTAGCAAGCACTAAAACTGGTCGGCCTTCATGCAAACTTCAAACTGGTCGGGGTTAGATTCATTGGAAACTAGACTTCAAGAGTTTTCCAAAAAGTGCTCATTTGCCTTCATAGCTTTTGGAAATCAAAAGTTATGATTATTTCTTTAAGATGATCCTACAGGACTGGCTTGGTTCGAGCATGATTCTTCTATGTGTCCATTTCCTTGTGAGTTCTTGTCATCCTTCTTGGTAAACCTGATCATTAGCAATGTACACGACTTAGTTAGTATATAACTCTCATTAATAGTAAAATGAATTTCACAAAGTAGCGCGTGCACCTCTTGTTGAAGCTTCTTAGCTCGACTGCGTGTAAGTGGTCCATCAAAAACATGTATTGGAGTTGCTGTGGTCGAAGTGGTTGGTGTAGAGGTTGGAGTGGTCGGTGTGGTCATATCAAATAGTTTATAGCTGGCAGAAAAATCAATTTGAAAGTTACCTCATCATCCAGTTGAAATGCAATAGATCGACCGATTAATGTTGGATCTATGCATCTCAGGAGCTGCTCTTGACGACGTCTGTTTGAAGAAGAGGAACTACCCTGGAATAGGGTGTCCTCCTGAGTCATCGGTGTACTCGCTAGAGTACTCGCCGATGTACTCCCCAAGCGGAAGAGCTTCCTCGTGACACTCTTCACCGTTTTCGACATCCTGTTCAAAACAAGCACAAACGAGCATTTATTAGTAAAGAAGGTTTGAACATATGAAGAAACATGTAATATGAAGTATATTACATATGCATGTATGAAAACAATTACTTGTCAATTATCATCAAAATCAGGATCAATGTGTCCTTTTCTCCTCAAAGCACGCCACGTTACTTTTTTCTTCTTATGTTGGTGTTTCCTTTTCTCGGGAACTACTACATCATTAGAATCGCCGAGAAAAGAATCTGCTGGCGATTCTGACTCTACATTAAACGAAGTCGGCAATTCATCATCTTGGTAAATCTCATCGACCTCTTCAACCTCCAATTGATAAGCGTCATCACTAGGGGTGTGTAGACATTCCCGAGGATTCACTTTATATACTACCCACCAAGCACTTAGTTTTTCACATGGGTACGACATATAATACACCTGCTCGACTTGGTGAGTAAGGGCAAAATTATCGCAACCACATAATCGTTCCGCGTGTTTGACTTCAACCATCCCAAATTAGTTTTCTCGAGTACCATGTTTAGAGTCAAACCAATCACAATCAAAGAAGACTACTTTAATCTCCTTATTCCCGGCAAAATTGTACTCGATTATATTTTTGATGATTTCATAATACATAGTTTCGTGTCATTGTCCATCAACGACCCTTGTAACAACTCCAATATTAGTTGTTGCCGCTAGAGGTCGATATGCTTCAAAAATAGTTGAACGGAAGTGGAAACCATTAACATCATAGCAATCGTAACTTTTGACACTAATACTTCCGTAAGAGAGTTGTCGGAAGTCTATATGTACATTGTCAGCGAGCACGCACTTCAAATCATATGAGATTATAAGATAATTAACCTAATAGAGTAAAATAATATTGTCACAAAAGGTAAGGATTTACATGTTCTCTGAACAAAGTGAGGAAACTAGGCCCGCCATTTACTCCTTCTCGACGCAATTTATCTAATTGCTTCTCCGTTGGTTGACGACCAGACGTCAAGTATTTCGAATCAAACATACTGTCATTGTAACGAATAGGTAAACAAATGGGTATAAAATTTGTAGGTAAAATATAAAACTAAAAATAATTTACTTACGCGAAATATTGTTCCATCTCTTCCATATTTGAGTACGTGTAGAGCAAGGTATATGTTCGTTGTTCCTGGGTTACATAATATGTCGTGTAGACACCAATAGTTATGTCCTTCCACTCAAAAATTTGGAGATCACTACAAGGATGGTCTTCATCCATATGGTACCGTGTAGCAGGTTTGTTGACATTGTGATGCTCAGCGAAGTATACACTAGTTAAGTATGCTATCTCTTTCAATTTAAATTCTTCTGCGATGTAACCTTCAACTTGCCTTATTATCAACCATCGCTCTAAGCTTCTTTAGGGACATTTCAATATTATACATCCACCTATATTGCACAGGGCTACCTACCTTAGCTTCATATGGTAGATGAACCAGTAAATGTTGCATTGGATTGAAGAACCCTGGAGGAAATATTTTTTCTAATTTACATAAAAGCACCGGGATCGCTTTCTCTAGCATCTCCATCGTATCTTTCTTAATTTCTTTCGCACAAAGGTGTCTATAAAAATGGCTCAGCTCAGCTAACGCCTTCCACACATCATCATTCAGGTACCCGCGAAACATTACAGGAAGGAGTCTTTCCATTATTATGTGGTAATCGTGACTTTTCAATCCATTTAATTTCCGTGTATTCAAATTCACAACTCTTCTAAATCCCGCGGTGTAATCATCTGGGAATTTCAAATTTTTCAACCACCTCGTTACTTGTTTTTTTCTTTAGATTTTAAACAAAATGGGGCCCGTGGCTTGTCACCACTATTCGTCAACTCAAGGGTTGGTCGATTACAAATCTCAGCTAAATCTCTTCTCGCATTTACATTATCTTTTGTCATGTCTGCAAAATCCATACATGTACTTATAATGCTTTCACCAACATTACGTTCCTGATGCATAACGTCAATGTTGTGCATCAGAATTAGTGATTTGACATACGACAATTCCCATAAGCCATATATGTGGGTCCAATTATGTTCGGTTCTGAATCCTACAAATCCATTCTCATTTTAATTAAGTATCAACTCATTCAGCATATCAGCGATTTCTTTACCATTTAAACGCCTTGGTGGTCCCTTTACAACAACATTGTCCTTCTTGAAATTGTTCCGCTGTAACCTAAATGGGTGATTCATGGGCAAAAAACATTTATGACAATCAAAGTAACAAATCTTTCCCCCGAAGTTCAGACGGAAACAATCTGTGTCCTTCACGCATATCGGATATGTCAACCTTCCATGACAACTCCAACCAGAAAAAATATCGTATGCCGGAAAATCATGGACCGACCATAGATACGCAACTCGAAGATTGAATTTTTGCTTCTGGTCATAGTCATATGCTTCAACTCCTTTCCACAATTGCTTCAACTCTTGGCTTCATCATCAGGTTTATACGTGTTCCAGGATGCTCTAGACCGGGTATAATGAGACACAGGAATATAAATTCATATTTCATACAAAACGAAGGTGGAAGGTTGTATGGAATAGCAAACACGGGCCAACAAGAGTACGACGATGCAGTTACATTGAAAGGCGTGAATCCATCTGTTGCCAAGCCGTTGCGAACATTCCTTGCATCACTAGAAAAGTCTGCATCAAAATCATCTAGAGCCTTCCATGCCTCACCATTAGATGGGTGCACCATTACTTGATTATTCTCACATACACCTTCTTTATGTCATCGCATATGTCTAGCGGTTTTCTTTGAGAGTAACAATCGTTTCACCCGAGGTGTAAGAGGCATGTAACGAAGTTGCTTATGAGCAACCTTTGTCGTCACCTTCTCTCTGTCTTCGTTTACGATCTCTACGAATCTCGGTTTACCACATTTTAAGCATTTCACCTCATTCCTATGTTCTTTCCAGAAAAGCATACAATTATCTCGGCACACATCAATCTTCTCATACTCCATACCGAGAGCAAAAAGCATTTTCTTTGACTGGTAAATGTCTTTCGTCACCTTATGCTTCATAGGAAGGATATCGCTGATCAGATTCAAGAGCTCCTTATAACAATTGTTGAAAAATATAAACTTTGACTTAATGGCAATAAGACGGGTCACGAAAGCGAGAACGCTTACGGTGGAGTGCTCATGCAACGGCTCTTTTGAAGCTCGAAGGATGTCGAAAAACTTTTGAACCTCCGGTGTTGGAGGATCCTTAGGGTTTGATTCAAACTCCGGTCCTATAGCATCAAACATCTCATCCATCCTATCATCAACAACGCTATCATCTTCCTTTTCCACTACTAATACCATTTTTTCACGGCCTATCTCGCCGTGAAAAGTCCAAACTTCATAACCTGGCACGAAATCATATTTACAAATATGCAATGATAATGTCCTCTTGTCTTGCCAACGAGAATTTCAGCACTTTATGCATGGGCGCCTCGCGCCAGTGTTTGTTGTCAAAGCGAATGCACGATCAACAAATTTCTCAGCGTTGATTACCCACTCCCTCGTGTGAGCTCCACTTTTCATCCAATCACTATACATCCATCGTCGGTCATCCTCAGTCATTCTATAGGCAAAACATTCATTCAATCGAGAATGCATCATAAGTACCACGTGCCTATGTCTATAGGAAAAGATAGGTCCTAAACCCACCCAAGAGTGACCGACAAAACGTGATATTTATGATGAGCCATGAGTCCGAACAAAATTTCAGCAGCATAACCCCGCTGTTCTCCAATTGCACGCCTGATAGTGGTGCAATGAAGAACAACAAGGTTATGTCACTAAAATCTCATTCGGACTCATGATTCATCATAAAGACCACGCTCTGTCGCCTACTCCGAGGCTATCCAAAAAGGGATAATTCCGGACCTACACATCTCACACACATGACACATGTGAGACATGTTGGTCCGAAACGGGTGACACATAGGTTTCGTTACACTATCTACGTTGTTGTCAAATAAAAAATTACATACGAAAATAAATATATATAAGAAAGTATATATATATAATACTAATCACCCAATGAAATCATAAAAAATTATAAATTAATACAATAATATAATTCAACAATGCAATAGAGATTAGACTATTTTTAGAAACTATCTGAACTTGCACAATTTAATTATCCAGCATTCATACTGTCCAAAAAAACAAAATGTGGCAATGGCATACATCAGAATAACAGTGATGTACCAATTGATCAAAAATGATAGTGGGAGCCCAAAACTTGTCTGATGACTAGCGGCATTAATCAAAAGTTGGTCAAATTATTAAGGGATGGTTGCTGCCGACCTTTGCAATCTTTTAAACACCCATTTCCATTCTCCTGCGCCTGACTCTACTAGCATATCCTAACTCCAATATATACAAAGCAAGCACAACAAATTTTTCAGAATTCACCAAATTGGAGATCCTCCCCACTATGACCTCTTTTCCTAGTTCTTGTTTCCTGGATCCTTTTGATGTATGAGGTTACTTCACTAAATGGGCGTAGAGTAGAGACTTGACCATCAATACAACAAATTTTGAGAACAAATGATCCTAATAAAACTAGACCGAAGAGGTCCATAGAGTTTTACTTAATTGGTCTATGAAAACATCAACGAAAATTTATAAATAGAACTATTGATTTGATTTAAACTAGACATTTCAAAAAGAAGGATGTTGGAACACAGATGTCCTAAGCCATTATAAATGGGTTCCATCAATATCAAGAAATATGATCAATCCTATTTCAAGTCTAGTAGATGGATCATAGATAAATATATAAAGTAGAATTTGTAACTTATATTTCTCAATGTGCAGATCACTTCCTTTAGATCATTTTTTATGGATTATGGAATGATGGAGAACATCAAACTCTATGATACTAAGTTGTTTCAACGACACTGACAATATCATATCATGCACAAATAAAAAGCGAAAAAAAATTAAAGCCGAAAAAAATTACTTAATCGTCGGGCGGCGACGGGCGGCGGGCGACGGGCAGCGGGCGACGGTGTCCGGAGGCCGGCGGACGACGGCGACGGCTGGCGATGATCACGGTGGCACCGCGCGATGGATGGCGATGGCCGGATAAGGGACGGCGGCCGTCGGCTGTCGGCGGCAGGGGGCGGGGGCCGGCGGTGGTGGGTGGTGGGGGCGGGCAGCCGCGCGGGGCCGGCGGGGCACCGGCGGGCGGCGACGGGCGGCAGGCGACAGTGTCCGGAGGCCGGCGGACGGCGGCGACGACTGGCGACGATCACGGTGGCACCGCGCGATGGATGGCGACGACCGGATTGGGGGCGGCAGTCGTCGGCCGGCGGCGGCGGGGGGTGGGGGCCGGCGGTGGGGGTGGGTGGCCGCGCGGGGCTGGCGGAGCACCGGCGGGCGGCGGCGGGCGGCAGCGGGTGGCCTGCGGCGACCGGCGGTGGCGAGCGGCGGCGGCGACATCAGCGCGGGAGTTGGGCGCGCGCTTGTACAGGGATTAGGTTTCCCTGTACGCGCACGCGGGGTTGGGGATTACATCCCTTAACTTCCGTCGGCTTTAATGGTGGCCGACGGAAGTTAAGGCTTCTGTATCGGCCGGGAAAAAATCCCCTTTAATTTCCGTCGGCCATAGTTAAAAGCCGACGGAAGTTAAATTAACTTCCATCGGCTACTTTAGGCCGACAGAAGTAATTTAACTTCCGTCGGCTTTTCGAAATACCGACGAAAGATAAAATAGCCGATGAAATTTTATCATTTTGCTTTAGTGAATGTAGGTGTAGAGGTGACAACGACGTTGGTAGAGGAATGGCCCAATGAATGAAGCCCCCGGTTGCAAAGGGATTTGCGGAGGATGATATGACTGGTTCGCATAGCAGGGCTATTTTTTAGGGTGCTTTTAGCTAGAGGACTAAGTGACGACAAAGAGCTCGATAGCCTTCACGATGGAGTGAGGCAAGGATGACAATGTTGCATCGTATGTTCTTGTGGTGCTTGTAGTCTGTGAGGGCGGCCTTTTTTGTGGTGTGGCAGGGCTATTTCATGAGGTGCTTCAAGCTAAAGGACTAGATGGTGACAAAGAGCTTGGTGGCCTTACGGTGGAGTGAGGCAAGGATGGCGTTGTTGTGCTATATGTTCTCCTTGTGATGGCCGCTCGTAGTCGGTGAGGGCGGCCTCAGGTGGTGATGCCATCATCAAAGGGTGATTCTTCTAGAAGTTTTCGAGAGAAAAAGGAAATAGGGCTACATGGAGCCGTGGATTGATGATTCTTCCTCCTACACTCCCCTTCCACACCTTGTTTATTATCTGCTACTTCAAGTGGATCGACATATTATTCTTCAACTTTGATGAGATCCCCTCACCCCGTCAAGCCTTCCCCGCCTCCTAATAATTTGATTTCTTGTTGCCCCTATTGCCTACCCACCCCATTGCTTGCTTCTCACTCGTGGCTTCAATTGTGACACCGCCGATGGGTACAAAGTTATGGTGGATTAGGACGACGATGACGATGAAAGTGAGGAGAGGAAGATAGGGGAGAAGAAGTTTGGTCGCTAGGGCAGGACGATCAATACAAATTATTTGCTACCTGCAAGTGGGACCGTAGACTCCGTGGTTATATAAAATGGCACACAAACGATAGAAATAAAAACAGTAGTAGCATAGAAATAAATACACGAATAATAATGATATAAACTGAACTATAAATAATGGTGGCAAGTCTACATACAAAGAATTAACCATTTCTACGTGTGGTTAAATTGTGGGCCGGTGGTACTAACAGAAACTTGATATGAAATCAAAGTCAGAACCAAATCCTCTGCAATCGATTGCCCTCTGCGATCGTGATCCGTTGAACGCGAATCTAACGTGGAGCCTTTTAACGCTACATAAGAGCAGCTCCAATGGGAGTCTTAAAACGAGATGTATATTAAAATATAGGGCTTCATGGCAAAAAAATCACTCCAACGAGGGCCTTATTTTACAAAAACTCAGCAAACAAATTTGGGCTCTGGTCTCATCAGCCCCAAATGTAGGACTCTAAAGTAGCGGCCCTATTCTCATTCCCACGCCCATCCGGACTTTTCCTGCTGCATTCGTCCTCGAGCCATCTCTCCCACAAACCAAACCCTCTGCCTGTCGAGAAGAACTGGCGAGATGGATGGACGGCCACCACCTCTTCCTCGTTCGTGCCCAGCAGGCCGGCCTCGTCGAACTTCCATGGAGATGGCACTAGATGCGATAGGGAGATCATCAGCTGTGTCTTCTCGGCCAGATTTGCGCAGGCCTCCTGTGGCCATGGCTGCAAAGCAAAGGTCTGCAGGTATGTCTGCAACTTCCCAACAAATTCGAGGACAAGCGTCTCGGCATCGAATCGCTGCAGGCAATGCTTATCGGCGTTCATCAGTGGTGTCGATGATGTATCAAGATCCATTGTTAATGATTGATGACTATAGGTAATATCCTTTCTGTTGAGATTAGTAGTCGGTTATATTTGCTCATGAATTCAATTAGTTGTGATCTGGGATCTCCATGGTTGAGAAATTGATGTCAAGGCCTGGTGAGGTTACTTGTACTTGTAGGTGCTGATACATGTGGTGCTCACCGATATTTTTTTGCAGCACAATGTCACCAGGGTATTACACTACTCTATTGAACCAAGAACCTGAAGATGTATTTGCCTGCCATGAAAATATGGAGAGCGAAAATGAGGTCATGGAGTCACCACCATTGAATGATTCAAATTCACAGTCAAAACCAAAGGGTCGATCCAAGAATTTCATTGAAGCTGAAGACATTTTGTTGATATCAGCTTATCTTAATATAAGTAAAGATGCAGTTACTGGAAGGGATCAAAAAGAAGGCAACTTTTGGGAAAGAGTTGAGAAGTACTTTCACGTTAACAGGACATTTGAAAAGTAACTGGTCATCGTTGAAGCATCGGTGGGGTATAATTCACAAAGAAGTGAGTATTTTTCAAGGTTTCCATGACAGTATTGAAAGGAAAAATGAAAGTGGGAAGACAAGTGATGATAAGGTACAATATGCATGTATAACTATTTTTCTGTTTAATAGTTTAGGTAGTATGCAGTTTCTAAGGTGTATCTTTTTATCCTTGTGCATGTAGCTGGGTGAAGCAAATGTAATGTTCCATCAAATTAAAAATAAGGCGTTTTCTTTGTTCCATGCATGGAACATTCTCAGACATGAGCCAAAGTGGGCTGAAGATAAAGCATCTAATGAAGGGAATGCAAATAGGGACAGTCATCCCAATGCTGAAAGACCTGCAGAAAGGAAAGCTGAAAAGGAAAAAATGAAAGCAAAAAAGCGCAGCAACAATGAAGAGTTTGATCCTTTCATTGAAGAGGTAAAAAAATGAGAGAATCGAGAGACAAAATTGAGAGGGAACGAAAGGAGCGTGATGAAAGATTCTTTGAGCTTGATAAGAAAAAAGTAGACTTGGAGCAAGACCAGCATGACAAGTCGATAATGGCACTTGACACGAGCACAATGGATGACCAATGAAAACGGTATTTTCAGTTGATGAAAGATGAGATTTTAGCTCGACGCTTTGGGAGTACGCAACCATAGACTTTGTTTTCCATTCAATAAAGAATTTCTTGCAAAAATTCATGTGATGTAAGAATGGATGTAATCTGAAAGTGCACACATGAGTACTGACCGTCATGATTTTAGTTGGGGACTGGATGCTCCCGTCACAATAGAGAAGTTTCAGATTGCATATGGAGAAAAACCACAACCATTCAGGTTTGTGTCGAGTAGCACAAATTATTTCAGATAACACACTGAATTTTAAGAAAAAAAATAGATCACACACTGAACAAAAATGTACTATTACAACCAAGTGACAACACTAAAAATTAGAAAATTTGTTCTTCCAAAGCTGAAATGAATAGATGTGAAACTACTCTTGACCACCACGGGTGCCTTGTCTGCCTTCCCTGTTTCATAGATGTTCAACTAGATCCTTCTTTAGTTGAGTATGAATATGAGGATCTCGAATGTCTTTATGCTTGTCAACAAATGTTGTAAACTTTGAAGTCCCAGCACGCGAAATCTAACCTGTTATTTCTGCATCACCCTTGTCATAGGGTGCCTCAATACGACCTAAGTCCCGTTCATTTTCTATTATCATGTTATGCATTATTATACATGTTGTCATTATGTTTCTAAGTGTTGCTTCATCCCAAAACCTTGCTGGCCCTCTAACAATGGCAAAGTGAGCCTGCAACACACCAAATGCACGTTCAACATCTTTTCTCCGTGACTCTTGTGCAGCTGAAAAAATTTTGTCCTTCAAATTTGCGGGTGCCTTAATCGTTTTCACAAAGGTTGACCAATTAGGATAGATCCCATCTGCTAGATAGTATCCCTTATCATAATTATGCCCATTTATTGTATAGTTATCCGTTGGAGCTTCACCTTGAGCAAGCCTATCAAAAAGATAAGATCTGTGCAAAACATTTATATCATTGAGTGATCCTGGTAAACAAAAGAAAGCATGCCATATCCATAAATCAGTAGATGCAACTGCCTCTAGTATAATAGTTGGTTCTTTCACGTGACCACAATACATGCCTTGCCAAGCCGTAGGACAATTTTTCCACTTCCAATGCATGCAGTCAATACTACCAAGCATTCCAGGGAAGCCACGTTATTCAGCAATGTTAAGCAACCTAGCTGTATCAATTTCATTTGGAGGTCTTAGGTATTCTTTTCCAAAAATCTCACAGACAGCATTGATGAATTTCCTTAGGCACTCAATAGCAGTGCTTTCTCCCATCCACAAGTACTTGTCAACATAATCTGCTGGAACACCATAAGCTAGCTATCTAAAAGCAGCGGTTACCTTTTGTAATGAGGAAAAACCAAGCGCACCAATAACATCTTTTTCCTGAATAAAGTAGTCATCATGCTTTGCAATACCTTCAACTATCCGATTGAAAAGACGACGACTCATCCGAAAACGTCGTCGGAAAAACTTCTCAGGATATGTTGGATGCTCAGCAAAGTAGTCACGGAATAATTTCTTGTCATGCTCTTCTCTACTACGGTCATAAGTGTTATGCCCAAAAACTGAACCTCGACGTCTTGTATGTTCCTTGTTCTTCCTCTTTTGGTATTCACCTAGCATAAGAATTGTGACACGTTCAAGTTCATCATGTATCTCTTCATCCTCAAGGTGCCTCATCAATCTTTTCCTTTCAAACATCCTTGTGCAATGAAATGAGAAAGACATAATATGTTAATCATCCATGAGAGAAAAAGAACAATGTCATTGATGGCCGGTTGAAGTCTTACCGCACATGATCAGACATGGCGTGCTGCAGCAACAAGACGTCAATGGAGATGGATAGGGCTGACCGGCTGCACAGAGAATGAGGACGTGGTGATCCACCTGGCTGCACGGAAGGACGACGACGTGGGGTGCGTGGAATGGACGGCAGGACCCAACGACCATGGAACGTTGCTGACGTGAGCCCGGGAGGATGGACCGCGTCGTCGGCTGGACGCAGCGGAGGACGGCAACGCGGTGCCGGAGAGATTGATGACGGCGATGTGCAACACAAATGGGAAGCAGAGATACGGGCTGGAACTGAGTTGAGCGAGAAAGAGAAAAGAATAAAAAAGTACGCGGGAAAGTAACGCGGGAGGGAGGAATGAAACTGAATTAGCTACTAATTACGGGATTTGAGACCCAAAAGTTGGAGACTAGCAATTTGTTCATGTTTTAAACAAAACAAAAAAGACTATAATATAAATTTTAGGGTATGGATTTAAGACTCCACGTTGGAGATGCTCTAAGTGAGCTTCACCGCATACCAAATCAAATCATAGTGACCCTCCAGCAGCCGTCCGATCCGACGGTGTGGCGTCTGAAGTCGGCGAGATCTAGTTTGGCTGAAGTCATCTGCTACGTCAGGGATCCGCGTCGTCCTCCCTTTCGCCGCTGTCCACACAAAAAATTGGCCGCCGCGGCCACCGCCGCCGCCTTTTGTGGCCCTGAGCTCCTCCCGTTCCCACAAGCGCCTCCTTCCTTTGGCGGCGCCCATCGCCCGTCGCAGGCTGGGATTCTTGATCTGAGAGGAACTAGGAGGCCGGAGGGATTCTTGATTCGAGAAGCAAGATGAGGCTTCTACGGGTAGCCACGTGCAACCTGAACCAGTGGGCGATGGACTTCGACACAAATCTTCGCAACGTCAAGGAGTCCATCGCCCGTGCCAAGGCCGCCGGCGCCGCCGTACGCGTGGGCCCCGAGCTCGAGCTCACGGGGTACGGCTGCGAAGATCACTTCCTTGAGCAGGACACCGCCGCCCACGCGTGAGTAATTTATCATCCTTTCTGAATCGTAATCAGGTCTGCTTAAAGCTTAGGGATTCTTCTCCTGTTGTTACTGGTGGATCGTTGATAGCGGCCTACTGAACTAATCTTTCTCACGATGGGGAATGCGGTATTTCCACTTCACATTGTCAGAAAATTAGCTTCTATGAAATATTCACCTTTTTGATTGACATAGAAAAAAGTTTCAGTAATTTTATAGGCACATTGTTTCTATATGCTTATATGAATCTTTTATTGATATGTGGTAGTTAACATTATGTGTGTGAGTGGTATTTGTGGTATTATGTGTGAGTTGCAGTCTTTCTAGGCTTCTGTCCCTTTTAGCTGAATTTACTTTAATTGAAAACCCAATTCAGTTGGATGCATTGTGTAAGACCCAAAGGAAGATATTCCGGGTACAGGGAACACAACTCTAGACTACAACTACGATACCACAAATATCCATATAACACACCATTATACCACTGCCTTTAATTATATGGACTCTCTTAATAATGAATCAAATTAATGAGTCTTTCTATGTGATGGCATCAGTAGCTTGGAAGATATTCCGACTATGTAGTGCTTGTTTGAAGGAAAAATCTGGTCTTATACCATTCAAAATTTACCCATTTAGGGCCTGTTTGGTTCCTTTAGGGACTAAACTAAACTTTAGCTCATTCTTTTTTATAGGACTAAACTTTAGTCCCTTCCTGTTTGATTCTAAGGCTTAAAGGACTAAAGGAGAGTGATGGATGTGAGGTAAGTAGTATTTTTAGTCCCTTTTAGCAAGGTTTTGGGGACTGAGGAACTAAAAGGGACTAAAGTTTAGTCCCTAAACTTTAGCAGCCCCAAACCAAACACCCCCTTAGTTTTATACCACTGAAATCTTGCCGTTAGCTTTTGTACCTTCAAAATTGTGCTCCATTCACTTTTATACTACCTGGTACAAGACAACTCAACTCCCTTCTGCGGCACTGCCTTTGCTGAACACTTCAGGCTGTGGCTGCTGCTCCGCTGGGCTTAGCTGCCTACAGTGTTCCAGTCTGTGGCTCTGCACAATGGCTGTCTTTCTTGCGAAGCTGCCAGGACAGATTAGACAATGAGGATACTGGTTCCCATTGCCCAATAGCCTAGTGTGCATCTTGCACTCCGATGCCCCAGGTTGCATGCCATGAAGCTGCAGCCAACAAGCAGGAAGCAGTGCTGTCACAGTGCTCTGCTCAATGTTGATGTATTCCTCAAGACATATATACTGTGTATGTGTATTGCACTATACAACAAGAGGACAAGTATATAGCTGTCACGAGTACAGGGATTCCACGGAACTAGTCTTCTTTATTGATAGGAAAACGAAGTAGATGGTCGAGGGTCTAGACCTCGTCGGCGAAGCGGAGCCGCAACGGCCTGACGCACCAACGAGGCAGGAGATACAGGGAGGCAAAGCCTAAACTAAATTATCAATGGGACCTCTAGTGCATCAACCTTGTTTATATAGGCACAAGGTTGATTTAATCTAACAACTTTGTTCTGATTCTAACAACCTTAACTTCCTAAGACTCCTTTAATCTAACAACAAAACATATTGGACTCTTAACTAATCTAATCTCTAATTAACCTTTGCGGACTAGACTCCTAACCAAAATCTGATCTTTAATTATTTATCTGCTACATTACTAGCAGTATTGTTCACGTGAACAATACCGCACGATACTGTTCACGGCGGGCCATGACATCTCTTCCCCCCTTGAAAACTAGCTTGTCCTCGAGCTGGACTGTTGGGAACTCCCATCGCCGCCGCCGACTGAAAACCGTTGCTGGCCATGCCCAACCGCTCGCCAATCTGCATGGTCATGGAGTAGCGATGGCCTTTGAAGCTCTGTTGGTGTCGCCGACTGAGCCGTCGAGAGTACCCTTGGCGACCACCTGGCCTTGCCGAGGCCGCCTCCCAGTCCACCGTGCCTTGGGCAACCTCCTTCCTGCTCATGCCCTTGAGGACACCTCCTCCGCCATCGTGTTCCAGCCGCTGCAGCCGTATGCATTGCGGCTGCCTATGCCGCTGGTGCTCGCGCTACCAACCGCATCGATGATGTCGCCTCCGCGCTCTCTCAGGCCATCGCCCACCACAAAAATAGACCAAATTGCTCGACCTACCACTGGGGCCTTCCCGTCCTAGGCCGCACGAGCTTCTCCCATCAAGGCTGCCTCTACCAAGGGCGGACGCATCGTAGCCGAGGCCTTCCCCATCAAGGTTGTCGTCGATGGTGTTGTCAGAGTCGATGTCCCCTACTCGGTGATGGTGTTGGTGCCCCCCTCCCTAGTGGCGCTGAGGTGGATCCATGTGATTAGCGGCAACCTGGGGAGGTTGTTGGCCAGGATTCTGGATGGGCACCTCCAACGCGGCTACCCTCTCCTCCAAGGGCAGATCGGCTGCAGCTTCTCTTCAATCGCGTCAGCCCGCTCTTGGTCTGCTCCTAGCGTGCCTTGTGCCGCCTCTATGTGGCTGATTGCGGCGATACATGCCCGTTGTTGTTGCTTGATGTCGTCGAGTTTGCCAGCGATCAAGCGCACCAACTCCTCTAGGAGATCCAGACGTTTGCCGATGTCGTCGCCGGTGGGGTTGGCGTCTTTCCCTGAACCTGCGCCAGTTGGAGGCATGGTGGCCGAACCTAAGCGCTTTGATACCAGATTGTCACAGGTACAAGGATTCCACAGAACTAGTCTTCTTTATTGATAGGAAAACGAAGCAGATGGTTGAGGGCTTGGACCTCGTCGGCGCAACGGAGCTGTAACGACTTGACGCACCAACGAGGCAGGGGATACAGGGAGGCAAAGCCTAAACTGAATTCTCGACGAGACCTCTAGTGCATCCGCCCTGTTTATATAGGCACAATGTTGATCTAATCTAGCAATTGTATTCTGATTCTAACAACCTTAACTTCCTAAGACTCCTTTAATCTAACAACAAAACAGATTGGACTCTTAACTGTAGGAAGAGTTAGATGGATTCCTCTCCCTAGGGTTGGGAGGATAAAAGGAGAGCCTTATAGGAGGGGCCCACACACAGGGGGCCCCACACGACAGACACACACACTCTAACACCCCCCCGCAGTCGAAACCCCGGCGCAGCGGATGTTGAGACTGGAGCGGAACTCGGAGAAGGTGGAGGAAGGCAAGCCTTTGGTGAAGATGTCGGCGAACTGGGAGGTGGTAGGCACATGTAGAACACAGACATCTCCCACGACGACATGATCACGAACGAAGTGGAGGTCAATTTCCACATGCTTGGTGCGTTAGTGCTGGACGGGGTTGGTGGAGAGGTAGACGGCGCTGATGTTGTCGCAGTAGACCAAAGTACTCCTAGCGAGGGGGCTATGGAGCTCCCCGAGGAGCTGCCGGAGCCAGGATGCCTCGGCCACCCCATTGGCAACCGCCCGGTACTCAGCCTCGGCACTGGAGCGGGAGACAACCGGCTGCCGCTTGGATGACCAAGACACGAGGTTGCCACCAAGGAAGACGGCGTAGCCGGAGGTGGAGCGACGCGTGTCCGGGCAGCCCGCCCAGTCAGCGTTAGTGTAAACCACGAGATCAGCAACAGGAGAACGCCGAAGGTGAAGCCCAAAGTCGAGGGAGCCGTGCAGATAGCGGAGAATCCGCTTCTTAGCGGTAAGGTGCGGGTCCCTGGGGTCGTGCATGTGAAGGCACACCTGCTGCACCGCATAGGAGATATTCGGCCGAGTGAAAGTGAGGTACTGAAGGGCGCTAGCAATGCTTCGGTAGGCAGTGGGATCATCCACTGGTGCGCCCTTGGTACCGGAAATCTTGGACTGAGCATCGACTGGAGTGGCACAGGGCTTGCAGTCAGTCATCCCTGCGCGTTGAAGGACATCCAAGGCGTACTGGCGCTTGTGAAGGAAGAGGCCATCAGGGCGGTGTTCCACTGTCACTCCCAAGAAGTGATGGAGCACACCAAGGTCCTTCATGGCAAACTCCTGCTGCAACGAGGAGACAATCCGCTGAAGTAGAGACTGGCTGGACGCAGTGAGAATAATGTCATCCACATAAAGCAACAAGTAGGTTGAGTCAGCACCGTGGTGGAGGACAAATAGAGAAGTGTCACTCTTGGCTTCGCTGAACCCCACAGACACCAGGAAGGAGGCGAACCGACTATACCAAGCCCGAGGAGCCTGCTTCAGACCATACAGAGACTTGTTGAGCCGGCAAACACGCTCAGGGTGAGCGGGATCCACAAAGCCCGCAGGCTGGCTGCAGTACACAGTCTCCGTCAGGGTGCCATGGAGGAAGGCATTCTTCACATCGAGTTGGTGAACTGGCCAGGACCTCGAGAGAGCCAGGGAGAGGACGGTCCGGACAGTAGCAGGCTTCACCACTAGACTGAAGGTCTCATCATAGTCAACTCCAGGGCGCTGGGTGAAACCCCGAAGGACCCAGCGAGCCTTGTAGCGATCCAGCGAACCATCTGCCTTGCGTTTGTGTGTCCAGATCCACTTGCCGGTGACCACATTGCAGCCAGAGGGGCGAGGCACCAGGTCCCAGGTCTGATTGGCCAGAAGGGCCGCATATTCTTCCTCCATCGCGTGGCGCAGTGTGGATCCGCCAGGGCGCCACGAACAGTGGAGGGTATGGGAGAGACTGGCGGCTCCGTAGCGGCGGAGAGGACCAGGCGGTCAACTGGACGGAGGACCCCCGCAGCCCGCCGAGTCACCATCGGGTGAGTGTGGTGGGGATCGCGGTGGAGGATGGGCGGGTGGTACACCTGTGGCTCAGCGCGAGAGCGGGCCGGTGCAACACCCATCGAGCGACGCTGGTAGACCCGAACAGGGTTGGCGTAGCGGGAAGAAGATGCCGGGGCCGTGTCCGGGGCGGAACACGGCGCCGACGGCAACAGCGGGCCAACCCCGGGCGCAGGAGGCGACAGGGAAGGGGCCGCGTGCTGCACGGACGAGGACGCCGGGGCCGCGCATGGCGCGGAGGGCAACGCCGGCTGGTGGGGAGTGGCCGCACGTGGCACAGCCTGGGGCACGAGGGCCGCGGGCGGCACGACGGGCAGCTCCGCTGCCACACACGGCTCGTCAGATGGCGGGAGAGCCACCGCAACAGCCGGTGATGTACCTGCAGAAGACAAAGGTGGCTGAACCACCGGGTCAGTATAAAACAGGGAGTCCAACTCAAGGCTGGTGGTGGGTGTGGAGTCAACGGAGAAAGGAAAGACGGACTCAGCGAAGATGACATGTCGTGAGATAAGAACACGACGAGAGGAGAGGTCAAAACAACGGTACCCCTTATGATCGGGGGAGTAACTGAGAAACACACACAGGGTCGAGCGGGGCGCAAGCTTATGAGGAGCAGTGGCAGAAGTGTTGGGATAGCAAGCACACCCGAAAACACGAATGTGAGTGTAGGAAGGTGGGGTACCGAACATGGCATGGTGAGGGGTGGGAGCGCACGTGGCCTTAGAAGGCAGGCGGTTGAACACATAGGTGGCAGTAAGGAGGCTCTCAGCCCAGAAGCGAGCGGGAGCCGAAGCCTAAAAAAGCATGGAGCGCATAACATTATTAGTGGTACGAATCATGCGCTCAGCCTTGCCATTCTGAAGGGAGGTATAGGGGCAGGACATATGCAATTGGACTCCCTTCGAGAGGAAGAAAGCCCGAGAAGCAGAGTTGTCAAACTCATGACCATTATCACACTGGACGGCCTTGATAGTAACCCCAAACTGAGTAGAAACCCAAGCAAAGAAGTGAGTGAGCGTGGGGAAGGCATCCGACTTGGACCGCAAAGGAAACATCCATGAGTAGTGAGAAAAATCATCAAGAACAACCAGATAATATTTATAACCAGAAATACTCATGATTGGAGAGGTCCACAAGTCACAGTGAATAAGGTCAAACGCATGAACAGCATGCGAGGAAGAAATAGGAAAAGGTAGGCGAACATGATGACCTAATTGACACGCATGACAAATATGCTCACTAGTAGCCCTAGTACAAGGAATAGAGGAGATACGACAAAGCTGAGCCAAAATGTCGACACCGGGATGACCAAGCCGGCGGTGCCAGAGTGTGGAGGACACTGTGGCGGCAAGGGCGGACGAGGGTGGAGCAGCGGAAGGTTGAAGACGAAGCGTGTAGAGGGGTCCGATGCTGTCACAGCGGAGAAGAGGACGCTGGGTGGCCATATCCTTCACAGTCAAACCAAAAGAGTCAAATTCAACAGAACAAGAATTATTAGTGGTGAATTGACGAATGGAAAGAAGGTTGTGAACAATGTCAGGAGCAACAAGAATATTTTGCAGGCGAAAAGACCCACAAGGAGTCGAATCACCCACGGAGGTGACCGGAAGACATGAGCCATTCCCAACCATGATGGAAGAAGGGTGAGATGGGTGGGCGGGCCTGTGAGAGGAGATAATACCATCATGGGGAGTGGTGTCGAAGGAAGCACCCGAGTCGGCCACCCAATCCGTGGCGGCCGGCGGAGTCAACGCCATGGTGTTGAATGACTGCGCGAGGGCCGTCTGATCCCACCCACCGGACCACGGGCCCCACGCCGAAGGAGCAGGCGGGACCGGCCACCCGGTGAGCATGGCCGCAGGTGGGGCAGGAGGCCGAGGAGTGAACTGTCCCGGCCACATGGAAATGCGCCCCGTCCATGGGTTGGAGAAGGATGGCCAGGGCGCACTCCCGGCGACAGGGGCTGGTGTGGCGGAGGTAGGAGCCGGAGCATGACCGGTATCACCACGGCGCCCCCCTCCCCGGCGACGACGATCGCCACCTCGATCGCCACCACGATCGCCACCACGGCCCCCCTCGCCAGTGGTGGAACCGGCGGTAGTAGTACCAAGAAGGGAGGGAGCCGACGACGGTGGTGGGTGGGATTCCGGCCGGTTGGAGCCGGAGGTGACTAGAGCAGTCGCGGTAGTAGATGTGGGAGCTAGCCCCCGGGTCAGCTCCTCGAGGACAAGGTCATCACGAACCTTGTGGAAGGAGGGGAACGACACTGTCCTGGTGATCCATGTCCGGAGATGGGCGTAGCTGTCGCCGAGACCGCGGAGGATGTTGAGGACAAGAGTGCGGTCCGCAACAGGCTCGCCAAGGTCACGAAGAGAATCCGCCATCCCCTTCATGCGACGGCAGTACTCCGAGATGGAGAGATCCCCTGGACGAAGGTGCGGAAGGCAACGTCCAACTGGAGAGCACGAGCCTCGCGGTTGCCAAGGAACTGCCCCTCGATCGCAACCCAGGTCTGCCGAGCGGTGCCACCAAGTTCCCGCACGATGTCCTGGAGCTCGACAGTGATGGACCCAATGATCCATGACAGCACCACGCTGTCCATGCGCCGCCAAACGGACCCCTGGGCGACCACCGGAGTGTCGATAAGGACGTGGTCATCCAGGGCATAGCGCTGGAGGGTGAGGAGCACCAGGTCGCGCCAGCGTGCGTAGGAGGACGATGAGGGATCAAGGGTGACTGGCACAAGCGCCCGGATGTTCTGGACACCGGCCGCCTAGGCGTGGAGCTGTGCGGCACCCGGATCTGCGGCGACAGCTGGAGTCGCGGTGGCAGTGGGGTCAACACCCCTGAGGTGATGCTCGACCTCAGCGACATGCTGGGCCAGTGCATCAGCGGTCTGGCGTGCATTCTCCCAAGCAAGAGCGGCTGCCCGCTCGCGCGCCCGAGCAGCAGCGGCAGCGGTCTTGGCAGTGGCAAGGGTGGCAGCAAGGGCAACGTCGGCAGCCACCACATCGGTAGGGACCGGCCAGCCCGAGGCCACGGTGGTGGGGAGGAGGGGCGGCGGCCCACCCAAGTTCGGCCAGGCCATGGCCATGGCGGGGGGAAAGGGGGGCGGCGCCCCCGGGGCCTGGGGAGGCCGGCGAGGCCGGCGGCAGCTAGAGGCCCCCCCCCATGGTCGGCCATTCCATGGCCGTGGCGGGGGGGAGGGGGGCGGCGCCCCAGGGGCTAGGGGAGGGCTGGCGGCGCCAGATCCGGCCGCCCCGGCGTCGGGTCCGGGCGGGGCGGCGGCGAAGGAGCTCGGGGGGAGGCCGGTGGCGGCAGAGCCGGGCGGGGGGAGGCCGCCGGCGGCGAAACCCGGCGGGGGTAGGCCGGCGGCGGCGAAACCTGACGGGGGTAGGCCGGCGGCGGCGAAACCCGGCGGGGGGAGGCCGGTGGCGCCCGATCTGTCCGCCCCGGCGACGGATCCGAGCGGAGGGAGTCGGGGCGGCGCCCCAGGGGCCAGGGGAGGGCCGGCGGCGTCAGATCTGGCCGCCCCGGCGGCGGATCCGGGCGGGAGAGTGGCGGATCCGGCCATGGTGGCGGAACCCAGCCCACGAAAAGGGGAGGAGGAGAAGGTGGTGCTCGCCGGAGGAGGCTCGCCGGCCATGGAGGCGGCGGCGGCGGCGCCGGCGGCAGGAGGGAAGAGGGGGAAGGGGGGAGCCTAAGGCTCTGATACCATGTAGGAAGAGCTAGATGGATTCCTCTCCCTAGGGCTGGGAGGATAAAAGGAGAGCCTTACAGGAGGGGCCCACACACAGGGGGCCCCACATGACAGACACACACACTCTAACATTAACTAATCTGATCTCTAATTAACCCTTGCAGACTGGACTCCTAACCAAAATCTGATCTTTAATTATTTATCTGCTACAGTACTAGTGGTACTGTACACAACTAAACAAAGTACAATTTGGTGGCATTAAAGTTGACGGTAACGTCAATAAGATTTTGATGACACTAGGAAGGGTGAACTTTCTGTGGTATGAAACCCAAATTTCCTTTGAAGGACATGTTCTGCTGGCAGGGTTTTAGTTTGCATAACTCTTTGTAACAATATTTCGTACCAGTAACTCTTAATTATTGTCCTGTATTAATCTGCAGGTGGGAGTGCTTGAAGGACATTTTGTCATGTGGCCATACAGACGGTATCTTGTGCAGCATAGGAATGCCTGTTATTTTCAAGAGTGTGCGGTACAATTGCCAGGTTTTCTGCTTAAACAGCAAGATAGTCATGATTCGACCAAAGATGTCCCTTGCAAATGATGGAAACTATCGGGAATTTCGATGGTTTTCTGCTTGGACATTTAAAGATGAACTTGTTGACTTTCAACTCCCTGATGATGTCTCAAAGATTACATCCCAGGATACAGTGCCTTTTGGTTTTGGTTATATTCAATTTCTTGATGTGTAAGTACTACTGCTTGATTTTTTAGATGTGATTTCAGCTTGACTGACTGATTAGCATACCAGCCCACCGATTATTGTTTCATGGGGTCAATGTGCCTGTACATATTGCAACCATTAAGGAATTGCATTTTTGGCATTTCCTATATTTACTTGTGTTCATGGTACTAATGTATAACATGTGTCTGCTAGAGGTATTTGTGATCCTATCGTGGTACCTCCATGTACTTTTTGGCTTGTGCAGTAACAATTGAGTTTTCTTCCACTTAAGTTAACATGTTATCAGAACACAGTTAAACTATGGAGCTCTTAATAGCATATGCTCAAATAGTCTGCTAACATGGTTTAGTAAGTATGCTCTAACCAATAAATTCATATATATATATATATATATATATATATATATATATTATATGTGAACCTATTCGTCTCTTGGTGGTGCCCAACCGTTATATTATTTGGTTATCACGTGATTCCGCTAAAGCTTTTTTATTTTAATTGGTCTGTTTTTAGATCTCTGGCTGCTGAAACCTGTGAAGAGCTCTTTACTGCAAATGCACCTCGCATTGACCTAGCATTGAATGGTGTTGAGGTTTTTGTGAATGCAAGTGGAAGCCATCATCAGTTAAGGAAGCTTAATCTTCGGATTGATTCTATGAGAAATGCAACCCTTTTATGTGGTGGTGTTTACATGTATGCTAATCACCAGGGATGTGATGGTGGACGCCTTTATTATGGTATATCCAAATGCTGTTCTTTTGAATTGCAAAATTTGTTTTAGGATTATCTGATCGGTGATATGCTTATCTTTTTTCTTGTTTAGACTTAATACAACATAATGCATATGGTCTTGTTACTAGTTTTAGTTTGACATTTGGGTCTCTTTGTTATGGATTGGGTTAGGATAAGAGTCTTCAGATCAGGGGATAGGACGCTCGTCTCCTACAAGCTTGAGAGGCTCTGAGTCTTATTGGACTAACTTTAGTACTTCTGTCATGGCCTCAGATCATGGGCTGGAGGGCTTGGCCCATCCGTGAACAGTACCATCGGTACTATAGTAGCAGGTCCGGCCAAAGAAGGAAACATGATCTCATAAATCAAGGGATTTGGCTAGAGAAGGAAATAGGTCCAAGGAGATCAGATAAGTATCAATTAGATATAGATTTGATTAGCAAGGAGATCATATATCTACCAATTAAATAGATTTGATTAGTTCTTAAGCTAGCAAGTCAGGATTTAGTTTGTTATTTCCATTGTTAGAGGGGCTGGTCTCGTGTCTATATAAACATGGCCCCAATAGGTGTTTAGGTGTCGAGTATTCAGTTTAGGCTTTGCCTCCCTGTATCCCTTGCCTCCTTGTCACGTCACCGTGGCGACGAGGTCTAGGGCCTCGACCAACTACCTCATTTTTATATAAATTAAGAAGATTAGTTCCTACCATTTCCGTGGAAATCCCTGCTGGTGACAACTTCGTATCAGAGTGCGTTGGTTCTACTTCTGCTGCCATGAGCTCACCAGCTAGTACCAGGTTAGGGACCGGAATTGAAGAAGCTTTAAAGGCAATCTTCGACCAGCAATCATCAATTATGAAGCGTCTGGACGCCATCGAAGAGAAGCTGCAACTGATCCAACCCTTGGAGAAGAGGGTAGCTGTGCTAGAAGTGATTGTCCAGAACCCTGGATGTCACCCCCTGTCGATCGCCAAAGTGTCCAACTAGAACCCCGGACGTCACCCCTGTTGACCGCTGGCAATCAGGAGGGCCTCCCGACACGTAACCAGGGAGAGGGGTCCCGCCAAGTCGATAGCGACAACGAGGATGACTCGGACCCACCTTGTCACTAGGAGAGAAGACGGCCTTGGCTGCGACGCGTCCGCCCTCGGTGGAGGCGGCCCGAGCAGGAGAAGCTCGTATGGTCTAGGTCAGGAGGGCCCTGGCGGCAGATCGGGCATCCTACGATGACTCAATGGTGAAAGCGATGCGGTCAGCTCCCATGGCTAGTGATGGCCTAAGCGGGTGCAGAGGCAGTGTCCTCGACGCAATTGGCGATGCGAGCACCAGCGGCATGGACAACCGCATCACATGTGGCAGCGACACTGCGACAGTTGAGTCGTGGGACACTGGATATGGGCTTATTTCTACGACTATGTTCTCAATCAGATCTAGTGGTTTATTCTGATGCTGATTGGGCTGGTTGTCCTGATACTCACCGGTCCACTTCTGGCTATGCTGTTTTCCTGGGCGACAACTTGGTCTCATGGTCTTCCAAGCGTCAACTCACTGTCTCCTGTTCCAGTGCTGAGACTGAGTATCGGGCTGTTGCAAATGCCGTCGCTGAAGCCACTTGGCTCCGACAACTTTTGTCTGAGTTGCACACTCCGTTGCCCAAAACCACCTTGGTGTATTGCGACAATGTCAGTGCCATCTACATGTCCTCCAATCTTGTTCAGCATCAACACACCAAACATGTCGAGATAGATCTCCATTTTGTTTGGGAGCATGTTGCTCTTGGAGATGTTCGTGTGCTTCATGTTCCCACTACATCTCAGTTTGCTGACATCTTCACCAAAGGGTTACCTACATCCATCTTCAACGAGTTCCGGTCCAGTCTCAACGTCTGTTCCCACTCCGTTTCGACTGCGGGAGCGTGTTAGACAACTATCTTCTAGATAGGACTAGACCTTTCTAGATGAATGTAGAAGATGTTCAGCTGTCAGCTTTCTGTTTGATTCAGTTTTCTGTTAGAGATTACAGCTGGTCATATGATTCTGTTATGGCCTAAGTGCCTCCTATAAATGTAACCTCCTGGTTCTCTTTTCTAATCAATAAACACAAAATCATTTCACCATCACTTTCTTACAAATATCATTCTGACAGATCAGGATTGCCTCTGTCCGATGTGCGCTGAGCAACAGATGGAGACATCTCCACACCTTTTCTTGGACTGTGATTTCAGTGTCAATTGCTGGGTGAAACTAGGGCTAGTCTGGCCGAACGCATCTTCATGTGCCGAACGCATTGCCATGGTTAAGGCCAACTACAACTACTGCTTTATTATGGAGCTCATTGTTAGAGTGTGTGTGTGTGTGTCTGTCGTGTGGGGCCCCCTATGTGGGCCCCTCCTGTAAGGCTCCCCTTTTATCCTCTCAACACAAGGGAGAGGAATCCATCCATCTAGCTCTTCCTACATGGTATCAGAGCCTTAGGCTCCCCCCTTCCCCCCTCTTCTCTCCTGCCGCCGGCGCCGCCGCCGCTGCCTCCATGGCCGGCGAGCCTCCTCCGGCGAGCACCACCTTCTCCTTCTCGTCTCCGGCCTCCTCCTCCCCTTTTCATGGGCTGGGTTCCGCCACCATGGCCGGATCCGCTCCTCTCCCGCCCAGATCCGCCGCCGGGGCGGCCGGATCTGGCGCTGCCGGCTTCCCCCCGTCGGGTTTCGCCGCCGCCGGCCTCCCCCCGCCCTGCCTCGACGCCGGCGTGGTCGGCTCCGCCGCCGCCGGCCCTCCCCTGGCCCCTCTCCCGCTCGGATCCACCGCCGGGGCGGCCAGATCTGGCGCCGCCGGCCTTCCTCCGCTCGGATCCGTCGCCGGGGCGGCCGGATCTGGCGCCGCCGGCTTCCCCCCGCCGGGTTTCGCCGCCGCCAGCCTCCCCCCGCTCTGCCTCGACGCCGGCGTGGCCGGCTCCGCCGCTGTCGGCCTCCACCCGATCTTCTTCGCCGCCGCCTTGCCCGCCCCGCCCGGACCCGACGCCGGGGCGGCCGGATCTGGCGCCGCCGGCCCTCTCCTGGCCCCTAGGGTGCCGCCCCCTCCCCCCCGCCACGGCCATGCACTGGCCGACCATGGGGGGCCCCTCCTACTGCCGCCGGCCTCGCCGGCCTCCCCCAGTCCCCGGGGGCGCCGCCCCCCCTTCCCCCCGCCATGGCCTGGCCGAACTTGGGAGGGCCGCCGCCCCTCCTCCCTACCACTGTGGCCTCGGGCTGGCTGGCCCCTACTAATGTGGTGGCTGCCGACGCTGCCCTTGCTGCCGCCCTTGCCACTGCCAAGGACCGCTGCCGCTGCTTCTCGGGCGCGCGAGCGGGCAGCCGCTCTTGCTTGGGAGAATGCTCGCCAGACCGCTGATGCACTGGCCCAGAATGTCGCCGAGGCCGAGCATCACCTCAGGGGTGTTGACCCCACTGCCACCGCGACTCCAGCTGTCGCCGCAGATCCGGATGCCGCACAGCTTCACGCCCAGGCGGCCGGTGTCCAGAACATCCGGGCGCTTGTGTCAGTCACCCTTGATCCCTCATCGTCCTCCTACACACGCTGGCGCGACCTGTTGCTCCTCACCCTCCAGCGCTATGCCCTGGATGACCACGTCCTCATCGACACTCCGGTGGTCGCCCAGGGGTCCGTTTGGCGGCGCATGGACAGCGTGGTGCTGTCATGGATCCTTGGGTCCATCACTGTCGAGCTCCAGGACATCGTGCGGGAACTTGGTGGCACCGCTCGGCAGGCCTGGGTTGCGATCGAGGAGCAGTTCCTTGGCAACCGCGAGGCTCGTGCTCTCCAGTTGGACGCTGCCTTCCGCACCTTCGTCCAAGGGGATCTCCCCATCTCGGAGTACTGCCGTCGCATGAAGGGAATGGCAGATTCTCTTCGTGACCTTGGCGAGCCTGTTGCGGACCGCACTCTTGTCCTCAACATCCTCCGCGGTCTCGGAGACAGTTACGCCCATCTCTGGACATGGATCACCAGGACAGTGCCGTTCCCCTCCTTCCACAAGGTTCGTGATGACCTTGTCCTCGAGGAGCTGACCTGGGGACTCGCTCTCACTTCTACTACCGCGACTGCTCTAATCACCTCTGGCTCCAACCGGCCGGCCTCCCAACCACCGCCGTCGCCAGCTCCCTCCCTTCTTGGTACTCCTACCGCCGGTTCCACCACTGGCGGGGGGGGGGGGGGGTGGTGGCGATCGTGGTGGCGATCGTCGTCGCCGGGGAGGGGGGCGCCGTGGTGATACCGGTCATGCTCCGGCTCCTACCTCCGCCACACCAGCCCCTGTCGCCGGGAGTGCGCCCTGGCCATCCTTCTCCAACCCATGGACGGGGCGCATTTCCATGTGGCCGGGCCAGTTCACTCCTCGGCCTCCTACCCCACCTACGGCTATGCTCACCGGGTGGCCGGTCCCGCCTGCTCCTTCGGCGTGGGGCCCGTGGTCCGGTGGGTGGGATCAGACGGCCCTCGCGCAGTCATTCAACACCATGGCGTTGACTCCGCCGGCCGCCACGGATTGGGTGGCCGACTCGGGTGCTTCCTTCCACACAACTCCCCATGATGGTATTATCTCCTCTCACAGGCGCCCTCACCCATCTCACCCTTCTTCCATCATGGTTGGGAATGACTCATGTCTTCCGGTCACCTCCGTGGGTGATGCGACTCCTTGTGGGTCTTTACGCCTGCAAAACATTCTTGTTGCTCCTGACATTGTTCACAACCTTCTTTCCATTCGTCAATGTCACAACCTTCTTTCCATTCGTCAATTCACCACTGATAATTCCTGTTCTGTTGAATTTGACTCTTTTGGTTTGACTGTGAAGGATATGGCCACCCGGTGTCCTCTTCTCCGCTGTGACAGCACCGGACCCCTCTACACGCTTCGTCTTCCACCTTCCGCTGCTCCACCCTCGTCCGCCACAGCGTCCTCCACACTCTGGCACCGCCGGCTTGGTCATCCCGATGTCGACATTTTGGCTCAGCTATGTCGTAGCTCCTCTATTCCTTGTACTAGGGCTACTAGTGAGCATATTTGTCATTCGTGTCAATTAGGTCATCATGTTCGCCTACCTTTTCCTATTTCTTCCTCGCATGCTGTTCATGTGTTTGACCTTATTCACTGTGACTTGTGGACCTCTCCGACCATGAGTATTTCTAGTTATAAATATTATCTGGTTGTTCTTGATGATTTTTCTCACTACTCATGGACGTTTCCTTTGCGGTCCAAGTCGGATGCCTTCCCCACGTGCGCTCCCACCCCTCACCATGCCTTGTTCGGTACCCCACCTTCCTACACTCACCTTCGTGTTTTCGGGTGTGCTTGCTATCCCAACACTTCTGCCACTGCTCCTCATAAGCTTGCGCCCCGCTCAACCCTGTGTGTGTTTCTCGGCTACTCCCTCGATCATAAGGGGTACCGTTGTTTTGACCTCTCCTCTCGTCGTGTTCATATCTCACGACATGTCATCTTCGTTGAGTCCGTCTTTCCTTTCTCCGTTGACTCCACACCCACCACCGGCCTTGAGTTGGACTCCCTGTTTTATACTGACCCGGTGGTTCAACCACCTTTGTCTTCTGCAGGTACATCACCGGCTGTTCCGACGGCTCTCCCGCCATCTGACGAGCCGTGTGTGGCAGCGGAGCTGCCCTCCGTGCCGCCCGCGGCCCCCGTGCCCCGGTTGTGCCACGTGCGGCCACTCCCCACCAGCCGGCGTGGCCCTCCGTGCCATGCGCGGCCCCGACGTCCTCGTCCGTGCAGCACGCAACCCCTTCCCAGTCGCCTCATGCGCCCGGGGTTGGCCCGCTGTTGCCGTCGGCGCCGTGTTCCGCCCCGGACACGGCCCCGGCCGTGCCGCGTGTCCCCGCGACACCTGTCGCGCCACGCGCGGCCCCGACATCTTCTTCCCGCTACGCCAACCCTATTCGGGTCTACCAGCGCCGCCCGACGGGGGTTGCACCGGCCCGCTCTCGCGTCGAGCCGCCGGTGTACCACCCGCCCCTCCTCCACTGCGATCCCCACCACACTCACTCGATGGTGACTCGGTGGGCTGCGGGGGTCCTCCGTCCAGTTGACCGCCTGGTCCTCTCCACCGCTACGGAGCCGCCAGTCTCTCCCATACCCTCCACTGTTCGTGGCGCCCTGGCGGATCCACACTGGCGCCACACGAGAGAGGAAGAATATGCGGCCCTTCTGGCCAATTAGACCTGGAACCTGGTGCCTCGCCCCTCTGGCTGCAATGTGGTCACCGGCAAGTGGATCTGGACACATAAACGCAAGGCAGATGGCTCGCTGGATCGCTACAAGGCTCGCTGGGTCCTTCGGGGTTTCACCCAGCGCCCTGGAGTTGACTATGATGAGACCTTCAGCCCAGTGGTGAAGCCTGCTACTGTCCGGACCGTGCTCTCCCTGGCTCTCTCGAGGTCCTGGCTAGTTCACCAGCTCGATGTGAAGAATGCCTTCCTCCATGGCACCCTGACGGAGACTGTGTACTGCAGCCAGCCTGCGGGTTTTGTGGATCCCGCTCACCCTGAGCGTGTTTGTCGGCTCAACAAGTCTCTGTATGGTCTGAAGCAGGCTCCTCGGGCTTGGTACAGTCGGTTCGCCTCCTTCCTGGTGTCTGTGGGGTTCAGCGAAGCCAAGAGTGACACTTCTTTATTTGTCCTCCACCACGGTGCTGACTCAGCCTACTTGCTGCTTTATGTGGATGACATTATTCTCACTGCGTCCAGCCAGTCTCTACTTCAGCGGATTGTCTCCTCGTTGCAGCAGGAGTTTGCCATGAAGGACCTCGGTGTGCTCCATCACTTCTTGGGAGTGACAGTGGAACACCGCCCTGATGGCCTCTTCCTTCACCGGCGCCAGTACGCCTTGGATGTCCTTCAACGCGCAGGGATGACTAACTGCAAGCCCTGTGCCACTCCAGTCGATGCTCAGTCCAAGATTTCCGGTACCAAGGGCGCACCAGTGGATGATCCCACTGCCTACCGAAGCATTGCTGATGCCCTTCAGTACCTCATTTTCACTCGGCCGAATATCTCCTATGCGGTGCAGCAAGTGTGCCTTCACATGCACGACCCCAGGGACCCGCACCTTACCGCTATGAAGCGGATTCTCCGCTATCTGCGCGGCTCCCTCGACTTTGGGCTTCACCTTCGGCGTTCTCCTGTTGCTGAGCTCGTGGTTTACACTGACACCGACTGGGCGGGCTGCCCGGACACGCGTCGCTCCACCTCCGGCTACGCCGTCTTCCTTGGTGGCAACCTCGTGTCTTGGTCATCCAAGCGGCAGCCGGTTGTCTCCCGCTCCAATGCCGAGGCTGAGTACCGGGCTGTTGCCAATGGGGTGGCCGAGGCATCCTGGCTCCGGCAGCTCCTCGGGGAGCTCCATAGCCCCCTCGCCAGGAGTACTTTGGTCTACTGCGACAACGTCAGCGCCGTCTACCTCTCCACCAACCCCGTCCAACACCAACGCACCAAGCATGTTGAAATTGACCTCCACTTCGTTCGTGATCGTGTCGCCGTGGGAGACGTCCGTGTTCTACATGTGCCTAGTTGCCTACCACCTCCCAGTTCGCCGACATCTTCACCAAAGGCTTGCCTTCCTCCACCTTCTCCGAGTTCCGCTCCAGTGTCAACATCCGCTGCGCCGGAGTTTCGACTGCGGGGGGGTGTTAGAGTGTGTGTGTGTCTGTCATGTGGGGCCCCCTGTGTGGGCCCCTCCTGTAAGGCTCCCCTTTTATCCTCCCAACCCAAGGGAGAGGAATCCATCCATCTAGCTCTTCCTACACTCATCGTGGTTGGCGCATGGTCATTGTGGCTTCATCGTAATAACTGTATTTTCCGCCGACAATCTCCCTCCACAACGGAGTGGCTTTCTTCCTTTAAGCACATTCTCACCCTACAAAGCCACAGATGCAAACCAGCTCTTAGAGAAGCTCTGATTGCTTGGCTAGCTCTTTTGTAAATCTCTCTCCCTATCTTCGCTTCGGCCTCCCCTAGTTTGTATCTCTCTGTGAACTGTAAGTTTATCATTTCCTAATACATAACCTCAGTAGGAGCCTCTCCTGCTGATTATCTCTAAAAAAACAATAGTTTTTTTAATTAATGTTTTCATTGTCTTCATCTGAGAGGTTTATAAGTTGTTTCATTTGTTCTAAGTTATTTTGGATGTTTTTGCTAGATGGTTGCTGCTGCATTGTAGTCAATGGAGATGTGGTTGCCCAAGGATCTCAATTCTCACTAAAAGACGTTGAAGTATTGGATGCTCTGGTAGATCTTGATGCGGTAAGTTCTATCATATTATTGCTGTTAATGTTTCCTGTGCTTTTTATGGATTTTAAAACATACAAAATGGATGGTTCTCTAGTTTAATCCTTATAACTTATGAACATATGAAGACATGACCACCCCTCCTTCATAACCAGCTACTTTTTCATTGAGCTATGCTCACACAAACAAACAATGTCTTCTAACTTCTGTTTTCTGTTTCCTTTTCTTTCCTTAGTGTGGACAGAACACTGCTTAACTATTTCTCCCTCTGTTGATTTTTTGTAAGGTGTATTTTTATTTTAAAAACTAAACTATTAGATTACTGATTCTTGTGGATGGCTGGATGCTGATTCCGCTTTGAATCTTCGATGTAACTTTATGGAGAGAAGCTATTCATGTGCTTGAACCTTGATTAATGGCTCTTGTTGGGTTTCAAGTTTCAACTCTAGCCTACCCCAACTTGTTTAGGATTGAAAGGCTTTGTTGTTGTTGTTGTTGTTGTTTCTTGCATAACTTGAAAACTTTTTTGCAATCAGGTGTCGAGTTATCGAGCATCTGTTTCTAGTTTTAGAGAGCAGGCAAGTCACCGAAGAAACATACCTTTTGTTAAGGTACCATATAAGCTTTGCAAGCCATTTCAGAGTGGAATGATTCCAACTGGTCCAGTTGAGGTTAGTTCCTGTTTACAGATCTATTTCAATTGTATCTTGACAATGTATGGAATAGATGGGATTTAAATTCTCCTCAAGCATTCAAGTATTGGGAATTGATGATATTAGACAACTGTTTAGGTCTTTAGGATGCTATTTGAATACTGATTCCATGTTGGCTTGACTAACTCATTTTCATAAATTATCATGTAACCTATTCCCTCTATCCCATACTATTGCAACCTAGGACCGGATTTGACACAACATAGTACAACGAATATTATGGGACAGATGGAGTATATATTATCTAGTATATTGTTATAATTAAGTATTTTTATGTCGCAACAATGACCCGACAAGGCGACAAGCATAGTTGTCATGGCGTCGCTTAGGTGTCGCCTAAGCGACGATTAGGCGTCGGGGCGGGATTCCGCGGACGCCACGGCGATCGCCTCGCCACAGGGGAGTGTGGCGTCCGCCACAAGCAATATGGCGTCCGCCTAAGCGGATATGGCGCCGTATGGATGCCATATGGCTTCGCGGCGACGCCATGTGCGGCGGCGGTCTGATGGGCCTGTGAACGGCTGGCCTGAGCCCTCTGTGAAAAGAAAACCCTAGCTGTGAAAGAAACCCTAGCTGCTCAGTGCGTGCTGCCCACACCTTTTCTCTGCTGTGCGCCCCCTCTGCCTCTCCCTTTCGCCGCTCCCTCCGCCGGAGCTCGCCGCTCCCTCCACCGGAGCTCACCGCACCCTCGGCTCCCACCGCCGGAGCCCTCCGCAGTCCGCACCCTCTGCTCCCTCCGCCGGAGACCGCTGGCCCGCTGCTCCCTCCGCCGGAGCCCTCCTGCGCGGCTGCGGCTCTGCGCGAGTGCGCGCTGCGCTCTCCAGTCTCCAGGGGTATTCCTCTGTTCTCTGTTCTCTGCATGTTCCACTGTTCTGTTCTCTGTTCTCTGTGTAGTGTTCTTTGTTCTGTTAACACTTAACACTAATGTTCTCTGTGAGCAAATGTTTTCTATGTGATTAAATTATGGTTGATTTGGTTGCCATGCTTGTTATTTGTTGTGCTATATAGGTAGCTAGAACATTTGTTATTTGTGTATGACTTGCTATGAACACTTATTGCTATTAGTATTGTGAATTGTGATGATTGATGAACATCATATATTGGTAATAATGTTGCTACAAAATCTGTGAAGTGAGTATGGCGTCGCCTCGCCGCACGCCATACTCGCCTAAAAGTTGTGAAGGTGGTCCGGCGCCTCGCCTCGCCGCGCCGCCGTAACAACTATGGCGACAAGTCTTCCTATGTGTTACAGTATATGGTATGCCAGAGTATATGGTAGTTATCAGCATATTAGGTAGGATCATATTTGTATCAGTACTTATCTGTAGGTCTCCTTAATCTCTCTACGCCTGTACTATGTATATATCGACCCTGAGGCTTAATACAACACATGACACATCCAATATTCACATTATTCTCCTCTTCTACAATTCAATATGGTATTAGAGCGGGCAACTTAAAAGTTCCCCACACACGCTTCTGCCGCCTCTTGCCCTCGAGAATGGATCTTGATCCTTTTGGGGGTGGCCACTTGTTGTCGTCCTTCGTGTTTAGTTTCGTCAAGCAAGCAGTAGCAGCCAATTGTCCTCGGAGTCCACCAGATCTACGCCACCCTTGCTCTTGGCACCTCCACCTAGTGTTTCCATATCTGCCTGACTCCCTCGTTGCGCTAGAGCACACCATCTAGACTCATCGCCGTCGCCCTTAGGCCATCGTTGCAGGTTGTTCTGGTGTGTTGTGCCTCTCCAATGTCTCCATTTTTCTTGTTCGACCACATCTCCAACTGTGCCTCCCCTCTGCCTTCCCCTCCACCATGCCTTCCTCTGGAAAGAACTCTTTTGTTTTTGTGGAGTTTATCTCGGTTATCCTCTTGGTGTTTATCCCGTCATGAATTTGGTTCATGACCGTACCAAAAGACCCACTGAGAATTCCTCCCTTTCTTTTCTGCTCATCTTGGGTTGTCTTGGAAAGTAGGTCTGTAAATATTATTACTTTGTAATTTCCAGAAGCCAAAATTATTTGAATACTGCCTTTTATATCCTGAGAGAGATATTACATGAGATCCCTGCTGTCCTTCCATTGTTAATGCACTTAAATACTCATTAGATTACCTTTTTCCTTTTTTTTGGGACGAGCCTTGGTGTATTGGATATGTGTTGTGATCACTGTGCAGATGAAAAGTCTGAACATCTATTTTTGTCACATCTATGATCTATCCTTGGTAGGTTACATATAATTGTCCTGAAGAGGAGATTGCATTTGGACCTAGTTGTTGGCTATGGGATTATCTAAGGAGAAGTAGGGCATCAGGATTTTTGCTTCCACTTTCTGGTGGTGCTGATAGTTCATCTGTTGCAGCAATAGTTGGATGCATGTGCCAGCTTGTCATAAAAGGTCAGGCCAAATTATCTTTCTTCCTTCGCCTTCTTAGCAAAAGATTTCAATGAAATGCTTTCAGAATATGGTATACTGACAAGTAGAGAAAAACTAAGTAAGGTGACAAACTGACTATGATTAAAGGGTTCAATGTCTATCCACTCCATGAATTTGCAAGCATATGTTCTCTTTTGCGTAATGGAAATAAAATTGTGGTTCATGACATGCTATAGAAAATAGATAAGAGTGATTGAATGCAGTAATATCAAAAATTGATACATCTGTGCACTGCATAGATATTGTACAATTGGGCCTGATGGAAAGATGCTCCATTCCATTCTTTTGGTATTTGGTTAAGTTCTAACAGCAAGATTTTGTTACTAAGGATTGTAGCCTTTTACAAATTTTATCCAGCTGATTATTTGATTTAGACATGCAGGCAAATTGCCACAAAACTGGAGTGTCCTGTAACAATTTTTGCCTACTTCAATTTACAGTCTCTCCATCATATATTGTGTGAACACGATATTAAATTTGATGAGTTAGTTAAATAAACAAATAATTACCACCTTGAAAGGTGTTTTAATATAGCCACAATTTCACTATCTGCATTGAGCCAGCAGTATGTGTGTATGTGTGTGCTGTCAAAAAGCTTGTAGACTAAGTGTGAGTGTGCTATAGATGTGGCAAGAACAAAATATATCCTTTTGAATTGTTACCACATTTACCATTTGATCATTTTTGTCTCAGTTGATCAGTTAGAGCTATAAGTATGTCTTCTGTGAAATTGTTTTTTGTAACATTAGGTTTTGTACTTTGTTACAACAATGCCTGTTTGAAAATTAATGACTATCCAGTCTGCATAAAATGCAGATATAGAGAAAGGAGATGAGCAAGTTAAGGGAGATGCCATACGTATTGGCCAGTATAAAAATGGAGAGTTCCCTACAGATAGCAGAGAACTTGCGAAACGTTTATTTTACACTGTTTACATGGGGACCGAAAATAGGTGGGTTTCTATATCTATACTACTTTAAAAGAAGTTAGTGGTGGTGAGTCTGCCACCACCACTTTAAAACTTTTCAACTTCACCTTTGCTCATCGCTATTTGTATGATGTTTTTTAATATTGTATTTTTTTTCTTGTTGCAACGTACGGGCACTCAACTAGATATGCTAAGAAATCATACATTCTATGTATATCCTTCATGTTTGCTAAGCATTGAAATAATATTTGATGTGAAATAAAACCTTGATGATGGTTATATGTACTCCACTGCTTCATTATTCATAATTTTATTACATGATAATATGAATAATAATCTGCGTGTGCCCATAATCGAACATTTTAGCTTTTAGTTAATAGTTAGAGAATTCTAGATTGTCAATCCCACAAGGAAATTTCAGCAACTATTGCCTAATCTTTTGTTGTCCATGGAATAGTAGATGTTTTACTTCAAGTCGTCACTGCCTGACCTCTGTAAGATGTATGTTTTTCTTGTGACAATCTAAGTATCTTCACATTTGGTATTGGAGCCACTCCATAGGGAACTGTCATCTTGATGAGGCTGTTGTCATGTGCACTCAAATTTAGCATTAGATGCTTCCCATGTTTGCACATTAACTAAAGGTAGGGCCAAAATAGCAAAATGGCTACACTGATGAATGTTTATTTGGCATACTGGAGGAATAAAGGACATACATAATGCTACCAAATTGATCTTGTCACTACCCATGTTTTCCCGTATCATTTGTATTTTATCTAATGCAACTGAGAATAGTATCTAGCATGCATTGCATATTATTGTTTCATTGGTGATCCAAATTCTCATTGACAAGTACAAGTACAACACAATGCTGTAGACAGGAAATTGGCTATATATGTGCTGTTGATTCAGTTTTCTCTAAAAGATGTGTGGCTATTTCTTGATTTGTCGTGTAAATTTCCCTATATATGCTATACCAGTAACTTTTTTGATACATCTAGTATGTTCTACTTTTTGGTCACAGTTCTGAAGGTACTAGATCGCGTGCGAAAAGGCTAGCTGAAGAGATTGGTTCATTCCACTTGGACGTACCAATTGATAGTGTAGTATCTGCATTCCTTTGTTTGTTTGAAAGATTGACCGGGAAGAGACCATGCTACAAGGTATTTGTGCTATGCTACTCTAATTTACTACTACATAATCACATGAATGCATTCTGGGAGTTATAGTTGACATGTTGACTTGATATTTATATCCTTTTCGAAGTGTTTTTTGTCTGCCAAGAACATGAAAGTATCTAAACTGAGCAAACTATTTAAACTGGTTCTATGCAATAACCATGAGATGCAAAATATCCCCATGCATAGTTAAGACGCCAAGGTGAGGCAATGCGTTATGCACAGTCAAAATAAGAAAAAATATATAAAAAAAGGCCATAACAAGGCATCACATATTAAAGCCCAGACCTAAAAGCCCATTTAAGAAGCAGATCAACTCATATGTTGACCTTTCTCACTCCCACAACTTTTCTGGCTTGTCTCCCTCTATGGAGAAGAGCAAATCGGTGCAGAGCAGTGCAAGATGGGGGAGGGAGAAGAGCTGAGTCTGTGCCGCGCCACTGCTGACCGTGCCGTGCTGAGACCACCCCACGCCGCTGCTGAGAGCACGCCGCCGCTACCGGGCCTTTACCCCGCTGCTGCCACTGCCTCCTCTGTCAAGTGCGCACTGCACCACTGCTGAGCCCATGTCATGCTGCTGTGAGCCCCTAGCTTGGGCCAGCACCCCCACCCCCTAGCAACCATGCCAGTGGGACACTTTGCCCACTCCACACCGCCTTAGCGCTATGCCGCTATGGCAACTCTAAGGTGACACCTTGATAAGCATGTCCCCATGTTCAGTAAAAATATGATCAGGGCAGCATTTCTATATGATCAATGCCATGAAGACTGATCTGGTGGAAATCTATTGGCTATTGCATAAACACTGACATCAGGAAAGTGGGATGCAATGTTCTATCTTGTAGTTCAGTTAGACCATTGTCTTTAATTTATAGAATGCTAAAATGGAACACAAATAGTGTAAATACTTAAAACAGGACACATCAGTGAAATCTGATGTTTTGTTTGGTTAACAAAACAACAAAGAACAATATAAATCAGGCATTGTTATCTTGGTTAAGGTCAGTCATTAATGTGTTGGCATTGTTGCAGTGTCGTATCTAATTTTTTGAGAATAACCGGCAGGAGAGTGTCCTATCTAATTAGGAGTTGTTTGGTTCCTCTAGTCTAAAGTTTAGTCCTGTCAGATCGGATATTCGGATGCTAATTAAAATGACTAAACATGATTTAATTATAAAACTAATTGCAGAAGTTCTAGCTAATTCACGAGACAAATTTATTAAGCCTAATTAATCTATCATTAGCACATGTTTAATGTAGCACCACATTGTCAAATCATGAACTAATTAGGTTTAATAGATTCGTCTCGCGAATTAGCCCTCATTTATGTTTTTAGTTTTATAATTAACCTATCTTTAATAATTCTAATTAGCACTTAAACATCCGATTGACGGGACTAAACTTTGGACTAAAGAACCAAACGGGACCCCTTAGTAATAAAGGCTTTTTACTCTATAGCTCTTAAAATATGTTATCAGACAGTTAATTGCTAAAGAATGGCAAGGGCCCATCTAGCCCATAAAGGCCAACAAGTCCACATAGCCAACACACTGCACCATGCAACAGGCAAACCAGTGGTAGTAGGCTAGCACTAGCCATCACTGCCAGAGCTAAATGAAAAGTGACCATGGTTAACAGCACTAGTGGAAGTGGTTGCCACATGTAAGCCAGATCCAGCAGTGATGGGCTCCGATCTGGTGGCAATTTAAAAAACTTGAATGCTGGCAACCTCAAACTGTAGCAAGATCTGGCAGTGATGTGCTGCTCCAAACCTTGGTTGATGTGCCATCACATTCGATCACTTTTTCCCCTGGACTCAAGGCAAGACGATCTTCTGTACTCCCTCTGTTTTTTATAAAGGACGGTTTGACTTGGCTCTAATCATCTTAGTACGTCACCCTATAAAAATCAACAGAGGTAGTAGTTTGCTAACTTATTGAAAATGCTCTTTGAGAAAGTTGTAAAAATATTATTATCCATACATTTGATTCAATGTACAATTGAATATGACTTTGTCTTGGTTTAAATTCTAATGAACAACAATGGTGCCCGCAATGGTTGATCTGTAAACATGGAGGTGTCCAGGAGGATGACTCTTACATTGATCATTCCATTATTATAAAATTTTGTTGATCACTATTTTTATGGTAAAATAATTTAGGTTGATGGGGGATCTGATACTGAGAATCTGGGACTGCAAAATATTCAAGCTCGAATCAGGATGGTGCTAGCCTTTATGATGGCCTCACTTATGCCATGGGTTCATAACAAATCTGGGTTCTATCTTGTTCTGGGAAGCTCAAATGTTGATGAAGGATTGCGTGGTTATTTGACAAAGGTAAGTTACTCGAATACTAGTGCAACACAGATGTGCTAACTTCTATATGTAATGCCTTGGCCCAGTTGTTGGAAGTAAAGAGAAACCAAACATATAACATTTTGTTAGTGAATTTCTCATTCTAAATCCATAAATATTTTACACCTTAGCTGGACCTATATGGAAATGACAAATAATTAAATAACTATTTTTCTTTTGTGAAGTATGATTGCAGTTCGGCAGATATAAACCCCATTGGAAGTGTAAGTAAGCAGGACCTCAGGTCTTTCCTACGATGGGCAGCAATTCATCTTCAGTATTCTTCCCTTGCCGAGGTTGAAGCTGCACCGCCTACTGCAGAGCTTGAGCCAATCCGTACAAACTATAACCAGGTAACTACGTATATTGCAAATTTGATCTCTTCCAGTTCAAAATTAGGAGAAGTCACATATTGCAAAGTCTGAGGGGACATGACGGTGTAGGCACGTCTCTTTGCATTGCTCTCTGTCTCTTCCCCTCTAATTATCTCTCTCAAACTCTTGCCTTCTCTCTTTTTCTCAACGAAAGAAGTGCTGTGGTGAGTGGCTCTGGCAGCACGAGGTTGGCGCAGATATGGCGTGAGCCCGACATGGCTGCTTGGCGTGGATCAGGTAATGGCGCCGTCGTCGTGGGCCCGACGTGGAGGTTGCATGGATTCAGCGGTGGAGGGACTCGGAACAGCGACGTTGGGGGGGGGGGGGGGGGGGGGCTCAGGAGGGGCGGTGAATGCAGTGCAGACTGGAGGGGAGGAAAGGGGAAAACAGAAGCCTATTTCTCCCTTCTTATATAGGGACGATTAATTGGTGGGCGCTGATTAATTGGGTTGACCACAATTAATCGTCTTGACCAGCCGATTAATCGACCCTCGATTAATGCGCCAATAACAGGGAAATTTAACTGGAGTCTTTTAATCAGTGATTTGGTCGATTTTTTTATCACTTACTATTAGCATTTTGAAAGCTACTACCTCCGTTTCTAAATGTAAGTCATTTTGACATTTAGTAGATTTATCTATAGATCAATGAATTTAGACATAATATACACGTCTAGATTCATTGATCTATAGATGAATCTAGGAAATGTCAGAATGACTTATATTCAGAAACGGATGGAATATAGCTTTGCAGAGTTGTAGTTCTGTAGGTGAGCCTACCTAGAGATACCTAGTCTTTAGATATCACGTCCCTTTCTTATTTTCCTGCTCTAGTTCTGGGTCAGTAGCTGGATTCATTGTCAATTTAATTGTTATACTGCCTAACTGTCCTCAAAGAACCTTTTGTAGTTATATGACCCATTGCAATTTAGATAATTCATCAATTTCAGTTGGTATACCACTTAAAAGAGGCCTTAGCAAGCTACCACTAAAATTTATATTGTTTCGACTGAATGCTTAACTCTGTTTAGTCTGTTCTCATTTAATATTATTTGTACTTAATTAGTTGGATGAGGTGGACATGGGAATGACATACGAGGAGTTGTCAATATATGGCAGGCTAAGGAAAATTTTCAGATGTGGCCCTGTTTCAATGTTTCAGGTTGGTCTTTAAATAACTTGCTGCTTTTATTATCTTAATCAGAAGAGATTTCTTAACATAGCAAACTTGAATCTGTGTACTGTATGGTTCATCTTTCCTTTCAAATTTGGCATAAAGCTCTATCATCCATTAAAGAAGGATGTGGTATCTGAGTCATACCTGGTGTGGGATGTTGACTAGTGTATTCTTAGTTTATTACTAATTGAGCCAAGCTGTCTTGATTATCTGCATATTTGGCTTAAGGGTAGTTTTACTGTTCTGAACAATGGCACTTTCCATAAACTGTAAGGATTAACTCTGCTTTGTCGAGGATTCTTCCTTTTTATGGGATTTCATTTTATAGGGTTTCCCGCGTATTCTACTTGCTAATGTTTCAGTAAAATAAACTATTAAAGTAAACAGCACTTAAAGGGGTTGGCTACAGTTTAACTCGTAGGATGAGTGGTGGATGATAGAGAAGGTTGAAAATCAATGCTGCTGCTAATGTTATCTTAAAACAATAGTACTTGACAATAATCATCAAATGTGGAAAGTAATCCTTGGGTGCTGAATTTATGGTTTCCTAGTGTATGTCTTTCCATAATGGCTTAGTCCTCTATATTTGGTAGTCCTCTATATTTGGTAGTCTATCCTAAGATAATTAAGGGCCTAAATAATCTCTTGCTATGTATCAAACATCGCCATGTATTGCTCTATATAATCTAATGAAGGGAATCATGGCTCAGTGCCAAAGTTAGCCCAAAATATTCTGTTACCTGTTTCTGCTTCTGTTTGGTTCCTGTTTGGTCGGGTGCTTGTCGGCGAGATCCTCCTCTCCGGCGTGTTCCTGACAAGTGGTATCAGAGCCGGTTTGCGGACCGGGGAGGCCGAATGGAAGAGCAGGCGACAGCCAGTTCGGGCTCCACCAACAACAGCGTTGTTGTCCAGAGGGTGATCCGTGAGGTGGGCGGCGGGAGTAGCTACCCCGTCCTCACCAAGACCAATTACTCCGAATGGGCGCTGCTGATGAAGGTGAAGCTGAAAGCGAGGGCGCTTTGGCACGTCGTCGAGCAGGGCGGTGCTGACGTGCAGGAGGAGATGATGGCACTTGACGCTCTCTGTAGCGCGGTGCCACCGGAGATGGTGTCCTCCATTGCCGACAAGGACACAACGAAGGAGGCCTGGAAGACCATCTCGGAGATGAGGGTCGGCAACGACCGCGTGAAGAAGTCTGTTGCGATTCAACTGCGGCGGAAGTTCGACTTGGCGACATTCAACGATGGTGAAACCATCGAAGACTTCGCGTTGCGCCTCAACGGAATGGCGACGACGCTCGCCACCCTCGATGCGAGAATCGAGGAGAGCAAGATCGTGGAGAAGATCGTTCGCAGCGTTCCACCACGATTCAAGCAGATCGTGCTTGCCATCACCACGCTCCTTGACGTGTCGACCCTCACCGTCTCGGATCTGGTGGGGCGGTTGAAGGCAGCTGAGAAGACCTTCGAGGATGCTCCGGGATCGCTGCAGCACGACGGGCGGCTCTACCTCACGGAGGAGGAATGTGCTGCCCGACAAAGGAAGAAGGGGGCGGAAAACCACTCCAGCGGAGGCTCGGGAGGTGGACGCCAAGGGGGAGGACGACGCGGGCGCGACCGTCGGCGCGACGGCCGTGGTCCACAGTCCAACAAGGGTGGAGACGAGTGCAGGAGGTGCGGCAAGCTGGGTCATTGGGCTCGCGAGTGTCGCTCGAAGCCCAAGAAGGAGCAGGCCCATGCGGTCAAATAGGAGGAGGAGGCTTCTCTCCTCGTCGCCAGGGCCTCGCCGACGATCATCAGCCCCGTCGCCAACACAAAACCGGCCGAGTCATCGGCGGCTCCACTTCAAAGGGCCGGCCTGCCATTGCAACTGGCAGGGCAGGCACCATGCAGAGGCTCGGAGGAGCCTCAAGTCGAGATCCGGGAAGAAAGGGTCTTCACCCAGCTCGGAGAAGAGGTGGAGAATGAGGCGGAGGCGTGTATTCTGGACACTGGGGCGACAAATCATATGTCCGGGTCCAGAGTCGCGTTCTCAAAGCTGAACACGGAAGTGCTAGGCACTGTTCGGTTTGGTGATGACTCAGTGGCTCGGATTGAGGGCCGTGGGACGATCTCATTCGTGTGCCGGAATGGAGATCATATTCATCGATGCTTCGCCGGAGTCTACTATATACCTCGCTTGACCTCGAACATCGTGAGCATCGTGCAACTTGATGAGGAGGGGTATCACATCAAGATAGAAGCCGACACAATGAGGATCCATGAGCCCGATGGCAAGTTGCTAGCAAAGGTGTCGCGAGCAGAAGATCGGTTGTACATGTTCCACATCAAGATAGCACCACCAGTCTGCATGACGGTGCGAGGAAGAGATGACGAGGTGGTGTGGCGGTGGCATGAGAGATTCAGCCATGTCAACATGGCTGCACTCGGGAAGCTGGCTCGGGAGGAGCTGGTTCGAGGGCTACCAGAGACCGGCCACGTAGAGGGAGTGTGCAAAGCTTGCCAGGCGGGTAAGCAGAGGCGCACCTCCTTCCCCACGCAGGCGGAGTTTAGGGCAAAGAAGCTCCTGGAATTGGTGCATGGGGATCTGTGCGGCCCCATCACGCCAGCAACACCAAGGGGGAATAAATATTTCTTACTGTTGGTGGATGATTTGAGCAGGTACATGTGGGTAGCCGCAATTCCTTCAAAGGATCGTGCAGCGGCTGCCATCAAGGAGATTCATGCGCGAGCAGAAGGAGAGTCGGGAGTCAAGTTGAAGACTATCCGAACTGATCGAGTTGGTGAATTCACCTCGGTCGAGTTTGCGGAGTACTGCGCAGCGGATGGTGTCAGCCGACAACTCACGACGCCATATAGTCCACAACAGAACGATGTGGTTGAACGCCGAAATGGGACGGTTGTGGCAGCCACAAGGAGCATGCTCAAGGCGAAGGGGCTCCCTGGATGGTTCTGGGGTGAAGCGGTAAGCACGGCTGTTTATGTGTTGAACAGGTGCCCGACAAAGAGCGTGGAAGGGAAGACGCTATTTGAGGCTTGGTACGGGAAGAAGCTGGCCATACATCATCTCAAGACGTTCGGCTGCATCGTCTACGTCCGGAACTCTAAGCCTCACTTGAAGAAGTTGGAAGATCGAGGTCGCAAGATGATCTTCGTCAGGTATGAGAGGGGAACAAAGGCTTATCGGGCCTACGATCCCATCTCCAAGAGTGTCCATGTGACACGGGATGTGGTCTTTGATGAGCAGGCTCAGTGGGATTGGAGCATGGTGGCCGACTCCAACATGGTGAATAACAATGACGATGTCTTCACGGTGGAGTACACTATCGTCGGACAGGGCATACCGATGGGTGAGGGTGTTGGCAGGGGGCATGGAGCAGCTGTGGAAAGTAATCCTTGGGTGCTAAATTTATGGTTTCCTAGTTTATGGTTTCCTAGTTTATGGTTTCCTAGTTTATGTCTTTCCATAATGGCTTAGTCTATATTTGGTAGTCTATCCTGAGTATTTGGCAGTCCTCTATATTTGGTAGTCTATCCTGAGATAATTAAGGGCCTAAATAATCCCTTGCTATGTATCAAACACTGCCATGTATTGCTCTATATAATCTGATGAAGGGAGTCATGGCTCAGTGCCAAAGTTAGCCCAAAAACATCCTGCTCCTACTTCTGTTCGCTTCCTGTTTGGCCGGGTACTCGCCGGTGAGATCCTCCTCTCCGGCGTGTTCCCAACAAGTGGTATCAGAGCCGGTTTGCGGACCGGGGAGGCCGAATGGAAGGGCAGGCGTCAGCTAATTCGGGCTCCACCAACAACAACGTTGTCGTCCAGAGGGTGATCCGTGAGTTGGGCGGCGGGAGTAGCTACCCCATCCTCACCAAGACCAATTACTCCGAATGGGCGCTGCTGATGAAGGTGAAGCTGAAAGCGAGGGCGCTTTGGCACGTCGTCGAGCAGGGCGGTGCCGACGTGCAGGAGGAGATGATGGCACTTGATGCTCTCTGTAGCGCGGTGCCACCGGAGATGGTGTCCTCCATTGCCGACAAGGACACGGCGAAGGAGGCCTGGAAGACCATCTCGGAGATGCGGGTAGGCAACGACCGCGTGAAGAAGTCTGCTGCGGTTCAACTGCGGCGGAAGTTCGACTTGGCAACGTTCAACGATGGTGAAACCATCGAAGACTTCGCGTTGCGCCTCAACGGAATGGCGACGACGCTCGCTACCCTCGATGCGGGAATCGAGGAGAGCAAGATCGTGGAGAAGATCGTTCGCAGCGTTCCACCACGATTCAAGCAGATCGTGCTCGCCATCACCACGCTCCTTGACGTGTCGACCCTCACCGTCTTGGATCTGGTGGGGCGGTTGAAGGCAGCCGAGGAGACCTTCGAGGATGCTCCGGGATCGCTGCAGCACGACGGGCGGCTCTACCTCACGGAGGCGGAAAACCACTCCGGCGGAGGCTCTGGAGGTGGACGCCAAGGGGGAGGACGACGCGGGCGCGGCCGTGGGCACGACGGCCGTGGTCCCCAGTCCAACAAGGGTGGAGACGAGTGCAGGAGGTGCGGCAAGCTGGGACATTGGGCTCGCGAGTGTCGCTCGAAGCCCAAGAAGGAGCAGGCCCACGCGGTCAAGGAGGAGGAGGAGGCTTCTCTCCTCGTCGCCAGGGCCTCGCCGACTGTCATCAGCCCCGTTGCCAGCACAAAGCCGGCCGAGTCATCGGCGGCTCCACTACAAAGGGTCGGCCTACCATTGCAACTGGCAGGGCAGGCACCATGCAGAGGCTCGGAGGAGCCTCAAGTTGAGATCCGGGAAGAAAGGGTCTTCACCCAGCTCAGAGAAGAGGTGGAGAATGAGGTAGAGGCATGGATTCTGGACACGGGGGCAACAAATCATATGTCCGGGTCCAGAGTCGCGTTCTCAAAGATGAACACGGAAGTGCTAGGCACTGTTCGGTTCGGTGATGACTCGGTGGCTCGGATTGAGGGCCGTGGGACGGTCTCATTCGTGTGCCGGAATGGAGATCATCGATGCTTCGCCGGAGTCTACTACATACCCTGCTTGACCTCGAACATCGTGAGCATCAGGCAACTTGATGAGGAGGGGTATCACATCAAGATAGAAGCCGACACAATGAGGATCCACGAGCCCGATGGCAAGTTGCTAGCAAAGGTGTCCCGAGCAGAAGATCGGTTGTACATGTTCCACATCAAGATAGCACCACCAGTCTGCATGGCGGTGCGAGGAAGAGATGACGAGATGGCGTGGCGGTGGCATGAGAGGTTCGGCCATGTCAACATGGCTGCACTGAGGAAGCTGGCTCAGGAGGAGCTAGTTCGAGGGCTACCAGAGATCGGCCAAGTAGAGAGGGTGTGCGAAGCTTGCCAGGCGGGTAAGCAGAGGCACACCTCCTTCCCCACGCAGGCGGAGTTCAGGGCAAAGAAGCTCCTAGAATTGGTGCACGGGGATCTGTGCGGCCCCATCACGCCAGCAACACCAAGGGGGAATAAATTTTTCTTACTGTTGGTGGATGATTTGAGCAGGTACATGTGGGTAGCCGCGATTCCTTCAAAGGATCGTGCAGCGGCTGCCATCAAGGAGATTCAGGCGCGAGCTGAAGGAGATTCGGGAGTCAAGTTGAAGGCTATCCGAACTGATCGAGGTGGTGAGTTCACCTCGTTCGAGTTTGCGGAGTACTGCGCAGTGGATGGCGTCAGCCAGCAACTCACGGCGCCATATAGTCCACAACAGAACGACGTGGTTGAACATCGAAATGGGACGGTTGTGGCAGCCGCAAGAAGCATGCTCAAGGCGAAGGGGCTCCCTGGATGGTTCTGGGGTGAAGCGGTAAGCACGACTGTTTATGTGTTGAACAGGTGCCCGAAAAAGAGCGTGGAAGGGAATACGCCATTTGAGGCTTGGTACGGGAAGAAGTTGGTCGTACATCATCTCAAGACGTTCGGTTGCATCGTCTACGTCCGCAACACCAAGCCTCACTTGAAGAAGTTGGAAGATCGAGGTCGCAAAATGATCTTCGTCGGGTATCAGAGGGGAACAAAGGCTTATCGGCCCTACGACCCCATCTCCAAGAGTGTCCATGTGACACGGGATGTGGTCTTCGATGAGCAGGCTCAGTGGGATTGGAGCATGGTGGCCGACTCCAACATGGTGAATAACCATGACGATGTCTTCACGGTGGAGTACACTATCGTTGGACAGGGCATACCGGCGGATGAGGGTGTTGGTGGGGGGCATGGAGCAGCCCCTCCGGACACCGAACAGACCCCCCTCCTTCGCCCCTTGCCTTAGAGGCAAGGACACCGGGAGGATCCGAAGGGGAAGAGATAGTGGAGTTTGTCTCTCCCCCCTCAGGTGTTGACGATGAAGACCTCGATGCTTGCTACGATGAGGGTGAACAACTCCGGTTCAGGAAGATGGACAACATCCTTGGGCCGGGTTCTCCACCAGGCTTTGTGCTAAGAGTGTTGGAGGAACTGCATGCCGTGAGCTCAGATGAGCCCACATCTTTCAGTGAAGCCGAACACAGTCCCAGCTGGAAGAAAAGGCCATGAGAGAGGAGATGGAGTCCATAGAAGAAAACAGGACATGGTTCCTTGCTGATCTTCATCCTGGGAGGAGGGCGATTGGCTTGAAATGGGTCTTCAAGGTGAAAAGAGATGAGCATGGAGCCATATCCAAGTACAAGGCACGGTTGGTGGTAAAGGGGTATGCTCAAAGGCATGGTATTGACTATGATGAGGTGTTTGCCCCAGTGGCTCGATTGGACTCGGTGCGCTTGCTCATTGCCCATGCAGCAAGTGAAGGATGGGAGGTGCACCACATGGATGTCAAATCGGCATTCCTAAACGGAGATCTTCAAGAGGAGGTCTATGTGGAACAGCCGACTGACTTTGTGGTGGTTGGCCAGGAGCACAAGGTGCTCAAACTGAGGAAGGCCCTGTACGGATTGCACCAAGCACCCCGGGCTTGGAATGAGAAGTTGGACAGCACGCTGCTGTCTTTTGGGTTCAGGAGGAGCCCCTCAGAACATGCTATCTATATCAGAAAGAAGAGCGACATACAATTGGTGGTTGGAGTGTATGTCGATGATCTGGTGATCACGGGAGCGAGCAGAAGTGACATCCAGAAGTTCAAAGGGGAGATGGCAGCAACCTTCAAGATGAGTGATCTTGGGTTGCTCCATTACTACCTCGGTATTGAAGTTAAGCAAAAGAAGGACGGCATTTCGCTTAGTCAAGGTGCCTATGCTGTCAAGATTTTGGAGAAAAGTGGAATGGCAGGTTGTAATCCCTACCAAGTGCCCATGGAAACGAAGCTGAAACTCAGCAAACTCAGTTCAGAACCCCCTGTAGCCAACGCCACAGCCTACAGGAGTATTGTTGGGAGTCTGCGGTATTTGGTAAATACCCGCCCAGATTTGGCCTTTGCTGTTGGGTATGTGAGTCGCTTTCTGGAGGACCCAAGAGAGGACCATTTGGTGGCTGTGAAACATATTCTGCGCTACATTGAAGGAACCAAGACTTGGGGAGTTTGGTTCGGCAGAAAGAAGGAAGAGGAAGTGTGCTTGACAGGTTTCAGTGATAGCGACTATGCCGGTGATGTGGATACAAGGAAGAGTACAACCGGGGTGATATTCTTTCTCAATGAAAGTCCAATCACATGGCAGTCGACTAAACAGAAGGTTGTAGCTCAATCAACCTGCGAAGCTGAGTACATTGCTGCAGCAAACGCAGTTTGTCAAGCACTATGGCTGGCTAGGGTGCTTGCGGAGGTCCAAGGATCAGAACCTAAAGCTCCTATGTTAAGGGTTGACAATAAGTCAGCCATTTCATTGATTAAAAACCCCGTTCTTCATGGTCAAAGCAAGCACATTGAGGTAAAATATCACCTGGTCAGGGAGTCTGCTGAAGCAGGTTTGATCAAAGTGGACTACATAAAGAGTGAGGATCAGTTGGGGGATATATTGACTAAGCCACTCGGCAAGATCAGATTCTGTGAGCTGAGGAAGAAGATCGGGCTCATTGATACTGAAGATTTGCACCACAAGGCTTAGGAGGAGATTGTGGAAAGTAATCCTTGGGTGCTAAATTTATGGTTTCCTAGTTTATGGTTTCCTAGTTTATGTCTTTCCATAATGACTTAGTCTATATTTGGTAGTCTATCCTGAGATAATTAAGGGCCTAAATAATCCCTTGCTATGTATCAAACACTGCCATGTATTGCTCTATATAATCTGATGAAGGGAGTCATGGCTCAGTGCCAAAGTTAGCCCAAAAACATTCTATCCCTTGTTCTGTTCGGTTCCTGTTTGGCCCGGGTGCTCGCCGGTGAGTTCCTTCTCTCCGGCGTGTTCCCAACAGCAGCCCCTCCGGACACCGAACAGACCCCCCTCCTTCGCCACTTGCCTCGGAGGCAAGGACACCGAGAGGATCCGAAGGGGGAGAGATAGTGGAGTTTGTCTCTCCCCCCTCAGGTGTTGACGATGAAGACCTCAATGCTTGCTACGATGAGGGTGAACAACTCCGGTTCAGGAAGATGGACACCATTCTTGGGTCGGGTTCTCCACCAGGTTTTGTGCCAAGAGTATTGGAGGAGCTGCATGCCGTGAGCTCAGATGAGCCCACATCCTTCAATGAAGCCGAACACAGTCCCAGCTGGAAGAAGGCCATGAGAGAGGAGATGGAGTCCATAGAAGAAAACAGGACATGGTTCCTTGCTGATCTTCCGCCTGGGAGGAGGGTGATTGGCCTGAAATGGGTCTTTAAGGTGAAAAGAGATGAGCATGGAGCCATATCCAAGTATAAAGCACGGTTGGTGGTAAAGGGGTATGCTCAAAGGCATGGTATTGACTATGATGAGGTGTTTGCCCCAGTGGCTCGATTGGACTCGGTGCGCTTGCTCATTGCCCTTGCAGCAAGTGAAGGATGGGAGGTGCACCACATGGATGTCAAATCGGCATTCCTAAATGGAGATCTTCAAGAGGAAGTCTATGTGGAACAGCCAGCTGGCTTTGTGGTGGCTGGCCAGGAGCACAAGGTGCTCAAACTGAGGAAGGCTCTGTACGGACTACACCAAGCACCTCGGGCTTGGAATGAGAAGTTGGACAGCACGCTGCTGTCTTTTGGGTTTAGGAGGAGCCCCTCAGAACATGCTATCTATATCAGAAAGAAGAGCGACATACAGTTGGTGGTTGGAGTGTATGTCGATGATCTGGTGATCACGTGAGCCAGCAGAAGTGACATCCAGAAGTTCAAAGGGGAGATGGCAGCAGCCTTCAAGATGAGTGACCTTGGGTTACTTCACTACTACCTCGGTATTGAAGTTAAGCAAAAGAAGGACGACATTTCACTTAGTCAAGGTGCCTATGCTGTCAAGATTTTGGAGAAAAGTGGAATGGCAGGTTGTAATCCCTGCCAAGTGCCCATGGAGACAAAGCTGAAACTCAGCAAACTCAGTTCAAAACCCCCTGTAGCCGACGCCACAGCCTATAGGAGTATTGTTGGGAGTCGGCGGTATTTGGTAAATACCCGCCCATATTTGGCCTTTGCTGTTGGGTATGTGAGTCCCTTTCTGGAGGACCTAAGAGAAGACCATTTGGTGGCTGTGAAACATATTCTGCGCTACATTGAAGGAACCAAGACTTGGGAGTTTGGTTCGGCAGAAAAAAGGCAGAGGAAGTGTGCTTGACAGGTTTCAGTGATAGTGACTATGTCGATGATGTTGATACAAGGAAGAGTACAACCGGGGTGATATTCTTTCTCAATGAAAGTCCAATCACATGGTAGTCGACTAAACAGAAGTTTGTAGCTCAATCAACCTGCGAAGATGAGTACATTGCAGCAGCAAATGTAGCTTGTCAAGCACTATGGCTGGCTAGGGTGCTTGCGGAGGTCCAAGGATCAGAACCTAAAGCTCTAATGTTGAGGGTTGACAATAAGACAGCCATTTCATTGATTAAAAACCCCGTTCTTCATGGTCGAAGCAAGCACATTGAGGTAAAATACCACCTGGTCAGGGAGTCTGCTGAAGCAGGTTTGATCAAAGTGGACTACATAAAAAGTGAAGATCAGCTGGGGGATATATTGACTAAACCACTCGGCAAGATCAGGTTTTGTGAGCTGAGGAAGAAGATCGGGCTAATTGATACTGGAGATTTGCACCACAAGGCTTAGGAGGAGATTGTGGAAAGTAATCCTTGGGTGCTAAATTTATGGTTTCCTGGTGTATGTCTTTCCATAATGGCTTAGTCCTCTATATTTGATAGTCCTCTATATTTGGTAGTCTATCCTGAGATAATTAAGGGCCTAAATAATCTCTTGCTATGTATCAAACATTGCCATGTATTGCTCTATATAATCTAATGAAGGGAATCATGGCTCAGTGCCAAAGTTAGCCCAAAATATTCTATTACCTGTTTCTGCTTCTGTTCGGTTCCTGTTTGGCCGGGTGCTTGCCGGCGAGATCCTCCTCTCCGGCGTGTTCCTGACATCAAATTGGTTATCTAATTGAAAGGATTCAACGCAGACTTTCTTCGCTGCCCCATTGGTTATCACTGGCAGGCCGGCTTCAAATTGCCAACACGGTTCTCTCCTCCCTCCCCACTTATGCCATGAGTACCTTCAAACTTCCTAGAAAAGTCATCAACACCATTGATCAAGCCCGGCACAACTGCATATGGCATGGGGCTCGGTCTGAGCACCGCATGCCACCACTAGTGAAATGGTCCGTGGTCTGCCTACCAAAAGACAAAGGAGATCTAGGGGTCATCAACATCAGCTGTCACAATTACGCCCTCCTCTTAAAGCACCTTCACAAGTTCTACGTTCGGGCGGACACCCCTTGGGTGAAGCTCATCTGGGCTCTCTACTCGGACAATGCCTCGGCTCCTCATCTGTCTCCTCCGAGAGGTTCGCGGTGGTGGAAATATATCATGCATCTACCATCTACAGGGCGGTGGCCAAACCCTCGCTAGGGGATGGTGCCTCAATCTCCTTTTGGTACAACTGCTGGTTAGGGTCCCCCCTAGAGGGGGCCTTCCCGCGTCTTTTCTCATTTGCCAGCAAAAGGAAGGCTTCCATCAGATGGAGCCTACTCTAGGAGGAGCTTGGCGACCTTTTTCACCTACCCATTTCTGCCGAGGCAAATGTTGAACTCACAGAACTCACTCAGCAAACTGAGCAATTGCATTCCCACAACTCTCAGGCTGACTGTTGGAGCTTCATCTGGGGATCCTCTGTTTTCACCCCACAGGCTTTCTGCAATCATCACTTCGGGCAGATCCCGCCCCAGAAAATATTCAGCAAGCTGTGGCGCACAAAGACCTCCCCAAAGATCAAAATTTTCTTTTGGTTACTCTTGCTGGATCAGTTAAACACCAAAGAATTGTTGCTCCGAAGATGACTTCTCGCCCCAGATGCTGATAGTCATTGCGTCCTGTGCCATCCCCCTCCAATGGAGTCCTCGGCCACCTGTTCTTTGCCTGTGCTTTCAGCTGTCAATGCTGGGAGTACCTGGGCATCCGTTGGGACCTAACCCTTCCCCTCACGCACATGCTGGACAAAGGGGCTCAGCGTTTTCAACAAACTTTCGCCTTTGAGGTCATAATGATTGTCTGTTGGTCCCTTTGGCTGCACAGGAATCGTCGGATCTTTGATAGCACTAATGCCTCCTTTACGGCCTGAAGGGTTGTGTTTTGGACCAATTTCTCCAACCAATCGCAGAGATTCCCTCAGAAGCATCGGCCCAGCATTTTTCACTGGGTTAACAGTCTTCTTTCCTAACCCTCTCCTCCTGTACTCCCTGTCTCTCCCCTCTGTAATGGTCTCCCTGTACTTGTGTTATTCCTTAACTTTAATATATTAAAACCAAGGTAGGAGCCTCTCCTACTGTGTTTTACTTCAAAAAAAAATAATCATCAAAAGTCATTGTAGGCAATAATAATTACACTATGTTTTTACTCAAACTTTTCCAGATACTAGGCTTGGCATAAGCTCGATTGGCATGTTCAAATTGTCAATTGTGTTTAGCGTTTAGCGTTTAGCGTTTATCGTTTTCTATTTCGTGTAAAACATTGTCTTACCAATGAAACATTCATCTGGAAAATGTGGAATCTAATATAGTGAGTTTTAAATCGATCTTTAAATTGTCTTAAATATAAAGCTTCAGGAGAGTTGGCCCCTAAACTACAATGCTAACATGTATTGCTGCAGAACCTGTGCCACAGGTGGTGTGGGAGGCTATCCCCCTCAGAAGTAGCTGAGAAAGTGAAGCATTTTTTCAAGTACTATGCAATAAACCGGCATAAGATGACTGTCTTGACACCATCCTATCATGCTGAGGTACTTGTTTTTCTTCAGTACATAGGCATATGATCTGTTCTTTGCCGCTGTAACGTTGGATGACCTCTGCAGAGCTATTCACCCGAGGACAACAGATTTGATCTCCGGCAATTTCTGTACAACACAAGATGGCCTTATCAGTTCCGGAAGATCGATGAACTTGTGCAAGAGATGGATGAAGACAGCAAATGGGAAAATTCTGCAGAAAGGCAGCTGAGCGAACACAGAGACGTTGGATCTGCTCATGGAAGCGGAATGGGTGTTGTGGCTGTGGGATCTGCCAATCCCAATGTCGGCTTCTAAGGGCATGTACAACACAGTGTTTGGCATCATATCGTCTGCACTATGGATATTTTACAAAAATAACCTCCGCTCGCTGCAGTGAATGAGGAAAGAGAATAAGCTCATCGTTTCATCAGTCGACGGCGACAGCGAGTGCTCTCGTGCGAAAACAATTTCTGAACACACATTGTAGATAGCTCCTATTTGAAGATTGCACAGATTAACTGCAAACATTAAATAACTTATGGACAGTTAAATAGATAGCTTCTGTCTATAAGCTATACTTATTGTCTATTTAATTGTTTCTGTTGTAAATTTTAAGAATCTGGAAACAACAATTGTCTATGGGTTGTACGGGCACCCTATTTACTGACATTTACATCAGGCGAAGGTAAGTTCAACATAATGACGCAGACCAATCGCTTGGCTTTTGACATGTGAAGAAATAAATGTTACAAAACTCACTCACTTGAAAGAACCTGTTGATGTGGTAAAAATTTGTCCTTAAGCAACACAAGTATGAATTAAAGCGTTGGGTGTCGACCATATATCTCCATGCTGGAGGCGCGCCAAAAATGATGGCAACAAGAAATCGATGAAAACTGGGCGCGGGGTAAATTAGGTAGACTACGATGGCAGAAAATATTTTTTTTTCTACCGTGCACTAGGACATCAAGAATCGTTACCGCTAGACGCCCAAAGCAATGGAATCAGAGTTAGAGTAACTCTATCTAACGGGTCCTACTTATTTTTAATAGTCCGCGAGAAAATCGAAGTCCAACAACTCAGTTCTCAAAATAGGCCGCTAAACCCTAATCCCCAGAACCCCTTATCTCGGTTCTCATGTGCGTCACGTGGGCGCGCATACTTTCCGCTTGTTTAAATTTGAATATTTGTATTTGCATTTAAATATTCGAATATTTAAATATGATAGATGATTATGTTCCTCTTGTTTAGATGCTCATGTTTATATATTTAAATTTGACTATTTATATTTGTATTTAAAAATTTGAACATTTAAATATGATAGATGATTATGTCTCTATTGTTCACGATAGATGATTTCGTTCATGTATTTAAATTTGAATATTTTGATCATATCATCAATCTCCTCTAGTTGCTGGTTGGGAAGTGATCGGCAGTCAGCGATAGCGGTTGAGAACGCAGTCGGGCTACAATTGGTCAGCACTGCAATCTAGCAATGCTTCTTCTACTGGTAAAACACTGATTGGAAGTGTATTGGCACTTGTGTGATTGGCTAGGGTTTGGCTTAGAACATTGATTGGAGGTACATAACCATGACCCCTTGCCTCATATATTCACACACACGCGTGCGCGCACACACATATTTTTACTCTTGTCTTCCTAGCCCAAAAGTACTATATTCGCATCTCCATTCGAACCGCTCGGGTCCCTATCTAAATTGAGCCAAAATTGAATCTTATTCAATTTAGGTGTTAAGTGTACGAATCTATAGGTTCACGCATACTTGGTTATGTTTGGAAACTATTTTCCAATTACTTTGTTAATAGCAGCCTCTAGCAAATCATATTAACTTAAATACATATAAAGATTATATCGGTTGAACATATAATGTTCTCACATATAAATCACTTTGCCTTATGATATCGATTGAGCTCAAGGTAAGACTTGTGTTATCCTCTTCTTAGCTTAATCTCTCTCTCTCTCTCTCTCAATCTCGTACTAGATTGGATTTATAAACATGTGATTGACTTTTTAATCATCTTAATATGGCAATGCACTTTCATAATCTATTACATTGATGAGCCTAGAGATATCTATCCCATTTGCTGGAGGGTTTTTTGATATCTACGTACCCATGATCCATAAGACATGATCATCATTCAATACATATGTTAATCTCACAATCATATTTATTCCTCATATGACACACGATCATGAATCATTTAGAAATAGTAACATTTAACATTAGTAGTCTTATGAATAAGCCATATACTTATTGATCAATAATGATAATGCCTATTTCATAGAACATAACCATATTTCATAAACATAGTATGGCGTATACAATATCTTTATGTTGCCTCTTATGCATATCACTAACAAGAAATTCATGGTGTGTCTTTTGCATGAAAATAAGTGGAAGCACCAGTGACTTTGGGGATGACAATTCTACCTTTATACTCATTTATCTGTGGGTAAAAACTCTATGAGGATCGGGTATATTCCTAATTTTATATCCGTGAGTACGTTATTAGATCAAAACTTGTACTCGATAGGAAAAAGAGTACGAGTATTGATTATCTATATCAACTTCACTTGTTTATTACTCATTTAACATAAGTATATAAACTAATCAAACCCTAGCCTCACCCTCCTCCCTCCTCCCTAGCCACTCTCCATCTGCCACCCCAATCCCCCCCCTCTCGTGTTGGCCCCTCCTCACCACGTCGGCCTTATGAGCCATTGGCCTCCCACGCCACTAGCCCCTGCATCAGTCGTCAATGTCATCGGCCCCCACGTTGGCCTTTACATCGTGTCACCCGTCACTACCACAAAACCAATCTTTAATGACATAGCTTTAGTGACGAATAATTGATGCACGCCACTAATATGTTTTTAGTGACGAGCTATTTTGGACGCGTTGGTGTTGTTGTCTTATTAGTGATAGACCATTTTGAACGTGTCACGCGTGCTAGCCTCCTGCGCCACCACTGCCCCTCACCATGTTGACCCCAACACCATTAGCCCTCGTGCCAGCATCCCACCCGTGCCGACCTCGTTGCTTCCTCCCGCGCCATCCCTGCATAGATCTAGAGGATAACACTACCTAACAAAAGGCTATTAGTGATGGGTGATAACCTTTATTAGTGACGAATAAGTATCATATCACTCTTATCACATCAATGATGTAACATTATTAGTGACAGATGTTTATCCATCACTAAAAGGTCAACTTTTAGTGATGAGTGAGAATATTTACCAGTCACTAAAAGTAGCATATCGACAAACCTGCTATTACTTTTTAGTGATAGATCGTAACATCACCCATCACTAAAGAGTTATTTAGTGACGGTTGATTACTGTTACTCATCACTAATATAATAGTTATTTTGAAAAAAATAATAGTTTTTAGGCTGCATCCGGAATTAAAGCCAGGATTCAGCAGCCAACATATCTAACATCCAAAGCATATCACTGACAATTCATTGTAGAACACAAACAATTCATCACAGAAATTTCATAACCAAATTAATATCACATATATTAACTTCTAATGCGTTATCTCAAAGAAATTGTATGGCTAAAGAGGAGTACAAAGTGACAATAAAAGAGACTACAAAACTAGATGTGTACAACCTTAATCAATTCATGGTGGGTAGACAAAGAGAATCTCTACAGAACACTACTCAAGCTCTTATAAATATGCAATGCACAGATTCTCGTTGTTTACCCACCACGAAGTGATTAAGGATGTACATATCTAGCATTGCATCCTCTATTATGGTCACCTTGTACTCCTCATAGGTTTACACTGTATACATGATAGCCTCAATTGTACCATTGTTGATGTTAAAATGGAAGGTGCATATTGTGCCAACTTCTAACATATTATCTTGAAGAAATTGGCCAAAACCAATAGTTAGGTAGTATCATCCACCCATGGATTTATGCATCACAATCGATACTGCCTCAGACCTTACTACTAACACTTGAATATCGGTGCTCTGCTGATGTAGGTGATGTGTGATGCACATCGCATAGTACCGCCTTAAAAGTACTATAACAATAAAATTTAAACAAAAGCTAGTTAGACAAGACTATCTACATAGATGATCTAGTTAACCACCGACATGTGCAAATAGCTTACCACCGACTTCTTGTTGATGATCGGATTATTTATTGTGCAGACATATAACAAAGTCACAGAAGATAAACCTGTCAAGATGTCTTGTAGGAGAGCCTTCCTTGCTAGAGTTACATTTGTTAGATTGCCAAAATACCATATGTGCTTTAGTTACTCCATTTGGTCGGTATCGACTTCCTGGCTATCTGCTTCCCCTTTCTCTCTGCAACATTGCAAGGGCTCTGCCCTGACATTATATTAAGCACATAAATAAAACAAGTATGTCTAGTAAGTAATGTCAGTTCTATATATATATATATATCACTATTGTTGTCCTCCACTTTTATGATCGTTGGAGTCTTCTTATCACTGAAGTTTGTAAAATTTAGCCATAACTATCAATGTAACATGTCTCATTGTTATTATCACATAGTCCTTTTGTGTGAGGCCGTCTATATTACTAAATTCAGACCACCTTTGTGGAGTCATATCCTGCCTCCATAGCTCGCAACCTCAACCTCAACGGTACATCCATGTATTGCCAATATCTTAAGGGTGTAACTAGCACAAATGCTATTGATATCTCTAAATCTTTTTGATAAAAACTAAAATAGTAAGATAATATCGCATCAGTTCATTATATTTATTAATACATAAACAATATATATAATGTACAATGTATAAACCTGGTAATGCCCTCCTATTGACTAGATAATTGATCTTTAAGAGATAACTATCAGGAATATAAGTTGGTACCATATTGATCTGTCTACTTATCATGTCTTATATTTGAAATGATAAAAAATACAATAATACCGTATGAATGTAACCTAATATATGTTGAACATGATTGCTTTCATATATCGGGCTACCAACTTAATGGCCTCCTTGCTACTAGGCTACAATTTAATTTATAGGTGTGCGTGACAACTAATTCATTAAGCAATGATTCTATACAATAATAAAAGAATATTATTGCATAGTAATGAACCTAAATTGTATTAATACAATTAAATGTAGGAATAATAATATTAGCACATAATGAACCTAAATTGTCACACACATCCTCATATTTCATAAATAGCATCATCTTCATTGAGCAAATATTTCTATAAAATATCCACATTCCATCATATTTCTACATATTCATCACATATGTAACCAAGGTGGCGGTGAGTAGGGTTGGCCACACGCAACATAACGGACGTCGGAATGGCAGGCCAACCACACACGATGGAACGGGACAAAGGTCACGAGGACTAAATGGATGGCCAGGACGGAACAGACCATGGTGGTGCCGATGAGTAGCACGACGAAGAGGCGACGATAGTGATGAGAGGCTAGGGTTAGGTTTGTGCCAACTAAAAACGTACTGATTCACTTTGGGGACCGTCTATTTATCTTGCCATAGATATCATCAATGATAAGTAATAATTTTCACCCGTCACTGGATTAGTAGCCATTAGTGATGGGCAGAAACTACAACCATCACTGGATCATTAGTGATGGGCGATAAGTGACACCCGTCAAGTCTATTAGTGACAAATGATAACTCGACCCGTCACTAATAGGAGTGCCCTCTCTTTAGTGATGGACCACATTACGACCCATCACTAATAAGGCAACATCACCAACGCGTCCAAACTGACCCATCACTAAAATTGTATTGGTGATGTGCATCAATTATCCGTAAATAAAGTTACGTCAAAAGACTAGTTTTGTGGTAGTGTAAATAGGTATACCCGTAGGTATACAGTGCCTACGATCCCGAGTTATGTGAAGTTTTCCTTGTTTTTTAATCAAAAGGCAAAGTCCATTGGTCACTCTCGAGCTCCCTGGAGGTGCCGCCGGCATGTGAAGCGGTCGGAGGTCCTCAGCGGCACGGGCCACGGGTTGTGGGGATAGGCAACAATGGTTACGAGAGGAGGGATGGGAAATGAGGATGAGAGTGAAATAAGGGTGAGGTTTTAGAGTATCTCTAGCAAAACTCCGTTGTCTCATTTATAATATTTAAAAATAGAGAATATAGCGTTAAAACTCATCTACAATAGCTTCCATATCTCATTCCTTATCCCACGTCATTTCCTATCCCCGTCCTCTTATTTCCAAAAATAGGAAAGCGTAGAGCTTCCCTATATCTCACACAAGCTTTGTCCGATACACACTTCCCGCCAGACTGCCTATCTCACTCCGCTCGCAACTAGTCATTGTGCTACCCATTACCCACCATCATGCCACCCTCCATCGTCTGGTGTGCTGCCTACCTCACGCTGTTCTCTGCCATGCCATCCACTGTCCTCTCTTTCATTGCGTCTAGGGATGTCAATGGGGACCCGAAACCTGATACTCGGTGGGGAAAACTCCATTAGAGATTGAAAATGGGAGAAATTTAGTACTCGCCAGAATGAAATCAGACTAAATATAGTCCCCATCAGGTCTGCGAGGATAGGGACATTCCCCAGTCGCCCGTCCCCGTTTCCCCGTGGATTATATTTCCCCGCCACAATAACTTGCAATCTACAACTTGGGCACACAACCCATTCGTCGGTTAGGCCTAGCCCAATATGCTGCAACCCTTGTTATCTTTTCTCGTGAGTCTTGTACTCCTGTCCCACAGTCGCACTCTACGCCTAAGCGGACAACCGCATGCTCCAAGGCACCAAGCAAGCCGTGAGCGACTATAGGTTATGGGGATGCCCTGTGAACTGCCCTGCTGTTAGGGACTTGATGAGTTCCTCGTACCCGCGTGGGGACGGGGACAGAGAAAATTCCCTACTTGAGTACATGGATGGGATGGGACGAGCGTTTTTTTTCTGCGACGACGAGGATGGAGACGGGGTAGCAAAATCCGTTGCCATCCCTATTGTTGTGTCGGTAGTCACCCCACCGCCCTCCATCCTTCGTCGTCGTGCCATCCATTGTCCACCACCCTTTTCCCTGTTGGATCCCCCTCACGACAGCGACGACGAGGAGTGTAAGAACATTAGCATCTCTCAGTCCCTCGCTCGCTCTCTTTCTCTCTTTTCTCATTTGCTCCCACATCGATCTCGCCGGGGACTATGATTCTAGGGAGTAGGGGCTGGCCATAGCCCATAGGGCATGAGTTCTTGTGAGCACCCGTGATTTTATTGGATATAGATCCAGTTTGAAGCTGTTAAAATACTTTTTGGGGTGCAGCGCGTTGGTCATTTTTACACGTGCGGGTGCAGGGTCACTGCATCAGGTCAGCCTGCACGTCCAGGCCTAGTGACGCTCACCCCCTACATTTCTGCTTAGTCCATCTCATAGAATGATTTTGCATTGGTGAAACCTAGCTCATGGACCAATACAACCTCTACCAGACGGGAACGACTCCTCTGACATCGCCCCTCACCAACTGCTCTCTGACGTCTTGATCCCTTCCGTTCGGCGTGGATCTAATGGTACAGAGTTCTCTTCCGTGCTGCAGAGGTAAGCCTCACTACCTCTGAACCGCAATTTGCAAGCACTGTGGCGTCGAAATAATTGGAATAGTCATTATCACATAAACAGTTTTTGCAATCACCATGGTGTCGAAATAATTGAAACAGTCATTAGTACATAAACAGTTTTTAGTGACACGTAAAAAATGTGTCACTAATAAATCATCAGTGACATTCTATCTTACATCCGTCATTAAAATCCGAGCATAAGTAACTTGTGTACATTAATTAGATTCGTCACTAATGAGATAACTTGCGTACATCCTTTGAAATAAAGTTTTTTGAGGAATTTTAGAGAATTTAGTGTAATTTCTATAAAATTCCTACGTTTCAAATAAACCTGAAAAACAGACCACAACGTCATCCCTCCCACGGTTTAACTTGTTTCTCGTAGTGACGTCTCTGACGGGAGTGAGATATAAGATATTCTTCTTCGGATTTAAGTTTAATTTCTATGAGTTGTACGTTTTGTCGGATATACAAATTATGTGTTGTACATGAATAACATTCCTATGAGTAACAAATTAATTCTGATATAATTTGTTTTACATATGAATAACATTCCTAATTTTACATGAATTTTATATGAATTGTACTAAATTCTTTAAAATTCATTTGAAAAAACTCCATTCATAACGAGCCCTTACCGTCTGTCCATAACGACCAATTTGTTAAATAAAATAGGTTCTTGATAGATTTTACCGTCCTGTACCTTTATTTTTATAAAAACACACTTATTTATACTCTTAACACAAATAATGATAGTATAATTACAGAAAAAATTATATAATTAAAAAGAAAAATCAAATCGATCTAGATGTCTAAAAAGTAAACAATATAAAAATATCAGAGTATAGATCTAACAAAATTACCGGTATAAATCAGTGACTACGATATATATATGGGGTATTTGGCACCGTTCTACCCTTGGTTTTGTAGCTTTGCTCCACAAATCACTAGCCAAACAGTTCTAACGGTGCCAAATACCCCATATATATCGTAGTCACTGATTTATACCGGTAATTTTGTTAGATCTATACTCTGATATTTTTATATTGTTTACTTTTTAGACATCTAGATTGATTTGATTTTTCTTTTTAATTATATAATTTTTTTCTGTAATTATACTATCATTATTTGTGTTAAGAGTATAAATAAGTGTGTTTTTATAAAAATAAAGGTACAGGACGGTAAAATCTCTCAAGAACCTATTTTATTTAACAAATTGGTCGTTATGGACAGACGGTAAGGGCTCGTTATGAATGGTTTCAAATGAATTTTAAAGAATTTAGTACAATTCATATAAAATTCATGTAAAATTAGGAATGTTATTCATATGTAAAACAAATTATATCAGAATTAATTTGTTACTCATAGGAATGTTATTCATGTACAACACATAATTTGTATATCCGACAAAACGTACAACTCATAAAAATTAACCAGGGCTTTTATCCGACAAAAGGTTATAAATTATTGTGTATGATTTATATATCAACGTTTTTACATTAAGAATGTCTAGTTTACCTGAAACTAACTTCTGACGATCAATAATATATTATTGACACGAGGGACACCTTGATCTTAATTTACTAGTCAGATGCATGTGCTTTGCAGCAGAACCTTATTTTGCAACAGTGTCTTCATACAAAATTCATATCTCGGCATGATTTTTTAGAAATATAAGGTTTTTTACATAAAATTCATACATCCGTGAAAAATACTGAAATAAAAATACTGAAAGAGTTTTTTCAGGCAGGTTGTTGCACTGCATGCGGCCAAGGCGGTTCAGTGCATGCGGCTGAGGCGGGGAGTGGGTGTTTTTTTGCACGGGCACAGTTTTTAGGGGTTGCAGACAGAATCATCTCGTTGCTTTATAATAGTTAAGATGTTATATAATGTTATAGCAAAAATACTATTTATGATATTATATTTAAAATAATATAGCTGCAAATCTAGACCGTTGATTACCAGAATAAACAGCTGAGGTTGCGTGGAGTCCTCGGCTCAGTCGTAGTTGTTACTGCAGCCGATTCTCGTCGCATATTCAAGAGATATCCTATTTGCTTTCTTACGGTCAATTTTAAGGTATAAAAACTACGCTCCAACGAATTTCCTATTTTATTTTCCATCGTATCTCATTTTCTTTTTATTTTTTCTCGTCTCCGATGTAGGGAATAAAACTCATTCTTATCTCAAATTTTAAATTAATAGATTACTCAATGCCTACCAATCCATAGGTTATTTTTTATTTAGCATCATTTTATCAATTGCAATTAAAATTATTTCAAACACATGATAAAAAAATAACTCAAACAAATCATTTAATTTAGTTTTTTTGGAATATTTGATGGAATGTTTATGTTTTATCCTTATTCACATGTGCTCTTAAACAAACTTATATATGCATATATATATATATATATATATATATTATAGTTAGATTTATAATTTCGCTATTGTTTTAAATAAAAAAAAGATTCAAAAATATAATTAATGGGTTTTAGGAAAGCTGTCGGAGATCAAAGTTGTATAGGGACAGAATCTTTAAAAATCATTTCCTACACCAGAGAGATAGAAAACAAGTAGCTCATAGCTCGCGCATTTAGGGAAAAATGTCACATTTTCCCGTGTTTTTTAATAAAATTAATGATTCATTTCTAATATTTGTTAACAATTAAAGTTAATTAATTAAAGCAAGTAAATTACGGGCCTATTTTTTCAAACTAAACTGTATCTAGAGATAATTTTATTAAATTATCCAAGCTCAAAATTACACCCCAAAAAAATTTCCGAAATTTTTAAACAAAAAATAATTGTGAAGCAACAAAAATCGTTTCATCATTTATTTTTAGTGGAAAACTCATTCAAATCTCCGCTTACTCTTGGACTGAATCTATCCCAATCCCTCCCCTTTCCTTCTCCGGTCCAGGCCATCTCCTTCCATCCCATTGACCTAGCTCATCCTTTCCTTTGTATTTTCTTATATTTTTTTTGTATCATGTTTGTTTCAGATGAACATTCTTAGGAGAGGAGCCGAGTAATTGGCAGAATTTGAAGAGGTAATATTTTTTGGTTTTTAAATTCTAGTTTATTTTTAGATTCTACTGCTACTGAATTCTGGAGATTCTAAATCTGGACCTTTTATTTTAGCTTCAAATCGTAGAAGGAGATCCTAAATCTGGACTGCTTTTTAATACTCTTTGAAAAATACTAAAAAAACATGAAAAATCCCCTGAATTATTTTGGGGGTATGATGACCTTATTTGATTTGGTTTTAAATAGATTTTTATTTGGAAATATTTTTAGTACTTTATTTATTCAAACAATGGTTTATGAAATGGATTCCTTCAAGAATTTATGAAATAGACTTTAAATAGGTTCCTTGCACTCTGATTATTTCCTTTACACATTTTTTGTAACATTTTATACCATGAAGAATTTAGAAGAAATAACTCGGGATGCAATTTATTTTTGACGAAAATTTTAGACTCGTATTTTAACTTTTTTATTAAATTCGCTTTATACACACATATATATATATATAATGTAACGCCTAGTACGAAAAAGCAGGATCACATCGATTTCTAACTCAAAATGTCTGAGTGTCTTACTTTTTTTTCTTTTATACATGACTTCTAAATATTATCTCTCCAATATATAGTTTACTCAAAATAAATTTATATACAAACGCATATATTCTTCCTCCATTCTCTCTCAATCCTCTCTTACTTCTGAGATATCAGATTTCTAACTCATAATGTCTATGAGTGTCTTAATTTTTTTTTCCTTTTATACATCATTTATAAATATTATCTCTCCATTAAATAATTTACTCAAAATAAATTTATATACAAACACCTCTTCCTCAATTCTCTTCTTGCTTTGAGATATAGCTGTTTTTTTGTATAAGAACCGGTTTATATAATTTCCAAGGATGGTAGAGATAAAAATGGAGTTGCGATGGCATATATCAAATAGACGAATTGTAGTAGCAAAATTTTAAAGCACGAAAATTATAATAGCATATATAAAAAAACCCTTAACATTAATATCGTTTTCACACCGTCTTTTTCTTATATGAGACATATTATGTAGCAGTAGTACATGAAATCCATTTAAGGGAGTGTTTGGATGACTAAACTTTAGTTCTTTTCAAATTAGATGTTTATATGCTAATTATAAAGATTAAATATAAGTTAATTACATAATTACGAGGCTAATTTGCGAAACAAATCTATTAAGATTAATTAATCCACCGTTAGCGTATTTTTACGGTAGCGCCATATTGTCAAAACATGAATTAACTAGGTTTAATAGATTCCTCACATAAATATAAATTAGCTTAGGTGTTATATAATTATTTTTATAATTAACTTATGTTTAGCCATTCTAATTAGCATCTAAATATCCAAAATAAAAGACTGATACATATGCAACAAATTATTTATTTGGAGCCGCCGATGATATTGAACAGGCAAAGACAACGACGGCGGAGGACGACGCCGGCGCAGCAGCCGGAGACGGACACGGCAACCACTCCCACTCCCACCTACTGCTCCGTCTCCTCTTCTCGTAGTAACATTGCTTCTTGCTGCTGTCTTCGCCGCCGCCACCAACCCCAGCAGCCACCATCTCGTACATCACGGCTCCCTTGCTCGGCCCCGACGCGTTGTACACGTACCCGCTCTCTGCGGCAGCCGCAGCAGCGACCCCGATGTTGATGGCGCCACCGTCCGCGCCAAACAGCCTCTCCGACATCTCCGCCGGCATCTCATGGTCGTTGCCCTCGGCGTCCAGCTGCAACGTGTTCCCGTCCACGTCCCAGAGCACGACGGCCTTGATACCACCGCCTCCGGCGCGTCGACCTCCTGCCAGCACGAGGAGCCGCTCGTCGGCGCCGTCGCCGCTCTTCATTACCCCGCAGGCCGCCCATGACTCGGCGGCATGGCCTCCGGGCAGCTGGAGCTGGCGCGCCGGTCCCCATTGCCTTGTCACTGGGTCGAACCAGCTCGCCCATCCCGATCGCCTCTCCACCACGTACACCCGCCGCTCTGAGGCAACGGCCGACACCCACCTCGATGCTAATGGCGTCGGCATCGGCGCGCACGTCGTCCACCCTGCCTCGTCGAGAACTTCCACCACGCCCGCGATCGCCGTCGCCCCGCATCCGCCGCCGAGCACCACCACGCGGGGACCAACCACGGCCACCACTGGGTCCACGCGCCACACCCGCGGCGGCGGCAGCTCGCACCAGGCGGCGCCGAGCGCGTCCGCGGAGATGGTCATTGACACGAGCGACAACGTGTAGACGCGGTCACCACCAGCGCAGCAGCATCGCTGCACGGGGAGGGCGCCCATGACGTGCGCGCCGTCGGAGCCCCATGCCCGGCGGCGCGGGTCGTACACGTGCGTGGAGCAACCGGTGTAAGCGCCCTGGACGTGCGCCACAAGGGAGGCGCGGTGGCCCCTGCCCCGGCACCGGCGCAGCTGCACGGCGCGTGCGGCCCGGCGCCACTCCCACGACACGAGCGCCGGCGACGCGGCGAGCTCGTCAGGCTGCACGCACAGCAGCACGCACTCCAGTAGGTCGCCGTGCAGCACTGAGCTGGCAGACTCCTCCACCTCCATGGATCGGATCTTCTAACTCACCGCAGGCAGCAGAAGCAGGCGTGATATATTTAACGAACTGATCATAAGTTGCTCCTTAACTTTTAATGCAGTCAACTGCGTTAATTATGTTTCTCATGCAAAACTAAGACCAACCATTGATTTGTTCGTTGATGGCGCCATGAACCTACCAGCTGTCCTACTCCTACCATCTGAACGGGACGACGACGACCTGAACCTGACGCTGGATAAAACCCGGGGTTGGTGAAACATGACGTAGTACTGATAGTGCGTGATGTCACCACCCGATACAGGGGCTTCTCTTCCTAAATTTAGAATTTGCATGAACTTTTATTTTTAACGACTAAACTTGTTTATTTTTGTATGGATTAAAATTTAGTCTTATTATTTAAATGTAGGAACTAAATATTATTTAATAAAGGGTTCATAAATGAGGATAGAGTGTGCATAATACTTTTAGTCCCTATAAGACTAAACTTTAAGTCATGTTTGGATGACCTTGTTTATTTTTAGTGACTAAAACTTGCTTATTTTTGTATGGACTAAAATTTAGTTTTTTTTGTTTGGATGTAGGAACTAAATATCATTTAATTTAATGAGGGGTTCATAAATAAGGATAGAGTGTACATGATACTTTTAGTCCCTATAAGCAACTTCTAAAGGACTAAACTTTAAGTCATGTTTGGATGACCTTGTTTATTTTTAGTGACTAAAACTTGCTTATTTTTGTATGGACTAAAATTTAGTTTTTTTTTGTTTGGATGTATGAACTAAATATCATTTAATTTAATGAGAGGTTCATAAATAAGGATAGAGTGTACATGATACTTTTAGTCCCTATAAGTAACTTCTAAAGAACTAAACTTTAAGGATTAAAGTTTAGTCCCCATAAGCAATGATGTTTGGGATTTTAGGGACTAAATGAGACTAAATTTTAGTCCCTAAAAATAAACAACCCCAATTCAAATGGGCCTTATCGAAAAAAAATGAAATTATATATAGACTTTGTTTCGAACAAGTTCATGTTACGTCCAGATATTATCCAAAGCTCAACGACTGCGGCGGCGAAGGCGACGGCAACGGTGCCGGTGCCCGGTGGTGGTGTTCAACGGCGGCGGCGGTCAAGCACAGCATCGATGACTTCCCCTTCAGCTTGAACCACCAGACACCTCTTATGCAGTTACTTTATTGTAAATAAATTCTATAAATAATTTATTTATTTATTTATTAAAATTTAGATAACATTACATTACAAGACCGAAGACTATATATGTATTATGCAATAGTGAAATACATTATTGTAATTGCCTTATGTTTATGCCAAAGTAAGATGCATGCCTCCCTCGTTTTTTTCACTACTACAAACAATATAAAGCCCTATGAAAATATTGCATACGTGGAAATCTATTTACATATGCGGTCATATATGGAAATGAGGAAATCTATTTCTATAAACGAGTGGTTTATGGCATCTATTTATGAAAAAACTTTTTTATCTATGATTTATGCAACCCAACCGCTTGTGGATTTTTATTTTCACAGATAGTGCATATAAAGCAATTGTCTCCTGGTATTCTTTTCCCTAGGCAATCCAATTTAAACTAATCGTCCATGAAAAACCTTTTTCCATACGTGGAGATAAGAAAGGGAGAAAAGAGAATATTGCATTTTATTGATCACTAGACTTTAATTATATGATTTTTTATTAACAGGGAACATGTGATTTAGGAAGTCAATAAATGTCTTATTTGATTTATCAAATAGATTGGAATTCTGATCCATATGTATTTGATAGATTGGAATTCTGATCCGTCTCATATGGACGAGCTAAGATTTTAAACTTAGTAATTATGTGAATGAGTTGTGATTCTTACCTATCAAACAAGTCTTAGGTGTGGTGTCATGTGGCGCTCGTCATATGAAGGCGTGCACAATGTCTCAGCACAACGTGACATGTGGAAGCAATGAGGGTGTGGCGCGCAGCGGGGCCAATCGTGGTGTGGCACAACCAGGAGAGAAGAAGAGGGAGTGAGGGAGAGGAAGGGATAGGGAGGCGGCGAGGACATGAAGAAGAGTAGAACTTAGGAGAGATAGGAGTCGAAGAGAAGTTAGGTTTGAGAAAAAAAAACCTTAAATGAGTTTTAAATGGGCTATGTATAAATAGATTATTTGATCATATTTTTATAAATAATTTATTAACTTAACTTTAAACATAATATTAGATACAATTTTAAATGCATTATTGAAATTTAAATTATATTTTTTTATTTTATAAGGTACGTAAAGTAACAATATTACAACTAAATATTGTATTTCTATTTTTATCATGCTGTATTGTTATTTTTATTTACAATTTACTTATATGTTGATATATATTTCTAAATCTTATAAACTATTTTTTTATATTGTTCGCCCCACCAATTTGTCTATATAGCGATGTCACGCCGCACGTCATAAACATTGTAATGTTGTGGAAGTGATAGATCGTTGCACATTGCCGTATCACCGTAACAACTATGACGTAAAATGATAAAATTGTCATTTTGTCGATATAATATGTTTTCTTGTTGAACAGGTTTAGAACTGGATAGCATGGGCGCTGGGCGGCTCTAGAGAGTGTCCAGATGGGCTTTGAACCACCCTATAATCTAGCCCATTATACTCCAGTATATTAGAAATTGTTCCAGCCCGTTAGTTTTTTGTGGAGTTTTTTGTTGGGTGGAGTAGTAGTCTCTACTATTATAAAGCGGCTAGTTTTCCGTTCCTCCGTCCGCAACCCCGTACTGTCTTTCCACTTCCCACAAAAAACCAATCAAAACTTATACCCTATAAAAACCGGTCTCCCAACCGCCCGAACCGGAGCGTTCCTGCCAGTGCGCCGCATGCACGCAGCAACTTGCGCTTCTGCGTGAGAAAAAAAAAAGAAAAGAGGAAAAAGAAAAAAGAAGAAAAAGAAAAAGGAAAAAGAATAAAAATAAAAATAAAAAACAAGAAAAAGAAAACTGTATTTATATTTCAGTATTTTAATTTATATATTTTGTGGAAAGTAAAAGCGCTTAGATTTCTGGAAAAATCATGTAGAAACATGAATTTTGCGTAAAAACCCTATTATGAAATAAAATTCTGTTGCAAAGCACAGGCCCCTCTGACTAGTACTAGTTAATTTCCGAAGAAAAAAATATGTATGGCTAGCTGTCCATGGAGCTATGAATCCCAGTGTCAGGGGTTGTGGCTGTTTTTGATTTTGTCTTTGTTCAATGTGATCAATTAATTACTTTCTAATTTAAGTTGCATTGAATAATGCTTTGTTTAAATCGCGCGAGACTATTTATGTTGTGATTTTGTAAATTTTTGATTTAAGCATTATTTAGTAGATTTACGATGTTACGAGATGTAAATGCTACATCTATGTTATGTTTTTTCAAAAAAAAACGTGATTCTAAAGCGTGATTCTAAAGCGTGAAATAGAAATAAAGCAATTTTGGCACAACGTTCCCGCGTCAGTTTCTGAAATGTAGCCTGGAAGACATCAATCAATGTTGTAACGTAATCCCGATTGCTCTTTAATTAGTGAACACCGGTGGCTAAAGAAAAACCGAGGGGTGCATCATTTAATGGGGTACATCATAGTAGAATTAAAATCACGTGATACCGATACCCGAGGCTTGGTTTAAGATACATGCCTGCAAATGGAAGTGGAATAACAGCAGCAGTCTAGTATTTTGGTAGTCTTTATCTGGTGGTTGACGTATGTCATGTATCTACTACATGGGAGGTGGAGGTGGAGGTGAGGTCCACTACTTTTATTTGTAGTTTTATTGAAATCCTTTAATAAGTTTTCTATCATGCGTCGTGCAAGAGGGGGCTGGAGTAGGCCAACTCATAGTCCAATCATGCACGTGAATAGTAACGTTGGTACAGTAGCAGATTAATAGTTAGATGATTAATAGTTAAAGATATGGTTAGGTTAAGAGTCCAATTAGATTAAAATTTCAATTCAGTTAAGATTGAGTTGTTAGATTAAATGATTTTTAGTAGATTAAGGTTGTTAGAATCAGATTAGCGTTGTTAGATTAAGATGAGATATGTGTCTATATAAACAGGGCTGATGCACTGGAGGTTTTATGGAGTGTTTAGAAAAGACTTAGCCTCTATATTATATCCCTGTCTCGACGGTGCGATGTGGAGTGTACGCTCTGTCGTGCCGATGAGGTTTAGGGCCTCGGTGAATTCTTCATCAGTTATCAATTCAGTCACAATATTTTGTTATCCTCCCGTCCGTGGTTTCCCTATACTCATGACAACTTGGTATCAGAGCCCACGAGTTCATCCACCATGTCTCCGACAAGTTTGGGTTCAGGGAAGGACACTAATTCCACTAGCGATGACATTAGTAAACGTCTGGATCACCTTGAAGAACTGGTGTGCATCACCGAAAAACTCGACGACATTGACATGCAATAGCAAGGTCTTAGCCTTGCTATCCTACATGTGGAGAAACATATCTTCAAGACAGGCGAACACACCCCAACAGACGTATTACCGTTAGCGTCAATGACAGCAACCAAAGCAGCAGGCAGGACAAGCACTCTAGGGAATCTGTCGACACGCAATCAGGGAAGTGGGCGTGGGTACCCTCGCCAAACCAACATGGGGGAACCCACTCTAGACCGACAACAATGATGGGGCTAACTAGGAGGACCCTCCCACCTCGCAATCAGGAGATGATATGCTTGAATTATCGTCGGGTCAGGGACGACGACGACAACTAGGACGGCGACATCGTGCCAACAACTCACGACAACCTCGACAGGGTTGGCCTCGACTACGATGCGTCCAATCGCGGTGGAGGCGGCGTTAGCAGGAGAAGCTCGTGCGGCCTAGGTCAAGAGGGTCCCGTCGGCAAGGCGGGCGACCTCAGTAGGGCCAGGTCAGGAAGCCGCATGGGCACTCTCGATGGTTCGATCGACAACATCAACAGAGCCACAATGGCCAACACTACTCTGACTGCGCAGATCAATGAGCGGTTGGGCGTGGCCGGCAACAACATGCGGAACCCCGACGACGATGGAAGGACCGACAAAGCTAAGGGGTGCGCCCTGGCATGTCCTGGTGGCATATTCGCGCACATGGACGGCAACCTGACCGGTAGTTGGGGGATCAACATGGAAGGCCTTGGCGGCATCGGTGGGCTAGCTCGAGGATGAGCTGGTTTTCAAGGGGGGGAGATTTGTTATGTGCCATGTAAGAGGTGGGATGTAGTAGGCCAGCCCATAGCCCAATCAGGCCTGTGAACAGTACCACTGATATTGTACCAGATTAATAGTTAGAGATCATATTAGGTTAAGAGTCCAATTAGGTTAAGATTCCAATTTAGTTAAGATTAAGTTGTTAGATTAAATGAGTTCTAATAGATTAAGATTGTTAACATCAGATTAGGGTTTTTAGATTAAATCATGCATATGTCTATAAATAGGGCTGATGCACTAGGGGTCCCTTTGGTTTGGCTTTTGGGAGCAGCTTTTGCTTCCTGGGAGCCAAAATCCAAACCAAAGGGACTATTCGAAGCCAGGAGCTTTTAGTAAAAGCAGCTTTTGGTGCAGTGAAAATGTGAAAGCTCCTCCAGCCCTTTCTGTGGCTTATGGCTTCTGGCTTCGCAACCATACAAAATTTCATAAATTGACATTTTAAATTTCATGCAACCATACAAAATTCCATAAATTGACATTTCAAATTTCATACAACCATACAAAATTTCATAAATTAACATTTCAAATTTCATACAACCATAAAATTTTTCATAAATTGACATTTCAAATTTCATACAACCATACAAAATTCCATAAATTGACATTTCAAATTTCATACATTTCAAATTTCATACAGCCATACAAAATTCCATAAATTGACATTTCAAATTTCATACAACCATACAAAATTTCATAAATTGACATTTCAAATTTCATACAACCATACAAAATTTCATAAATTGAATTTTTACACAGCTCACAGCTCAAAGCAACTTCTCTGTAGTCGTTTCAGCCAAACGTCTTTCAGGTTTCTCACAACTGACATCTTACAACAACTTTTCCACAGTCCACAACCCACAACAGTTTTTTTCCACAGCCACAGCTCAACCAAACACACCCTAGAGGTCTTATGGAGTGTTTAGAAAAGGTTTAGTCTCTCTATTGTATCATTGCCTTGACAGGGCGATGTGGAGTGTACGCTCCGGGCTGATGAAAGTTAGGGCGTCAATCAATTTTTCATCAATTATCAATTATCAATTCAAATGTTTTGCTATCCGCGAGAGTGTTTCCTTATACCCGTCAACTTTCATCAGCTGCTTTTCTGTTACGTCATCCAAGGTAAAGTGTTTACCCATAATTGCATCGATTCATTCACCACCAGAACATTTCCAGGCTTCCAGTCCAGTCCAGCCATCCAACACCCATCAATCCAGTGATTTTGAATCTGAAGAAAAGATAATATTTTTAGTTTGAAATCACATACAAGTAAGGATATTGCCTGTATAATTGTTGGTAGAAGGGACTAACCATGCAAAACTAAACAGGGGCGGAGCCTAAGCCACCGGAGAGGGTTCTCATAAACCCCCTTCCAAAAATATTTTTAGTTATCATTAGTAAATTTTTACCTTTTGTGTATCTCTTGGACTCAATATGGTGTGTTCTTCAAGAGTCTGTTCGGTTAATCCTCTTAGGGAAGAAGATTGAGGGGGATTTGAGGGGATTTAAACTACAATCCATCTCAATCCCTTCCAATCCTCTTCTTTAGCTCCGCCACCGAAACTAAATAACTGAGCTTGACACTCAGATGTTCTTATATAGCTTTGGTCGATTGATAAATAATCCGTTGCATACCTCTGTAAATGTCTTGGTCTTACATACATAGACTCAAAGGGAGAGACGGCCATCAACTCTTGAACATGGCACGATGAAAAAGAATATAATATTAATGATATCCGTCCGTATCCAATCTATTTTCACCCCTACGGCCCTACCTGCAGGTATTGTATCGAAGCAACCAAAAACTCACCTCAGGATGGTTGCTATCATAGTCAAATACATGCAGCTTAAGCTTAGCTCAAGATGGAGGCAGGCAATACCAGCTAACCCTACTTTTTTGTACCTAATTATTGTCGTATATCCAAACCCTGGGATATAAGTTCTTCGGTTTACCCGGGCAACTAATAAAAATCCGCAGTACTAGCTCTATTTCATTTCAGAATGCAAGTTATTTTGAAATTATCTAGATTTATTTATATATTCGTCTAGAATTCTACAAGATCAGAACAACTTACTTCTGAAATGGGGAAAATAGTTTTTTATATTTAAAATTTTAGTATTAATTTTAAAGATTTTGTTAGCTACTTTTGAACAAAGCAAGGTTGACTAGCCATTTGTGCTAAGTTCGTTATTTGGGGAGCTGCAGATTCTCAAAATTAACTAATTCAAGTATCTAGCTGATTGATTGGAGTAGGCTGTTGGGTGGGTGAGTTTTGGTCAGTGTGGCATGGTGAGTAAATAAAAATCTGTAGAATCTAAAGAAGATGGGGTTTTCTAGATTCTCAACTACTAAGTTTGAAGAGACTAGCTGCTTATGCAGATTCTGAAAATCTAAACTACTAAGTTTGCCTTATATTAACCATACTTACTTAACTTTTTCATGCCGTGAGCTTAGGTTATCAAGTGGGAACAGATTTCAATTACTGCTGCCAACTACTCGCTAGTTTCATCTGGTAATTACATTGCATTACGCCGATTATCGTGACTTATCATTGATATATAGGTTTGATGATGAAGCCGTTACACCCACATCTTATCGATAAGACAGGTATAAATCACCACCACCACACTAGTTGATTTTCCGACTCCGAAGTAGAATCATATCAGTTTATCAACTGACCCAACTCGTGCGACACATACAAGCATTCTAGCAGCTGACTGAACACGTATCCAGTGTATAAACTGTACGTATCAATGTAATTCTCTTCTAGGTCTATGTCAATAATAAAAAAGAAAATTACTCACATATCATTATAATTTTTAAAAATTACCTATATATCACTGTCAGCAACTGTGGTGGCCTCATTTATTATTGACACACCGATGACATATTAACAAACCGTAAAAATTATAATGACATAAAAAAATAACCCATAAAAAAACATCTTTGTTGATGTCCACTTCAGACTATCTTATTTTTTTTACCAATCATATCAGTTAGCCCCCAAATGTCAGCTTGGGGCTTGGGCTAGTCGTGGCCCCCAAAACCCGAGCTCAAAATGAACCGGTTTGTATTTGTGATATATAATATTACTCTTTCCCTTCTAAAATACAGAGTATAAGATATGGTTTGATTTATATGGTCTTTGGTACAAAACGTTAATCCTTAATTTATTTTTAAAACATATTATTATTCGCACTGAAATAGTATCTTAGTAAAGTATATATTATTAGACTAATTATTAGTCATTTTTTACTGTTACGAAAATTAGTCTCGTACGGACTAACGCAACGGAACTAACAAGACTAAGAGACGCCATGAGAAGATCACATCGAACAGACAACACCGAAACACGATATTTTGGTAATAAAGTCTTACGACTCCGGGGCATGACTACGGGCGCTCCTCCCCATAAACGGTGTCTACATCAGCATCCGAGCACACCGCGGCAACGCCGCCCACCCAAACCGATCACCTAAGTTGTCTACCTCCTTTTCTTGGTTACACAGGGTTGGCCATCTATTTACATGGCCTCATAAATAGAGTATTAGACAAGGACTCTAACTATATCCCTAATACAACTCAAAGTCCAATCGTAACCATATTAAACACCTATATTCGACACATATCACTAACAAACTCCACCTTGGCGAATATACTCGTCACCTTGAAGTCGTCCATGCACGAACCTCCATGTATCAACTTTAGTTGTTTCTCCTTGAGCCGCTCATGCAGAACGACCTCGTGAGGCTGATCCCACAGCCACACCAACATCCGGATCAAACACCGTCAAAGTTGCACTGCCGCCCATGACTCAACCTTCAACAACGCTACCTTGTAGCTTGTACTGGTGTGCGCCTGACTTCTCACCAATCATCATAGTCTTACCTCTATGCATGACTCTCAATGTCTTCTTATCAGGTACTGTCTGATATAACCAACCATCCTCATGCAATAACCCAAGGAAAATCAGATTCTTTCGTAACGCTGGCACATGCTTCACACCCTTCAGTAGTATCTCATGTCCATCACACATCTTAAACTTAATGTCGCCCACTCCAATGACTTGGTAACCCGAGTCATCACCTAAGTAAGAAAAGCCACCATCGTCATCCTCAGTGTAGGACAAGAACAATTCTCTCTTTGGTGTTGCATGAAATGAGCTAGATGAATCTAACAACCACCCTTCACAAGACTTTTCACTTGATACTATGAGAACATCACCATCGTTGTCTGAGTCATCTTTCTTGTTGGCAGTTACCACATTTGCGGATCCTCCATTCTTCTTCAGCACTGGACAGTTTCTCTTTATATGTCCCTACTCTTGGCAGTTGTAGCACAATGGCCCCTTCTTTTTCTTCTTGCCCTTCTTCTCTTCTGAGCCATGATCATTCCTGACATGCAAAGCATCCCCAGAAGACCCTCCCGTTATATTGTTCTTCTTCCTTTGATTATGAGCAAGCAACGTCGCAACAACATCTTCTGACTTGATGGTTTCTTTGTCATATGTCAATATAGTAACCAACTATTCATAAGAATCCGGCAACGAACACAGAAGAATAATTGTGTTGGACCGAAAACGGCGACCAGAGGGGGGGTGAATGGGAGCTTTTAAAAATTCAGGCTAAAAACAGCCTTCGGTTTTAATCCTGTCTTCTGCGGAACAGGCTTCGAACACTACCTTCGAAGGTCTGGTTCGGAGGTACTTCGACAGCTCCGAACACAGACTTCGCAGGAGCAAAAGTTCGAAGCCAAGAAGACTTCGCTCCACTAACAACCCTCGAAAAACTACTCTGCTAAGTCAGTGCAGGCTCCGCACACAGGGTGCTTCGAGCAGGCTTCGCACTTCACCCTTCGCAAGAGTGGACAGCCCTCTGAGAACTTCGACCAAGTACTTGGCAACAGCAACTGGTGCTGAGCTTCGTACACGAAGGTCTAAACGCACACACACGAACTTCGCTAAAGGCTTTGACACAAGAAGCACAACGGGCCTCGAACAGGGCTTCGCTAGTAAGCAGCGAGGTCTTGCCTCCTGTTACACAGAGCGACAGCACACTGAAAAACACACTTCGCACAAAAGCAACCTTTGCCTAGACAGGCTTCGGTGCACTACAACTAGCGAGGTATGTAATGCGAGCTCAAGCAAAAAGCACACAGAAGCAGGGCTTCGCCGCTTGAACAAGGAACACAAAAAGATTGAACTCTGGATGAATACAGCGAGGTATGTGGCTACAGGAGCTCAACAGTAAATGCTCAAAGTGTTAAATGTTACCTACCGAGCCCCCATATTTATAGCCCACGGTTCACCCAAAGGAAATGACTACTTTACCCCTAGGGTTTACAAAGGATTTGACTCTTCAGAACTAAGGGGTACAAAAGGTAGTCCACCTTTATTCTGGAGGCTTCTCTGTTAGCTTTGCAGAGGGGACAGCGTCAGCTTTTTGCAGAGCAGACAGTGTCAGCCTTTGCAGTCTTTGACCTTCTGCAGCCTCCCTTCGCACGCGAGGGTGCGGTAACTTCGGCGAGAAGCCTTGAGCCTGGTGGCCTTCGCTTCGCCGAAGATGGCCTTCGATACAGTGACGGTTTTGAGCCGAAGCCGTCAAAGCCCTTGGGCCTTCGCACCAACACCTTCGGAGTGGACCACCACGGCTTCGCAGCTTCACCCAGCTTGAACTCCGTCAGTCCGTGTACCGAAGCCATGCAGGCCGAAGCACCTCAAGTCAACCTTCCTCCGGAGCTAGCCTCGCTCCGAAGCCTTCCTCACTCCGAAGCCCCACCTTCGGAGTACCACCCTTCGAAGTCCCTCCTTCGTCTAAGGCCTCCGCATGAAGCATTCCATGAGCACTTCGTCGCAGTGTCTCTCCCCGAGCACACTCCTCGACGAGCCTCACCCGGACCATGCCTTCGATGCACCTCGACTTCTGAGACCTTCGTCGGGCACCTTCGAGTGTCTCCCTCCGGAGCACACTTCGAACCCTTGCCTCCGTAGAGGACTTCTTCCAACCAACTCCGAAGTCACTCCATTCGGAGTACCTTCGAAGTGCCTCACCTCCGAGGACTTTGTCTCGGAGTACCTTCACCAGGAGCCACGCTCCGCACTCTCTGCCTTCACCTGGCACGCCTCGACCCGAGGACCGACCCGGACCACCTTCGCAGCCACCGTGACGGAGCTCCCCGCTCCCCTGGCATCAAGCCTCCCGCTCGACCCAGGTTCACCTGCTGCGAACCTTGTCTGTCGCCTCCGAAGTCCCTATGTACCACAAACAAGCAAACAAGTGTTTCCAGTACTCCGGAGACCTCTCCGGGTTAGCAACCTCCGGCACACACTCCGGTGTACCGCCCAAAGTACTGAACCCAATCATTGCGTACTGTCGGACCCTTCCGACGAGCACACTCCGCTGCACAGCTGCAGCAAGCAAACACCGAACACCCTTCGGTGAAACCACCTCCGAACTCCCTTCGGAGGTACCCTCCTCCGATCACCTACGGAGGTACCCTTCTGTAACACCCCAAATTTTCAAAGCAATAAAAATATTATTAAATTCAATTATTGGGATTTTTATTTCAGAAAATACCTTTAAATCCTTTTTATACCCTTTTGAACTACAACATGGAGTAGATGACCAAATCAGGAGGTGAAACTTTTTGTATATGATCCTAAGACCAAAATATAATTTTGAGAATTTTTATAAATTTTTACCAGCCTTGGAAGTAGCCCTAATATTTTAACCCATTTTCTGGAATTATTTTTATTCAGAAAAGTATTAGAACAGTAATGGGCTCCTCTCCCTCCCTTCTCTCTCTCCCGGCCGGCCCAGCCCGTTACCGCGCCCGCCTTAGACTGACGCATGGACCCCACCTGTCGGCGCCGATCCCCTCCCCTCGCGCGCGCACCCGACAACCCGGCCCCACCCGTCAGTCGCCACCCTCACCCGCTCGCGCCCGCTGGCCAGTGGCCCCCGCCTGTCAGACCCGTCGTCTACCTCCCGCCGTCGCCCCCAAATTCCGCCGGCCGACGACCCCGCCTCGGATCCGCCTCGCTGGCCCCTCCCGTATTAAATTGGCGCCATTAACAGCCCCCCCGCGCTCAGCCGACCGTTTCCCCGCTTTAACCCTCGCGTTTACGCCACGGGATCGCCGCTCCGCGTGCATGGCCGAGCCATCGCCGGCGAGTAAAGGCCCTCGGCCGGTTTCCTTGCATGCGAGCCCTCCCCGGCGTCCTATTTAAGCCCCCAGCCTGAGCCGCGTCCGACCCCCACGCTTAATCGCCTCGAGAACGAACAGAGCACTCGCATTTCGCTTTTTAGCGCACACCCTCTGATTCACCTCCGGCCACCGCTCGCCGTCGCACCGGACCACCTCCGCCCGTGCCTCCGCCACCAACGTGACCGCGAAAACGACCCCGACCTCGGCCACCCCTCCGTCGACGTCGAACCCCGCCGGAACACCATCGCCGACGAGGAACCCGAACCACTCCGCCGTCTACCCTCGTCGCCGGCCTCGCTCCGTCGACCCCTCGCCTCGCCTAAGGTACCGTCGTGACCGCCTTGGCCTCCTCTTTCCGTTTTCGCATAGAGCTAGGGCCTAGCCCCCTCGTAGGCGCCATCGCCACCGCACCCGAGCCCCGCCGTCGCCGGAGACGAAGGGGGGTATAGCCCCCTTAGCGCGTGTCGTGCCGGATTCAATCCTGGCCGCACGATCGCAATCGGACGACGCGCGTGAGCCCACGTACGCGATCTAATCCGCACCGTCGGATCTGGTCAAAGCGTTACGTTTTAATCTCACGCGTTGATTTTCATTTAACCCGGCGTGCGATCTCGTGCGTCCACGTGGTACCCCTTCGCGCGTTTTAATCCTGGCCGTCCGTTGTCACTTAACCCTCCCGCCTCGCGCCTGGCCACCGGATCTAGATCCGACGGTCCAGATCGAGCCGGCGCACGCACACAGTGCGCGGGTTCACCGTGGGCCTGGCTCACCGTGGACCCGAGGGGTTTAAAATTTGAAAATAAATTCCAGAAATGCTTTTAAACTTGTAAAATTCATATCTATTGCATTTGGACTCTAAAAATTGCCATTCCAATTTTAGAAAATTCATAAAATTATTCTCTACATGTTTAGGCAATAAAAACAGTAGGTTTATTTGGACATTTTCATGTTTATTCAAATAATTATTCAAAAGCCTTTAGGATTAAAATATGGATTTAAATATTTAAACTTCAGAAAATTTATATAATTATTCCTTTCTGTTTAAACACTAGAACCACTGAGTTTTCTATGAATCATTTATATTAAATTGATTAGAAAACTTAATGTAGTATTATACACACTTAAAAACCCTTCATGAAAGACAATAATTCATTTAGATTCATTTTAAATTAATGGAGAAATAAATTTCAGAACTTTAACCATTGAAGTTATTTTATTTATAATCAAACTAACTTTAACTCATGTGTTTATAATGTAATGTTATACTGTTTGATTAGATGTTATGTTCTTTTATTTTACTTTATATTAAAAAGACTACGACGTCGCCGAGGAGCCGGAGTACTTCCCCGAAGTCCCTCCCTCTCCCTTTGCTGAACAAGGCAAGTCACCAAACAATTCTTTTGAGCATATTGAACCCATGTCTGAATTGACTATCGCTAAAACACATAGGTTATGTATATGCATTAGTCAAATGAACCCCTACATTATATTTATTTAGGATCCCCCGACCTTGATGTGCAACCCAAGCCATGCTATCTCGCCTAACCTCCTTGTCACCATATGATCAATGATATTAGCTAGTGTCCAATGTATTGGCACGGCCGCTATAGGATAAAAATGAGTCGTAGTGAAATGGTTCTGTTATATGATCCCGTTACTTCTTATCCTTGGAAATTCTGTTGGTGATGAGTCATGGTTGTGAGTGTATGCATGGTGGGTTCCGGGTGCAAGCTAGGGCATTGGTCAGTCGCACCCGGGGCACTATAAGGACCGGTCTGAGGGATCCGTTGCAATACACTTACGTACTAACCACAAGTCTAGTGGGTAAGTCCTAACTAAGGTATGGGTTGTTCCAAACCGAGGCCACCACTTGGAGATGGGTCAAGTTGCACCTGCGGGTGACTTGTACCAATGTGGCGCAAAAGGGGGTGCGACGTTAGCCGGGATGCGGCCCGGCGCGCCGGCGAAACCTAGAGCGGGTGGTTATCGCTTGGAACATCTCATATTGAGGTTTTGGCACGAGTTCCCGTGTAATGGGTCATCTCGTTGAGATGAGTGCGTGCCTTGTGGGTACAGTAGTACATCTCTGATCAGAGTCTTAAATCTTTTCGAAAAGCCGAGCCCACGGTCAAGGGCGGGTTGCGTGACATCCCCCAGTTAGTTTACTTGAATATGGATGTGCATGTTGTTTGTCATGTAAGGACCGTTGTGCGAGGAGGTAAAACGTACTCCTCGAGTTAGTTGATGTTGATGATGCTCATGTTTACTTTCCGCATGATTAAAATATGATTACACTAAATGCCATAACTGCAACTGCTTTATTCCGCATTGTTAGCCTTTATCCTTCCTTGTTTATTATCCTGCATTATTATTTGCATTTGCGGTGGCTTGTTGAGTACTTTTTGTACTCATACCCGTTGGACCCCACAGAGGATGCTTATCTTGAAGACGGTCTGGAGTAGCGACCCAGTCAAGAAGAAAAATCCTGAAGAAGAAGTTCGTCATGCCGTTTTCAAATTATTTTACTATACTGTTTTATTAAAACAATGTTGTAATAAATATGGTCTGCGTACCATGAATTTTACCGTATGTACGTTGTCGCATGATGAACCTCTTGTATTATTGTTTTTCTATGGAAATTCAATAATGTCCTGATTTTGTATAAATCGGGGCGTGACACCTTCGAACAGAGGGTAAAAGCATGTCAATCACTCATCACAAGCACCGAAACCAACCCTTGGTTTCTCAAATTGCCTTGTCATCATCCTCAATTTTCACTTCCACCTTAACAAGGTCAGCAATTAATTGATTGAATACATTAATGTGCTCTACTAGATCTGACCCCTCCTGCATCTTCAAGTCGAACAACTTCTACTTCAAATACAGCTTTGGGGTCAACGTCTTGGACATAAACTGACTGGCCAATTTGTCCCAAATTTTCTTCGGTGACGTTTCCTCCATGACGAGATACATGGTCTGATCCGAGACACAATTTGATAGTCGTAGATGCCTGTGCCTTCATCGCATCCCTTTTATCATCATCGACCTTCTCCGTCCTCTTGTCAGTGAGAGCCTTCAAGATTCCCTGTTGAGCCAACAGATCTTTCACTCTCGTCTGCCAAAATCCGAAGTTTCCGGTCCTGTCAAATCTCATCACCTCAAATTTAGGAGCCATCGATGCCATCTGTTGATCCATGATTATATCCCCTGTCGTCGTGATCAAATCATCCAAACTGACTCCACGCGTATCCTCGTCGATCCACCGACGACTACCGCCGAGCCCTGCACCGTCTTTGTAGTCTTCAAACCTTCGACGACCTCCTCACGCTGATTACACAAGACGCACCTTCGTCGACCGCTCAAAAATCACGCTTTGATCGAAGGCTTTTATTCTCGATCAAGCTTCTCTCCTTAGATATGCATATTATGGCCTCCCTTTGGTACATATTTATACCTCCGAAAAGACCCCCCAAATCTGCAAAAATAGAACCAAATTCGGATAAAATTTGAGTTGTAATCGGACTCAAAATCTGAAATAACCCAAAAATCATGCGTATCGGTCTCTGCCTCTTTTGGCCTGCACAGCTTCCTTCCCGCACTGGGCCGGCTGCCCCTCCCTGGCTCCTAGGTCATGCCAGCCGGCCAGGCTGGCCGCCACCTCCCGTGCCTGGGCCGGTTGGCTGGGCTAGCGCCGCCTCCTGCGCGCTAGGGCCGGCGCGCGGGTCCGCCAAGCCGGCCGGCTTGGTCGGTCGATTGGGCCGACGTTGCCTCCTGCGCTCCTGGGCCGCGCCCGCACTTGGGCCATGCCAGGACGGCCGATGCGCAAGGCTCCTGGGCTGGCAACCCTCCGCTAGGCTGCGTCTAACCGCCTGATCGCCCCAGCACCCGCACACACCGGCCGATTCCCGCAGCCGCGCGCTTGGCCGACGCCGTAGCTAACCGCGTCTCGCACCGACGCATGCCATCATTGACGCCATCCGAGCTAGCCCGCTGCTGCTGTCGTCGAGTTGGGCCGCCTACAGCATGCCCCACCGTTTCGAATAGCGCATATAAAATCCGAATTATTTCTAGATCTATTCTCCTTTGCAGATAAAATACTCCCGTAGATCTCCATGGCTGTCACCATCATTGTTGTTTACTCCACCTTGAGCCTAACATCCACCGCTCACATCGTATAAGCCGAAGTCCCGCCATCACCGCAGTACTTCCCACCGCACCGTCAATCTCCTAGGCGTCACGTCTGACCGACCCACCATCGAACAACAGCGTAGCCACCAATCAACTTAATCTCTTCACGTCTGGTCTGATCCTAGTTGATATAGCTCATTGGACGGTTCGAGCCACACGCTTGAAGTGTTCCTATCCCACCGACCGAGCCATCGATCGCCGACACATGCTCCATTATCCTACGCTTTAGGTAATCCTGCGCAAATACGGAACATCTTCGTGCCTCCAACTTGATCTTCTCAATCCATGGCTCTGATACCACTTGTTTCGAAAATCAGGCCCGTACGGCCTAACGCAGCGGAACTAACAAGATCTAATAGACGCCATGAAAAGATCACACCGAAGAGACAACACCGAAGCACGATATTTTGGTAATGAAGTCTTATGATTTCGGGGCATGACTACGGGCACTCCTCCCCATAAACGGTGTCTACATCGGCATCCGGGCACACCGCGGCAACATCGCCCACCCAAACCGATCACCTAAGTCGTCTACCTCCTTTTCTTGGTTACACAGGGTTGGTCATCTATTTATATGGCCTCATAGATAGAGTATTAGACAAGGACTCTAACTATATTCCTAATACAACTCAAAGTCCAATCGTAACCAGATTAAACACTTATATTCTACACATATCTCTAACATTTACAAATTCAAGCCTACACGAGTGCCATTGGAAACGACTGAGTAACATCGTCAGCACCGTAATACACAAAAAGATTTGATAATTTATCATTGTTAAGAAGTGAACTTATATCTTTGTCATTTATATAATATTCATTGATATAAATGATTTCACACGTAAGTCTCAAAAACTATCAGATTTTTTTAAAAAATAATATTTTAAAAAAATTCAAATCTGATAGTCAAATTTAAAAAGTATAAAAATAGACTCCCGTCGGCACTTGATCGATCAAACATGTCCACGTCAGACCACATTCGGTACTTGATCGGCCAAATATGGTCACGTCAGTGCCACAATGGCTACTTCGGCCGAACATGGCCACGGCGGTCACGTTTGACACTTCAACTGCCAAACAAGGCTAATGTGGCCAAATTCACTAATGCATTGTCCCCTTATTTGCAAAGTTATGTTCGGCACTACATCAACGAATTTAGTCACGTCAACCTCGTTCGGCGGTCGAAGTGCCGAACGTGGCTGACGTGGTCATACAGTACTGATTTGGTCTCATTCGGCTATTGAAGTGTTGAATGAGGCTAACGTGACCACGTTCAGTCGATCAAGTGCCGACGTAAGTCTATTTTTTAATTTTTTGAATTCGACTATTAGATTTAATTTTTAAAAATATTATATTTTAAAAAAAAATCTCGTATCAAAGTAAACATCTCGGTAATAACGAATGATCAGTTTTTTCTGGTACACGGGACTCGTGCACCTGTCTACCAAACACGTTTCAGGTTCAGTCTTTCTCCGCGCCAAGTTTTCCCCCAAAAAACCGCGGCAAATCTCGCGAGCGAGAGGCCAAAATCGCCCACGGGAAACGGAGAAAATCAGCGGAAAGAAGCAGTAGCGCTGCCTTTCCACGTGGCGAACATTTCGAGGGTGTTCCTCCCAACCGCAGCACCGAGCACGGCGTCGAGTGGTGTATAAAATCAACCCCGTCTCTTTCGCAATCCCACTCCCCTCTCTCATCGCCTCCTCCTCCTCTGCTTTTCGTTCGTCTGAGGCTTTCTCGTCGGTTCGGTTGGATTCGGTTCGGTTTCTTGGCGACATGGAGCAGAGTTTCATCATGATCAAGCCCGACGGCGTCCAGAGAGGCCTGGTAAATAATCTGAGACCGATTCTTTTCTTTGGATCTCGTTTTTTCAGAGAGGATGTTGCGGTTATTAGGGATCGATCGGATTTCGTAGACGGTCGGTACTTGTTTGTTGTGAGATTTCGAGTTGTTTCGTTGGTTTTGGGGCCGTTTTGGTGAGTTTTTGTGGTGATTTTTAATTTTCTGTCATGCAGATTGGAGACATCATCAGCCGGTTTGAGAAGAAAGGATACTACCTCAAGGGTATGACTGATCATCCCTCTAGAAAAAATTGATCATATACCTTTCATTTACATGAAAATTGAGGTTTTATTTTCTGTTTGTACCTATGTCTCTGAAATGTAAAGTGTAAATCTTTAATTTTCATTTATAGAGAGGATATATGATCAAATTTTTTCTCTTGGTTTCATTGTAGAGTCTATTTTTTCCTCTCTCTTTGTTTCTCTCTCCCTCTATGTTTCTTGATCTTAGTTATAGGGGATAAACATTTTTTGACATATTTCTGGAAAACAGAGTCGATGATAATCATAATAATATGTATCATATGGTAGACCGGGAAAATTGATAATTTACTATTCTCAATATAATCATTTTGATTATAATGTCACTTTAAGATAATGATATATAAGATCATTTAAGTCAATGACATTTTGGTTACGATAGAAAAAATGAAATTACTTTTTGATTGTGGCAAATTATTAAATCTCTCAGTAGATTGGGTTGTAATTTTATCATTTCTATGGGAACAAAGAGATATGCCATGATAAATTATGCATATTTTAGCATGATTCAAAAGAAAGAAATTTTAATAATATGCTGATGATTGGCCATTTTAAACTGGGACAGTATACCTACTAATTCGTGGTCAAGTCTGATTTTGCATTTAGATGACATGGACAGCTAGATTGATCATTATGATCTGAAATCATCAAAGATTCTAGTCTGTTAACTCCAAGACAGACACTAATTTAATACTTCTAATCATGCATACATCAAATCCAAGACAATTAATTTAATACTTCTAATCATGTATACATCTTTTGGAAACAAAACAGCATTTGTACTTGCAATAGAGTTCAACTAGCACCTCAAGGCTTTGACATCCATTTATACTCTTCCCCAATTTTCCCTAGTAAAATTTATTGCCTTTTAATCAAATTCAAAATATGGTTTATAAAGCATTACATAAAAATAAAGAACAATTCTCTAAAAAACAATAAAGAACATAAGGAAAGGACGTTTTTGCTATGCATTGATTGATGTGACATATAACAACTAGGACAGCCCATTTTAATGAGAATTATTCATAGTGGATAGAAAACACCACCTGGAAGAATTATAATTACGTACATCAAATGGATGAGGGATGACTGTACTTACGAGTTTCTTTTGAATTGTGATAATCCATCCAGGAATGAAGTTTATGAGTGTGGAGAGGTCCTTTGCTCAGCAGCACTATGCTGAGCTTTCTGACAAGCCCTTCTTTCCTGGGTTGGTGGAGTACATCATCTCTGGTCCTGTTGTTGCAATGGTTTGGGAGGGGAGGGATGTTGTACTGACTGGCCGCAGGATCATTGGGGCCACTAGGCCCTGGGAGGCATCTCCTGGCACCATCCGTGGTGACTATGCTGTGGAAGCTGGCAGGTGAGCGAGTCTTTCTTGGTCATCAACTAGTTATTGCTTGATTTTTCAATCAACTCTTGTGATATTTTCAATCGTAATGATAGACAATAACGTGTGTTACTTTTGTTATGAAAATTGTAGCTTTCTTAGCCAAACTGTTTTTTCTGCTAACATCAAAATCAAATGATGCTTTCGCATGGAAATTTGCAGTTAACTGGGTTTTTACTTCATAAATGTGTGAATCTTAGTATTTTTGTCAGTTAAACACAAGGTACTACTAACACATAATTGGTGATTGAGGATATGATTCACTGATCCTTCTGCATGTACTAGAGTGCATATTTCCTAGTGTTTGTGGTGGTGGTGATGAACACACTTAGTAGCACAGTGGTAGTGCCCCCAGTGCCGACTCTGGCTCGAACCTAGGTCTCGCACACAAAAAATTCCTTCTCATAGGCACTGGTAGAAGTGTGCTCCCCATATGAAATTGAGGCTGTCCGGTCACATGCCGTGTTCAGAGGGATTTTCTTGACTTAGTTGAATGCCGTGTGCCGTCTTAAACCCATTGGTTGAGTTTGTAATGTTGGTGTATTTAGACCTTAAATGGTATGTGTTTTAGACAGTAAGTGCCAGGATGTAACTGAACTGTGTTAAACTATTTTCATTGAATCAATATTACGCAAAACAACATTTCTTTTGAAAAAATAGTAACAATGCCTGCTTCTTGAGTTCTATAATCAAGCCAAGCCATTGCTTGCTGTGTAGGAATGTCATCCATGGGAGCGATTCGGTGGAGAACGCAAAGAAGGAGATCGCTCTTTGGTTCCCGGAAGGTCTTGCTGAGTGGAGGAGCAACCTTCATCCTTGGATCTATGAAAACTGAGCTTCCTGCTTATAATCAATCACCTCTTGGTGCCTGGTTCTCTTAAATATTGAGAGTTTTGTTTCAGAGTTGTCAGCTGGCTCTGCCTTTTGATTTATCAGTTATAATTATGCTGTGAGATACAATCACAGTTTAATTCAATGTGTCTGAACCTGTATGGCTTTTAAGTTTATGGATTCTTCCATGTGGTCTGAGAATAATACTAGCCAGCCAATGTCGCAATATATGATCTTTCCCTATGTTCATCCAAGACAAGCAGACATACCAGATTTTCTTGTGACAGGTAAGGTTCTTCGATGTGCAAGCACAACCTTGTGGGAAATTACTGGGATAGTGTCAAGTGTGCAAGTTTGAAAAGCTCAACTGGTCTGAACGTGCTTTACAATGAAACTTTGTTTTTAATCACAAACATTTATTTAAAGCATGATATTTATTCAAATACAAATATGGTTTGCAATGAATTTGATTATGAATCCTCATAATGTGGTGGGATCAAGTTATTTTATATCATAAAGGCTTATATTAGCAGTTCGTAACAATCTTCAAATTGTTTATGTCTAGACCGCCAAAATGATGCAATGGACCTTATTCTCAATTTAAATAATTTATATCTGCAAGAAAATATGATCATGTTCTGCTAATGAACCTCGATAAGACCTCTATAGATTGAATGACGCAAGTCATCTATGATGCACAAGTTACTTCTAGTGAAATTGCACCATATAGCTAAATAGGGGCATGAATAAAATTACGGATGAAGATGTACTTTTTCTAGAATTTTCAATGAATCTAACAATTCATATGCAAAATTCGTAGTTTTGCATGATTTTTCAAAAATCTAAGGCCCCTTCGCGCAAAATGCTTAGTGATTTTTCATAAATCGGGGACCTCTACGTAAAATTCATATACAATTTAGAACCGAAATGCAAAAGTATATTTTCTTTTTCTTTTCTTTTTTCTCTCCTCGTGCCTTTCTTCGTGGCCGATTGGGCTTGGTCCCGGTTGCATGGGGCAGCTAGGGTTGCCCTAGGCGCCAACGTCTTCAGATCGGCGAGCGACGTTGGCTTCGGGCACATAGATGGCGGCACGTGCGGGCAACAAAGGGGGAGGCAGTTGCGCGCAGGTGAGTACGTGGTTGCCGCGTGTACGCGCTTGGGGAGGTGGTTGCTGCGTGGACGGAGGGACGGATCAACTTCACGCTTTATAATAATAGAGATAGAGATTTGTGGTATATAATGGTGACTGCTACAGAGTAATCTTCATGCCACTCAAATGCAGATGATTTTGGTTGGGATAGATGGAGACATATTTAGAATTTACCTACATTATCTAGATACGGTGATACATGATACCACGATAGTTTGACACGTTATTTTCTAATAAAAATAATACGATGATACACTTGTATATATAATACTCTCTTCGTACAGTTTTAATTTGTGGATGACAAAAAAATTAACGTTGATTTGTATATTACTTCCGTCAATATATCAATAAATTAATGACTATATAATCCTTATGACTCTGTAAAAATGAAGCAATCATGAGCTGCAACTAACAAAAACGAATCAATATGTCTGTTTTTACAACAATTGATGACAGAAATTATGATTTTTTTGTCTCAGTGCTATACCCTTATGCATATATCATACATGAACCGAGGGAGTATATATGTTGGTGCGTTTTTTGTTATACTTTGACACACACGTGACCTGAAAGATCTTTTTAACTCCAGTGCAAGTCCTATATTTTTAGAAAAAGAGTTCAAGGTGTGCCAATCAGTTTGACCCTACAACTGATAAGGAAACAAAAAAAATATGATCAATAGCATAGCCTATCATCTATCGAGCCAATGACCGCGACGAGGATGAGATATTCGTGGAATATCATGTCTATTGGCCAGAGGGCCGATGACCAAGGGTGAAGCAATCGGGTGAACGTGCCATCAGCCGATAAGATGGACAATTTTACCACATAGGTCGATGAGCATTTTTCCAATGGTAAATAAGATGTGGCGTTGAATTGAAGATAACATGTCGGCTTGTACTCCAACTGAAATAAATAAAACGTGCTAGATAACATGTCAATATCATGAAAATCGTCACAAAAACTAGATTTGACCTAACCAAGATAGTAGCTAATCACGGTGATCTTAATAATATATCGAAGTATCGGGCATGTTTTATTTAGATAAATGATATACAACATGAAAAAGATACAATAGTAAGAGATGTCGGACTTAACCGACGAAGCCTCAAACTATCACACCTAGATCACATCAATCTAAGAGATCAATCTGATGCAGCCTTAGATCTAGCCGATACAACGAGAACCGGTGACCGTACTATTTTGACGTTCACCTCAAGAGATCAATCTGATATGGCCATGAGGATACTGACCTAGTCGATACGGTCGTCGAGGGTAGCAGGACTCACCTCTTTGCCGGAGATCGAAACGATGCAGTCTGGCTCTGAGTGCCGAACCCCGCCAGGATAAACCTTGGGAACCAAGGGTGGCGATACGCCAAGTAGTTATTTGATAAAGATGTGTATTTCTAATCTAATTAGGGGTATATATTTATAGTCCGAAGACTTGCCGTCCAAGTACTCTATCTTAATTGATTCTGGATCATCTTTATCTCCATTGGGTTCTTTGCATCCGGTCATATTGTAACAACGTGGATGAGTTTTCTCGACCATCTTTGACCAAATTCTCTTTAACTTCTATTGACCGTGTGACATCTTTAGTGGACCTGGACTTTACCAAATTTTGACGTCAACAATATACCAAAATTAACTAATACATTCTATGTTCCATAATTTTTTGATAGCTCTATCTCGCTCCCTGATTTAAAGAGGCTCGGGTTGTCCCCAAATCCACCACAATATTCCAACACATCACTTAGAGAGAATGTTTGTGCAACTATTCTATTATTAGAGATAAAATTGTTATAATTTTGTAGTTAGAGATAAGATAGAATTAGTTAAATTAAGATAAAATTAATTAGGATTATTTAGTTAGCGATAAGATAGAATTATATGTTATGAATAAAATAAGACGATTAGCCCTATAAATAGTAGGAATTATTAATTTCCTACTGCTTCTACCAATTTGATACCAGAATTGCTATTTTCAAACGTTGCCGCTGCTTCAGCAACATTACAATGGATATTGTGATGACAATCTTGATCTAACTGCAAGCAAAGATTGGCAACATGGAGGTGCGCAATTGTCGCATAAGTCTTCCTGCGTCATCTCCCTCGAAAAGCAGATGGCCTCCCTCGGGAGCGGCTCCTCTACAGTCGGAAGGCAGTCGGGCTTCGCACCCGTCCGATCTTGATCGGACGGTGTAAAGCCCCTTTCGCTCTCTTCGAAGCTTCCTGTGAAGTGGATTTCATCAGTGTAAAACTCCTCTCGCGCGCCCGTTTGATTGAAATCAAATGGTGCTGAGAAGCTGACTTCCCTGAGATCTCAAACGGCCTCCCTCGATGGAGACAGACAATAATAGGGCCGACGAGATCCTACACCTACACTCCGCCAACAGCATTTTCCACGTCGCGCCATCACCATCGTCGCCGGATGCGGAGGCAGAAGCACCAGAGTAGGACTGGGAGGTGGAGCAGCTCGAGCGCGCTCAACCACATCCTCATCAAGGAGGTCGCGGACCAGAAGGGCTAGGTGGAGCCCTCATGGGCATCGAGCGCGCCGTGGCGCGGGCTGCCATCACCATCCCCCTTCGTGGCGTTGCCGACAAGGTCTTCGCGCTCCAGGCCACTTCGCCGCCGTCCAAGATTTCCCCCAAGCCACATAATCGAGGGCAGCTCTCCACCGTGTACTCCCGCACGGCACGGCACGGCGCCGTCGCTGTCGGCCACCACTACCCCGCACGGAATGACGCCGCCATCGTAACCGTCACCGTGGGACTCAGACTCTTCTCCAACGTTGGCAAGAAGGCCAAGGATCTGCTTCTCAAAAAGTACAAGAATACTCTTGTTGAAATTAAAGTCGGCACTAAATCTAATATCTCTACTACTTGACTGTGTCGGATGTCCAACCAAACAAGGTCCATACAAAAGAATGCTCGTGCTTCTTCCAGTGGTCAATCTGGGACACTTATTAGATCGGCTAGTCGGCTACAATACGATGAACATTTTGTGGTACTGTTGTTAATCTCCTCGTGGCTACGGCTACTGTTTTTACGAATTATTTATTTTTTAAATTTTAAATATTAAATTTGAATCAAACCAAAAAACTACTACCGTTAAAAAGTTGATTTCATTTTATATTTATTTAGTTCAGCCAAAAAATGGTTAGACAAACAACCACACCTTTTAGTGCTCTCTCAAACAGTAGCTTCTAGAATCTGCAACTTTGCAGCACAAGTTGCTATTTCAAGCAGAGATTTTTGCATCTTGTATTAGAGTGGCAATCACATATGCCTTTGTTTTGTACCCAACAATTTAGGATACATAGAAGCATCGCTACTTGTAATACTGCACCGTCATGGCCCTCGTACACACGACACACCAGGATAACGCTTGCGATATCACCTGTACTATGAGATACAACAAGAATAGAAAACTATGGTACGTATTTTGCCCTCACCTTGTGTACTGTACTCTGTTTGCCGGTCATGAGCTGCTGCTGCTGCTGCTGCTGCTCAGTCTATGCAAGCTTTCCAGACGAGACTTGAGCCAGGCAAACTCATATTGCATCATCTCCATGTGAGACTCAGCCATCCGCATCTCCTCCCCTAATAAGTTTAATCTCTTTTGCACCCACTCTATACTCTCTTTGCCATAAGAAGGAAAGCCATTTGGAGACATCTCATGGCTAAGCACATACACCTTGGGGGATCTGAGTAGAACTATGATGGTTACCTGCAGTGCAAGTGCAGCACCAACCACCAAATGAGTTTAATAGAAAATAAAAATGGTGACTGTTAAACATAAACTCATCTATTTTTTTGAATTTCAAACTTTTTTGGTCAGCATGTCGGATTCCCCCATAACTAGGAAGATTAATAGCATTCGAACAAGACAATCTCAACTGTGATACATATGAAACCAAATAGCAAGAAGCCAAGAAGCATAGTTATCAAGGTGTCGTCATGGCGACAAAGTGGTCTCCAAGGCTAAGGCATCCCACCGCCTTAGCCTCTCACCTTAGTTGTGCCGGTAAGTGCATGGCACGGCATGGCATGGTACAGGAAGCAGCGTGAGCGGCAGCGATGATGGAAGAGGAGAGACAAGTATCAGCGGCTTTAAATAGGCTGTTGGACTGGACTTTAGTAAACAGTTATATGGATGTGCTACTGGACAGGTTGTAAATGTACTAGTGCAATTTTGTCCAGATATTCTCACATTTCCCCCCTTTTCTTTTAATTTGTAAGGTGTCACTTCACCTTACACCTTACTGCTTAAAAGGTAAGGCCCGACCACTTAAAAGTAATAGTTACTCTGGCTCAGAAAGAAGCACTTGCCTGCATTAGAATGATGATGGCCACCACTGTCACTGCTAACATTGGCCCAAATTGACTTGATCTTACATATGCCAACAGTGAACTCCAAAGTTTGTGTGATGTGGATGTTATGGAACCTCTTCCTATACTTTGTTTATAACCATGAACAGGGGGAATGATGCTTCTAACACCAGGTTCATCAGGTGCAGAAGTTAAGCCTGGAACCGTGTTTTCCAAAGGATTTTCACTACTGAGAGTAGCCCCTGATGCATCATCAGCATTACTTGAGCTGGAAGGTCCTGTATGAATGAACAGAGGAAATGGTCAATGTAACTGTTTAAGAGTTTGGAATATTTCCGGTAAATCAGGACGTGGATCAAGCAAATTTGCCCCATTGAAAAAGGGTAAAGTACTGATGTGGTGAAGTGGACACTCAATTTACAGACCTTTCGAATGGCAGCTGCTCTCCTCCTTCAAAAGATCGTGACCCTAAAAACATAAAAATCAGGAAGGATTACTTAATATTCAAAATGTAAATAGCTTTGTAGCAATATGGCCCAGGGATGAGAAAAAACATACGAGCTTAATCCAGAGCCCAAAAACTTCAAGGCATTCATCTTTTGTTGATTGATCAATTCTCCCTGTAGTTTGGATATTTAAATAAAAAAAGTAGCAACAATTGAGTTGCAGCAAATGAAATAAACTGATCTATGGGGGGTAGAAATAAACTGATCTACGGGGGGGTGGGGGGTGTAGAAATAAACTAATAGCATGTCCACGCACAAGAATAGCTTAGAAATAACTCCAAACATTCTAAGTATGCAATGAATTTGAGCCAGAACAGAAACATATGCATTTATAAGTCCAGTAGAAAGCAATTGGCCCTTCAAATTAAATGCAATTGAAGATATGATTGTTCCCTAAATCTGCATACTTACTTTAAAAACTTCCAATGAAAATAAATTTAAATATCTGAGTGCTGGAGCATTCAGGATAAATGGGGTGTATCTCACCTCTAAATATGGTTTTCTTTGAGAAGGCTACATTAATATATACCCTGAGGTAGCAACTGCTTTCATCTAGGCTATCTTGTTCAACATCCCAGATCCCCTGTTTGCAGAATATTTTGTGATTAGAAACATAATTTCAGCTTCTCTACAATGATGTTTTCAGTTTCAATCAGAACAGTGATAGCATATAGCATCCACAACAATCATTATCTCCATTAACAAAATATTTATAGAAGTGACACAGAAATTTGAAAAAATAATATTCTATTGACAACATGAAGGAAACTGGATTTCGTTTCCATGACAATGCTGCTCTCCTGTGTCTATTTCCCATAAGGTCAAGCTTATATTAGTTCTGGTCTTCTGGAATTTCCGGTATTTGACTAATATGATTAAGGTGTGAAACTTTTGCTTTTCTTTTGCTCAATTTTGGATTCAACACCAGGCACATGACCCTTAATTGAGAACTACTTTATAGGAAAATAGAGAGCAAATGAGCATGTTCCACATATGTCCATGCAACTATGGTACATAACATGAAGGTTTAGAAAGAGACCACAGGAAAAATTTACCACATTTTACTCTACAAAGAAATTTTAAACCATCCAATGTGAATATAACAGCAATAATTGTCTGAAAAGAAATCACAATATTTCGGAAAAAACATCATATACTCATCCACAAATAAAATCCACCATACAAATTGTGTCATTTCTGGTTAAAGTTTACACAGAGCTACATGAATTAAATTCCAATGCTATACCCAGTATAACGAGAAAAACAGTTGCTGCTAATTTTGTTGGGGAAACTGGATTTCAATCAAGATGAACCAAAACTATCAACTCAATTCCTCACCTCAACAGTGAAATGGTCCCCATAAGGTGCATCACCAATTTGCTGAGATGTCTGAATCATGAGATGCCTGTGAACAAGTAAAGAAAAAATGAAACATCAGGAGGTTTTAGCATTGGTTATTCTTCAGAGAACACAGAAGTTATTTTAGCACACATAGCAAGACCATTCAAGAAATATACTGCTCCCACTGTTCCTAAGTTCAACAGGAAAGATGACAAGACAATGAGTAGAATAACTTTGAAATTTAGAATGCAAATGGAGTCAATTAGTATATATGAAACTAAATCCGGCTCATAAATTCAGTGACCAAGTTAGGGAATTTATATTGCAATTGACTGCAATGAAGCCATTAACTAATCAAGCTAACACTACAGATTCAGTTACCAAGTCAGGGCATCAACATTGCAATTGACTGCAATAAAGGTATGGACTTAATCAAGCTAACGTCTAAAGAAGAAATAAGAACAGACCCACCCAATTATTTTTTTCTATGAGGCACAAATGCTGCACGATCAACAAAGAAGTTCATGTGAGCAACAAAATGTGGAAAATGAAACAAATGCTAATACTACATTGCAATGACTCCAAAATACCTAAAAGTTTTCAGATAGAGCTCCTGGTAGGAGCGGGTGAGGAACTAAATAATTCCTTCTGCTTGATTTATTCCATGACCCTTAGGGGTATTTATAATTCTAATACAATCTAATATGCTAATCTAATCTACTAATTGTCAATCTAATCTGCACATAACAGCATGGAGAGGGTAGGGCCCATAGGGTTGCCGGTCATAGACGGGAGCTGTGCCGCCGCCGCGGCAGCTACCGGCGGTCAATCCCCGGGTTCAGCAATGGCGGCCGTGGTTTTTACGATCCGGCTTCACAAGGATGGTGTCACGGCGCTCGCCATTGCACGATTTTTCTTACCCGGATTTTCAGCTCGAGGACGAGCTGATTTCCAAGGGAGGGAGAGATTGTTATGTACAGATTAGATTGAATTAGTTAGATTAGACAATAAATAGCAGATTAGATTGATAATTAGTAGATTAGATTAGCAGATTAGATTGTATTAGGATTATAAATACCCCTTTTAAGGGTCATGGAATAAATCAAGCAGAAGGAATTATTTAGTTCCTCTCCCGCTCCTACCAGCTCCATTGCTTGGTTATAGGAAAATAACCATGCAAACATATTATACAGACATGTCATGGATGTTAATTCATGGATGGGGTAAGGGTAACAAACCTGTTTTTGTACACATGAAGTTTCTGAACCTCCTGGCAGGTCCCAAATTTTGCACCTAAGCACCATATAGAGGAATCAGAGTAGATGTCACAAAAATATAAAACAAATAAAAGCACACAACATGATCGATCACAATTATTAAATTCATAATCGTAGGCAGAAAGCTCTTGGCATACCAAGATAAATTTTAATTGGATGCAAAAATGAAACATCCCTTATAAATCCTCCTTGTTCATCCAAGCGCCATGGGGAACAACGGAATTCTGCAGCTCATCCAAGTCCCAGTAAAATATACTATAGACTTGAAGATGTTAATTGAAAGGAATAAAACAAAAGAAATACTAACCTTTGTCACCACACTTTTTGTGGAAGTCATCCAAAAAGCCAAAAGCACTATCTGACAGTAATACATTAAAGAGAACTTCCACGGGCACCTGTTATTATGTTATGTCATGAGGTTATGTTATTAATACATAATAGCACTAAAAGTAAATGAAATCAGGCAAACCTGAAACTTTGACTCGGTGATCAAAGCATAGGGTTCAGGAACTGAAAAAATGGGTGTGATGAACAATTAGCAGAACAGTCATGTCAGACAAGCCTAGTAATATAATTTATGATATCGAAAGGGATAAAGAAAAAAGATGATTCAAACAAACCGTTAGGAGCATCATCAACAAAGGGTCCCAAGATGAACGGATTAAGTGCAGTAACAGCAGAACATTTGTCTTTGTTTTCATTCTCCGGCACTTCTGAAAACCTTTTGGAAGTATTGATATCTGAATCACCGCCATCATTACTACCACTCGTGACAGCTGTACCATTGACAGACCTACGGCCCAACAAGCTCAAATTAATGTTCACAAACAGTCAAAGGAGAAAACAGAAAAGTACACTTGATGGTGCTAAATCAAGGAGAATTGTGTGCAAGGCAAAAAGTAACCTGTCCAATGGTGATGAATCATCATCTTGCTTAGCTTCCTTTGTTCCTTCCAACAAAACATAACCATTTTCATCACTGCTGTTTCCTGACTTTGCATCCTGTAGTGCAGTACAAGAGCAAACACAAACAATTTTTCAGATATAAGCTTATTTATTAACTCCTAAGCAGTTCTGGTGAAAACAAATATAAGTAATGTTTCCTTGCCTGGCATTCAAGGAGCAATCTAGCATCACTAACATGTTGTTCCCAGCCCTCTACTATGATGCGATAAGCTTCATCACGTGACAAGAAAGATCCAAAAAAGTGCTGCAAGCAATGCAACTTTAGCGAAAGAGCTCTGTTATACACTAGAAATCAAGACAACAATAGGCTTCTCACCCTTTTTGTATCAGCAATAATTTCGATGGCGTTATGAAAAATAGCAGCTGTTTTTGCTTTACGAACATCAGTAACTTCCTGCAACGGAATAATTTTCTAAAAGGAAAAAAATGTCACATAGTGTCAGAGAGCTGTAGTCAATCTTTTTAGCAATATGAACAAAATACATATTGGTATAAATTTATCATACGTGTCACTACAAAATACTTAATGAGTGGTTTTTGTAGCATAAAACTATTGTGCAAAAATAGTGGAAACAAACTGAGTGTTCGAACTGAATAGTTATGTTGTACCAGAAAATGAACTTTGTTGTGTAAGCAAATTTGCAAACAGACAATAACTATTACAACTTTGTTGGAGAACCATCCCTTTCAGTTTCTAGTTCGATTTAGCTCACTTAGCCAGCTAATGAAAAAACTTCACTCGCAGGAAGCTAGCATTTAGGTATTAATTACAATCAGCACAGACAAAATGGAAAGTACTAGTCGGAACAACTAATAAGCTCATGTTTCAAACAGATTAACAAATTTGATGCCCATTTGGCTTTCCATATTCTGAAATTTTACCATATTATAGAAACTATGCGAAAGATGAAGCGCAACAGAGTACATGCTGTTTATAATGGCATATCCGCAATGCAAAATATCAAGGCAAGAAGAGTTTAATTTAGATTACATGGTATCCCTCAAAAAATCTCAATCAACCATTTTAGTGGCAACAAAATGTGTCAAATGATAAAAAAACATTGAAGAGATGACATAAACCAGAATCCACTATGCCATGATAATGCTAATAAGTAGGGTTAATTGCATCCATGCCACCGTTATTTTCGAAACAGAATGAAATGCCATTACTATTTCACTATTTGCTTCTATGCCATTACTATTCGTTTGTTCTCGCCTGCATGCCATTTTGTACACGTTTAGAGGCTACGGGTCCACCTGCAGTCACCAAAAATTACGTATTACCAACACTGCCCCCAGTCATGCACTGTTCATCTTCTCCATGGCCTCCCACCGCTCGCGCACCCGAGCCGCATCCTCTCCGCCGCCGACGCCAGCCGCGAGGCCCGCCTCGCGGCGTCCGTGTCCGCCACGCGCGCGCCCGGGATTTCAGCCCAAATTCTGCTTCCCAATCCGAGGCAATGGCACAACAACATGGCAAGCAGACAAGCGTGACGAATTGCATGAAAAAGGGGAAGGCTTTTAGCGCCGGTCGGCCACCGGCACGGCACGGCGGCTCCCTCCGGTGAGCTGCTCACCCACCCGCGCGCGCGGCCGCCGCGATGAAGGTGGCAAAGGGCCTAGTCCTCCTCCCGTTCAAAAATGCACTAGATAAAGTCATCTTTACCTGCAGCTGGTCGTCGTCGTCGTCCATGGCTTTTGTCTGAAAAAAAAAAGAGAGAGACTGATGATGCAGAAGCGGAAGCTGCCGGTGCCAGGCAAAGTTCGATCACTTCAGTGTGCAGTGGCCGAATTCCCTATCTTGATAGGTTTTTTCAACTCTACAATCTTGATTTGTCCTCAACTTTGCAGATGACCTCTTGCTGGATTCTGGGGCCCACCTCGCGGCGTCCGTGTCCGCGGTGCTCGACCGCCGCGACGTGCCCGGTGGGGACACCGCGCTCCACCTCGCGGTGAGGCTCAGGCTCACCTCGGTCGCCTCTGCGCTCGTTGCAGCCGGCGCGGATCCCACGCTCCAGAACCACGCTGGGTGGATGCCGCTACAGGAGGCGCTCTGCCTCAGGTGTAAGGACATCGCCGCGTGCCTCCTACATGCGCACCGCCTCGCCGCCTAGGCCAAGCTCCGGCGACGGCGGGGAGGAAGACAGTGGAGGAGAGAAGAAGATAGGGGAGAAGAAGAGGGTAGTATGGTCAATACAGAAAAAAAATTGTGTTGCATGTGGGCCCGTATGCATTAGATTCGTATAAAATGGCATGAAAATGAGTATTTGAAAATAGTAATGGCATGGAGGCAAATAATGAAATAGTAATGGCATTTCATTCGGTTTCGAAAATAACGGTGGCATGGATGTAATTAACCCTAATAAGTATCCTATACACTGATTGGATATGTACTGCTTAAAGTGCAAGTTATTTGTCTTCAGATCATTCATACCTTGGTCTCATATCCAAAAATGTTAGAGTAGAAGCATATATGATGTAGAAATAAATACATATGCCCCTGCAGAATAATGCATATTTGTTAGAATCAGATTTGTGTATTATATCAAAATCAGTTTGAGTATTGTTGATGTAAACTTTATGCATGACAAATTTTCGACCTCAAAATTACAGCCTCTGTTTGTGAACAATTGACCATAGCATCAATTTCATGATTAACCAGGCAATCATTTTCCTTCTAAAATGTGACATGTTGCCCTGGGTAACCTCATCCTTTTAGTTGTGCAAATGTGCATGAACATAAGCAACACATTAACAGATCTTCTAGGTGCTGCTGGATGGGGTGGGCTAAAAAGAAGATTATGTATTATTGTATTGGGAATGAAGAATGTGTTAACAATTATTTTGGTCAAAAGTGTCAAATATTTATGCATGTAGCTTAACAATATTCACTGGGTGTCATAATACAAGTAACATAAATGTTCATATTACATAATTTTGCAAAGTATGGAAAGGTTTTCTTTTAGCCAAAGAGTAGATGTTCGTGTTAGTGTATTGAGAACTTGTGTTCAATAGTCAATACTCAATACAGTAAAGACAAGAACGTCAAGAAGTAGCACTGAACTATGTCACAAGAGCTACCTGAAGAAGAATATTTTCTTGGATAGCACAGTTAAAATCTTGCAGAAGAATCTGCAATGCACAAATATAACCCGAGATAATCATAAGCAATATAATTCATCGAATTACTGTTCAATCAAAACTGAAATTGGCATATGATCTTGATAGGACATACTAGGTTCACTTTTCCCCCAACAAGTAGAATCACTCAAAATCCATTTATCATCAAACAAATGAAGTAAAAAAAATGTTTGTGAGAGTATGAACTAGTTATTGAATCAACAAAAATTTAGTCACAATTCAAACATCAACTCCACTACACATTCAATAGACAGAACCGAATTGACACAATCTAATGCTGCCATGTTCCAAAACAAGCATAAACAACGAATTAGTCATGAAGTGATTTGTCAAGGGAAAACGACCACGGCGCAAAAAGTCAAACTGCACACAATCAAACACTAACAATCCTTGCTTAACCACTGGAGAACCCAAATTTCCCGAAGCGATGTATCCCGATCCAGACTCCAGAGTCAGCGATCAGGTTGAACAGATGAAGCGACCAGCAGCCGAATTACCTCGTCGGGTGGCAGGCGGAACAAAAGCCTGTACTCCTCGCTCCTGCTCGCGAGCAATGAGCTCTGCACGATCAAACGTTGGCCGTATCAGAAACCCCGCCAATCCGCAGAGTAAGCAAACTCAAAACTACGCGAGATTCCGGCAATCCCAACATCCGAAGCAACCGTCACCCACCGAGGCGTCGGACGCGGCGACGAGCTCCCCGGAGTGCGCGGAGGCCGGGGACGACCCCGCGGACGTGTCCACCGCGGCGGTCGGCGCCGACGCGAGGCGCCGAGGCGGGGACACCGGCGGGGGCGCGGTGGTGTCGGCGGCGGGGCCACGGCTCGGGGACGCTATGGCCGGCGACGCCATGGGGTGCAGAGGAGGCACTGGTTGGAGCCCCACCCTCGCGGCGGCGCAATCGGGCAGCTGCCGTGGAACCGGAGGAGGCAGTGGCGGTGGCGGTGGCGGTGGGGAAGACTGGAAGGGTAGGTGGAGTGAGAGAAGAAAGGAGGGTGTTTGAATGGGAAGTAAAAGCAAACGGCGGTGCGCGGTAACGCCGCGACGGTGACGTGTTTCCGGCTTGCGCTTCGTCGTCTTCCCCTCCTTTGCCTCTTCAGGTCCGGGGATACTACCGGCAGCTCAACATTTTTAATTATTTTTAATTTATATTATTATTATTATTATTATTATGTGAAACTAGGTAGATTAATGATATATATAGATCACGGCAGAAAAAACTAAACCGCGTCTTGATAAATTATCAAATATCTCTTTTTAAAATTGTTTATCATTTTACAATTTTACAACGTGGATATTATAAGTTGGTCGATTCTTTATAAGTCAAAATTTCTAAATATATTTGATTTTATAAAAAATATAACGACAGTTATAAAACTAAATTATTTTCATTAAATAATATGTATTGATAGGATATTTATTGGATATTATAGATATCAATATATTTTTTAAAAAATAATTAAAGTTAGATAAATTTAATTTAAAAGTCACAGTAAAGGTATCCATATTGAAATTAGAGCGGAGCACTTGAAGATGTCTAGACCCTGCTGCACCACTTCAATTCATTTTTCTGAAGTGTTCTCATTAGATCTAAGAATTGACTCTAGTTTAGAGGACAAACGCACCCTAAGTACGATATGTCATCCTCTCTAATGACTTTTAGGTGCTAACAAATGTTTGTAGCGTCGAAAATATCCTTTGGGATGGTGACGACCCGATTAGCCGGTCATCTGGAAAATAAGCTGTCCTTCGCCCATCGGTATGTTTGTAAAAATATAATTTTATAATAACATCTTTATATTTCTACTGGTAATAATTACAGTGTTAAAATTGTCGACTTAATTGATTAAAAAAACTTAAATACAATCATAAAAATATGTTATAAATTTTGAATTTCCGTTCCGTGTGGTACAGATTCTTAGGGCAGATTTAAAAATAATTTTTTAAATATCTACCAAGCAAATAAAAAAATCCATACTAATTTATGAATGTTTTTATATACAGTTGTATATGATTGTTTAGCTTAACAAATGGAACCATTATTTTTTTTGTTTGGTTGGAGAATCTGCGAATAAGATCCAAACATCCTATGTTTTGTTTGCAGAAACAAGACCCAGAATTTCTCTGTGTTCATCCATGTCTTAAAGTGAGCTTTACCACCTATATAATAGGTGGACAAACAAAAAATGTTCCATATACATATATATTTATATTATCTGTATGTGAACAAATGATGTGGGAGTATCTGTTTTCATGTACACCGAGAATAAAAAAATGTATTTTTTTTACAAGAAAAAACTCGACCAGGGAAGAGGGAACCAGATTCTGCTGACTGGAAAGCTGGTTGCAGAGTTCGTTGATATTGTCTTGGGTCGTAGCATCAGCTATAATGTAGCTGCGTTGTATTCGCCTGACTTTCACATGTAAGTCTGAGTTCCTTATATAAATAATAGTCGTTTTAATTTTTATTAAGAATGTATAAATATTAATCGTCTCGTCAATCGAAGTGTGGCTGTCAAATAGGATGTGATCATTGGGAGTTGAACTTGGGTGACACAACTAAAGTCTAGGCTTCATAACCAATCAAGACAACTTTTGTAACTTTATATAATTCTGTCTAAATGACCAATATTTGTACACCGGGGGGAGTATGTGTTTGGTATGATTCTAGTTTTTTTGTTATGTGGAGTGGATCCTACTGAGAGTACTCTAAAAAAATAAACTCGACTCTAAAAAATTAACTCAAGTGGTGAAGTAAGATCTAGTCAACTTTAAATATTTTCATTCCAGCTTGCCCTAATCTGAAAACAGGTCAAGGGAAACAATATAATGAGAATTCATGTATATTTCAGGGCTGTTCCTGAGCCATGGCGAGAGAGACGACCGCCTAGGGCCCAAAAAATTAGGCGCCCCTAATTTTTAAATATATGTGTATATAATTTAGTATTTTTATACTCATACTAGTCCACGCCATTACCCACAAGTAATAAGCCCACAGCCAGTACGCAACAACAAACCAGCAACAAAAAAGGAAAATAGCTCACAACCCATTTGCCCAATTCCTAGCATGCAACACGCAACAACTAGCAATTTTACTCAACCCAATGTAGCACACAACATGCTAGTAGCAAGACAAGTAGTCAGACATCCACGCCCATGATATCATCCACCATGGCAACGAGCAACGGCTGAGTGAGGCCCCTGTTGCCTCGGTTACTCCACCGGAGCGACGGAGTACAAAGCGTCGGTGAGTGCTGATTGACCCCTAAAAATCCACACCTAAATCCTAATCTCTTGATTCCTATCAAAAATTCAAAGCATATATATACACATATGGACTATGGTGCGTTCTTGAATCTTGATCCCTAGAGTACTGCCTCCTTTCACTAGAAATCCCTTTTGGTAACCACTTTATGCATAGAAAAAGATATATTGGATCAGATTAATATAAATACTATTATTGATGATTTTGTATCTAGAAATATAAGAAGAAATCACTTTCGCTAACTAATATAGCTACGAGTCTATGATTGTTTTTTATAAGCGATTGAAGATAAGTAAAAGGTCGCTAAGTTTTTTTCGCCTAGGGCTCCCAAAATGCTAGGAACGGCCCTGGTATATTTTAGCATATGAGTACGGAGAATGTAGAGGCTGATCGGAATTCAGACCCTCCACAAATTCTAGAGCACGGATATATAACATATTACAAATGAAGAGTCTAAGCGTCGAAAAACATTAAACAAGTTTTTTATATTCGTATTCATGATTGTATAAAAATCAAAACTATCAAAAATGAAGAAAAAAAAACTAATGCATTACGTGAAATTATGTTATAAAATTCAAATAGTTTTTAATAGTAGTAGAAGCAAGCTCCCCATTATTGCCACCTTTTACCCAGTCATGCGTTCTGTTCGATGAACATCGACAAAATACTATTAAAATTAAAACTAGATTACTCAACTAAATAATATTAATTTATCTATAGTTTTAGATCTAAAAATTCTTAGAGCTGGACTTGACTAGCTCTAAAAAATATAGATCCCAAACTGTGCCAAGCGGAGCCTAAATGTAACATTAAAAATTCGTTGGAATTTTTAAGCTTTTCTATTTCTAACTAAGTTTACAAAATACATTATCATCTACGATATCAAATAAATACACTACTAATATATATTATATTATATTTAATATAACTTATTTAACATTATAGCTATCGGTATATTTTTATGGAAAAGATCTGTATTTGCCACTTAAAGTTCATTCGGTTCCATATATGCCATTAGATGTCTCACTGACATGTGGACCCGGGAGCCACATGTCAGTAAGATAGCCAATAGCATATATGGAACTAGATAATTTTTCAGTGGCATATTAGGAATAATCTTTATTTTTATAAATCTGATAAATCTAGAGAAGTTTGACAACGACCGAAAAATAATGATGATTAGTAAACAAAACAACACTCTACCAGCGGTCACGACATATGATGATGATGCCGATGCTTATTAGTGAAAAATAATATCCAACGGGTTGCGTGATGCCCTCCACAACGATTGTCTCATTGAGAATTTGTGATTACGAGAGGCGACGACGGCCGCACGCGACAGCGAGCAGCGGGCGGGACAGCACGAAGCGTGTCGGTTTCGGTCGGCTTTTGATCCGAGAAAATCAAACGGCACGACAAACACACGGGACCAATAGTAATTTATAGTTATTTCATATCCCATAATATTTATAACAATATGAAATATTAAAAGTAAGGAAGAAGATAGAGAGAGAAAGCAAGAAGAAAGTGATAAATGTTATTTTATTCCTTATGGGCAGTCCATAGCCATATGGACTACTTTTGCGATCAATGCTATAAAGACTACTTTCACAATATATATGGATAACCTATATAATATATTTAATCCATAAGGATTGGTTATATGGTACATTGTGGATGCCCTAAAGCTAACTCCAACCATGGTACGTATATGTGGGCACCTAAAAGCTGAAATATGTATATCAGCCTGTCAAGTGATGAGACTCATCTACAACTGTCTCCAACGGAAGAACTTAAAAATGGTGCAGCATGGGTTCGATGCGGGATGTGAGCCAAAATTAGGTGACCGTCTGCAGGGCTCCAAAATAGGTACTAAGTATGGGTGCGCCGTTGGAGACCGTTAGGTACTACTACAGTTCCATTCTGGAACCTAAAAAGCAGATATCTCACACCATTGGAGTTAGCCTAAGAGTCTGTTTGCTTTAGGGGCGATGGATAAGATGATCTCATCTATGGATTTAGGGATGAGATGATATATTTGAGGTGTTTAGTTGGATGGATGAGATGAGATACATTTTTGTTTGGTTAGATGTATATAACTTGCATAAGATAAACTTAAATTTTACTGGACCCACTTGTCAAATATATTTTTTTAATAAAAATATAATCACATGAGATATTATTTTATAGCTTAAATTATAATCAATACAATGATATAATTAGATCATAAATTGGATAAACGATTTGATAGTAAAAACCATTTGAATATTTATAAACGAAAAATTAAATGTGTAATAACTAATCAGGAGACGACATATCATCTCGTCAAAAATTAGATGAACTCATCCAGAAAAAATTCATGAATCTCTTCATCTAACATATCGAAGGAATATTTTTTTAGGTAGTTATTCCATCCACATTCGCCCTTCAACCAAATAGCTGATTGGATGAGTTAGTCCTGTCCCATCCAGGAATATCCAACGAATCCCTACCCTAAATGGTACTACAATGTTATTGTCTTGAGTGGTAGATTATAAAAAAAGATTATGTTCGATACCCAACCTGAGAGCGATGGTGATCAGACCAATACCAACCGACTATGTGAGTGCACGTGTTTGATTGTGAAAAGTTTGTTACGAACTGTCAGCCGGAGAAAAAAATGCGAAACAAATATATGGAAAGCATGTGATGTTATTTGGTTGAAGTCCTTAATATATGTTGATGTGTCGATGAAAGGCACCTATATCTTGTGAGGTTGTTAATGTGCTAGTTTACTAAAGAAATAATCCTAACCGATATTGATTAATACATTAGATACAATAACGATTACAAAGATATTTAAAGTCTGACGTCTAAAAATAAATAACAACAATGAAAAACCAAACATATTTTCGACTTCATCTCTTGAGTGCAAGGTACGTAGCCCTGAAACCAATCTTTCTCCTTCCCTATGCACTCAAGAGTTCAAGCAACGCCAAATATATTGATACTCAATGACGCACACACAAAACAAAAGCTACTTTTTAAGGGAAAGCATTTATAAAAATAAATGAGCAACTGATGCTTGGGAGTGGTATGCACATGATAGATACATAATAGTTAATAGTTAATAATTTCTTAGTATCTGCTACTATGGTGTTTTTACTATAACTATTGTAGTCATTATGGGTGTCAAATGGCCGAAGTTTTTAGTTTTACTATAACATCAGGCAATTAACTCGATTCTCTCGGCTCTACCCACTTATATGATGTGCATGTTTCGTCTCCTTGCAAAAGTCATCAATTACATTGATCGAGCCCGAAGGCACTATCTTTGGAGGGACATGATTCTCAAGCAAACCCTCGCCCCTTCGTAGCATGGTCAAAAGTGTGCAAAAATAAAAGGAAAAGGAGGTTTGGGAGTCATCAATCTTAGAGGCCAAAACATTGCTCTGCTTATCAAACACTTGGACAAATTCTATAACAAACATAATGTTCCCTATGTTGAACTTATTTGGTTTTCATATTATATAAATAGTTTGGTTCCGCACATGCTTCACAGGAGAGGCTCCCCCCCCCCATGGTCTATAATTATCAAGTTGTGGTCTCTGTTTTATGCCATCGTCAAGTCCTCTCTAGGAAATGCCTCTTCCATTTCCCTTTGGTTTGATCTTTGGTCTCACTAACCTTTGGATACTCTCCTGCCCAGGTTATTCTCTTTAGTGAAATTCAAGCATACTTCTTTGCTCCACTTTATTCAGCAGCCATACTTATGAAGAAACTTTTACCTCCCTCTATCCCTAGAGGTTATCCTAGAATATTCTCTAATTGCCCCGCTAGCCTTTGATCAAAATACGGTGGACACATGGTCCTACATATGGGGTTGATAATTATCGCCCTCTACCCAATCTTCACTTGGCTTTAGAGATCTGAATGTTCTAAAAAATTAAAGGTCTTTTTCTGGCTCCTTTTACAAGATCACCTTAACACCCGGAAAATTGTTCGGAGGAAGCGTTTAGCCATGTTCGACAACAATTATAATTGTCTGCTCTGCCCTTATAATCTAGAGAAATCTTTAGCTCATCTCTTCTTCTCCTGTTGTTTCAGCTCTACCTGTTGGTCTCGCATTGGTATCTCCTATGATACTTCCGTTCTCGTGCCAGGCATGATCATGGCTTGCCGTCACGAATTTTGGATGGCCTTTATTCATGGAGATTATTTTGGTGGGCACCTTGACCCTTTGGCTTCATCGCAACATCTGCATCTTTCACAACCAACAAGCTTCAGTCAACTCCTAGTGCTCTCCCTTTCAAGCAGAATTGTTACTGCAATCTGTCACCAAGCTTCTTATCTCCCAATGACTTGACTTTTGTAATCTTTCCCCTTGTCTCTCCCCCTTAACCTCCCTCTTTTCCCATACTGTTCATTCTAACATCCTTTTATTTTAATTCAATTCATAACTTCGGTAGGAGCCTCTCTTGCTGGTTATTCTAAAAAACTATTATAGTCATTATAATGGTGGGTTTATTTTATCATATGACATTTCCTTTACCATGATATTTGGTTGGAGAAATATTGATATGGTTCTCAATAATCATGGGGCAATCCTTTTAGATTTAAGGATTGGTACAATCACTATGAATATTAGAATTGAAATGAAAAAATATTTATGCCACACATTTTTGTGTCATTATCCTTTAAGAAAACATAATGCACAACTAACCTTTTCAAGAGCATCTTCAAGAGAGTTGTTATTTTTTCCTAAATTCTTATATATGAACCATCATAAACTTTATTGACCCTAAAAATCAAGGGCCAAATTTTTCTATGCCATTATAATTTTTACAGTTTTGAAATATGCCATCGATGTGTCACTGACATATGGGACCTACCACAGTCACTGACAGTGGCATTTTTCAAATTACAAAAAATTATAATGGCATGTTTCAAAATTTCCCAAAAATCAATCAGTCTATAACAATATCCCTATAATCTTAATTCCTATATTTTAAAGGAATTAGAAAGGGAGTTCCTACTTTTGAGAGAAAAGAGGGGTGATTTAGGGTATCACTTAGGATAAGATATCATTTAGGAATATTTCAGTAGCGTGATTTTTTTTTAAAAAAACTTAAATTTAATTTTAGAAATCTATATAAGTACACTATTAGCATCTTTAAGAGAGCTCTTATATAGGTTCCTAAATTTGAAATTTGAGATTTTAAAGAAAATTAAGCTACAAGAGAGTTCCTAATCAACTTCTTTTTTCTAAACCATTACCTAAATCTCACCCTATCTATCTTAAAAGCACGATTTCCTTCTAATTTGTCACTTTAGCTAGCGCTATCTCTCCTCTCCTCTTGCACATCCTTTTTCTCTTCACTACACTTCAGCAGTTGCTTGCACTCTCGCATCTGCCATCCGCACCACCCACACCCATGCCCTGCGCATAGAGATGGCAACGGATACCCGAAACCCGAGTACCTGATGGGTTTTACCTGATAAGAAGACAGGTGTGGAACAATATCTTCACCTGTGGGTGCCTTATTGGGTAACAACATCTACCCAACGGGTAGAGCGGGTGCGGGTGCGGCTGCATAGTACCCGTACCCGCTTATCCGCGGGTAAAATACACTCGAAGGCCCATGTGCATTTTCCTACAAAGTCAGCCCATTCGTAATATGCTGGTGGTGACTTGATATTAGTGTGGAAGTAATATGCTCAAATGATCTATTAGACTATATTTGTTGGTGTAAATTGTTGTTACTTGTAGATGCACATGCCATTTTTCAGTCATATATTTATGATTCATGATGGGTCTAAAATCGGGTGTGGGTTACCCGTCGGGTACAAATACCTGCGCGGGTGCGGGTAAGTTTTTGTACCCACGAGCAGGTGCGGGTTTTGTAGCGGGTGAATTTTTATCTGGCAGGTGCGAGTGTGGGCGGGTAATACCTAACGGGTGTGTACCCGTTGTCATCTCTACCTGCGCAGTGTGTAGTGTGTCGCCCAAACTCCGCCATTGCCAGCGCGCCGACCGCACAACGCCCTCCCTAGGGTACTGAGGATCGACAACCTAACTGATGGCACCCTGCTGGCGCGGATCCACAATTCAATGGCAGAAGGACTACTAGCGGCCTATAGGTGAAGACACTTGATTCTTTTTTCTGGGTGTAGGTCGGCAGTATCGTGGCATGCAGTTGTGTCGATATGACGTGAGTGGATATGTATAGGAGATATCAATGTTTGTCCAACGGGTATGAGTACAAAAAGTACTCAACAAGCCACCACAAATGCAATAGTAATGCAAGATAATAACAAAGGAAGGATAATTGGCTAAAAGTGCGGAAAAGTACATTTTTCAGTTATTGCATTTAGTGTAGTCAAATTTTATCATGTGGAATAATAAACATGAACATCAATAATACCTTCTAACTCAAGGAGTACGTTTTACCTCCTCGCACAACAGTCCTTACATGTCAAATCATCATGCACATACATATCAAAAGTAAACTAACTGTGGGATGTCACGCAACCCGCCCTTGACCATGGGCTCGGCTTTTCGAAAAGATTTATGACTCTGATCAGAGATGTACTACTGTACCCACAAGGCACACACTCATCTCAAACACTAAAGTGTAAAGAGATGACCCATACCACGGGAACTCGTGGCAAAACCTCGGCACGAAATGCTCCAAGCGATAACCACCCGCTCTAGGTTTCACCGGCGCGCCGGGCTACATCCCGGCTAACGTCGCACCCCCTTTTGCGCCACGTCGGTACAAGCCACCCACAGGTGCTGCTTGACCCATCTCTAAGTGGTGGCCTCGGTTTGGAACACTCAATACCTTAGTTAGGACTTACCCATTAGACTTGTGGTTAGTACAGAAGTGTATTGCAACGGATCCCGCAGACCGGTCCTTATAGTGCCCTGGGTGCTACCGACCAATGCCCTAGCTTGCACCCGGAACCCACCATGCATTCACTCACAACCACAACTCTATCACCGACAGAATTCCAAGGATAAGAATAACGGAGATCATATAGTAGAACCAAGTTGCTACGACTCATTTTTAATCCTATAGCAATCGTGTCGATACATTGGACACTAGCTAATAGTACTAATCATATGGTGACAAGGAGTTTAGGCTAGATAGCATAGCTTGGGTTGCACATCAAGGTCGGGGGATCCTAATAAATATATTGTAAGGGTTTCATTTGACTAATGCATGTATACCCTATGTGTTCTAGCGATAGTTTAGTAAAACATGAGTTCAATATGCTCAAAAGATTGGTTCGGTGACTTGCCTTGTTCAGCAAAAGGGGAATGAGGGACTTCCGGGAAGTATTCCGGCTCCTCGGCGGCGTCGTAGTCTTCCCAATATAAATAAAATAAATACAACATTCAATTAAACAATATAAAACCACACTACAAGCACATAGGTTTTGATTAGTTCAATTTAAAGAAAACCAAGTTGTTAAGTTTCTGAAATTTATTTTATAAATAATTTAAAATGAACTATAATGAAATATTGTCCTTTATAAAAATGGGTTTTAATTGTGAATAAACCTATTCTAAGTTTTCTAATTAATTTAAAATAATAGCTTCAGAGAAAGTGTTGGGGTTCCATTCTATAAACAGGAAAAGAATAAAGATAAATTTTGCTAAATTTTAAATAATTAAATTTGAAATTTTCCTTAAGGAGCAATTAGATACTTTATTAAATAAACATGAAATATCGAAAGTAAACATACTGTTTTTATTGTATGAACATGTAGAGAATAATATTACAAATTTTCTGAAATTGAAATGGTAATTTTTGAAGTTAAAATGCGCCAGATATGAATTTTAGAAATTTAAAAGCATTTCTGGAATTTAATTTAAACCCAAAACGGTCTCGGGTCCCCGGTGAGCCAGGCCCACGGTGAACTCGCGCACTGTGCGTGTGGTCCGGCCCAATCTGGACCGTTGGATCCAGATCCAACGCGTGGGGGTGAGGCGGGGGGTTTAAATGAGAATGGACGCGCGAGATTAAAGGCCGAACCGGTATGCGATGAATGACTCAGATTAAACGTGAGTTTTAAGTACTAACGAACGCGCGGGATTAAAACGTACCCCTTCGCTCAGATCCGACAGCGCATATTAAACCGCACAGGGGATTTAATCGGTACCGTTAGATCCAGATCGCATGGCTAGGATCGAATCCGACACGGCACGGGTACTCAGCCCGTGTCGGTCGTCTTCTCCGGCGACGGCGAGCGGGCCAGAGGCCACGGCGAGCGATGACGGTCCAAGCTACGCCTAGAAACAGAAAGAGGATGACTAGTGGAATGCGAAGGTACCGTTGGCGAGGCGAATGGTCGACGGAGCGTGGCCGGCGACGAGCATAGACGACGAAGGGGTGGCCGAGGTCGGTGACGTCCTTGCGGTCACGATGGTGTGGTTGGCTAGGGCGGAGGAGGTTACCTGCGACGGTGAGTGGCGACCGGAGTAGGGGCGGCGGTGGAGAGTTAAAAGTTTTAGAGGGGGCATTCTGTTTGGTCTTGCAGCGTGTGAGCGTGGGGGTCGAATGCGGGGTACCAGGGAGCTTAAATAGAGTCACCGGCGGGGGCAGAGGGGGCGCAATTGGCGGTGGCCGAGGATTAACGCGTTTAAACGCCGGCGAGCTTCGGGTTGCATGCAGATACATCGAATCGGGACGCGATCCGGCTAGGTTTAAAGGGGGAAACGGTCACCGGAGCGCGGGGGTTTGAATGCTGGGCTCAATTTGGGGAGAGGGGGTCGGGAGCAACGGATCCGAGGCGCATTAAGGCGTCGGCCGGTGAGGGGGGATTTTGGGGGCGGTTCTCGCGGAGACGAAGGATCTGACAGGCGGGGGCCACATGCCAGCGGACGCGAGCGATCGGGCATGGAGATTGACGGGTGGGGTCGAGCGGTCGGGCGCGAGGGGTTCGGTTGGCGCCGACTGGTGGGGCCGGCTACGCGCGCGGAGAGGAGGTCACTGACGGGCGGGGTCCATTGGTCAAACGGGGCGCGCGGGGAGGAGTGGGCTGGGCCGTCCGGGAGAGAGAGAAAGGGAGGGGGAGGCCCGTTACTGTTTAAATGATTTTCTGATTAAAATAATTACAAAAAATAGATTAAGATATTTGGGCTACTTCCAATGTTGATAAAAATTTGTAAATATTCTCAAAAATATATCTTGGCCTTGGGATCATATACAAAATTTTCTAGTTCCTGGTTTGGTTATTTCATCTAGGTTCTAGTTCAAAAAGGTTAAGGAGGGCACTAAAGGTATTTCCAAAATAAATAATTCTAGGAAAATATATTAATTGATATTTTTATTTCTTTGAAAATTTGGGGTGTTACAGGTCCTCTGAGAAGACGTCCATGTATTCCTTGACTATGGGCACTTCCTCTAGGGCTAGCGAGTGAAGGGACACCTCGCGAGGTTTGTGGTTGGTCATCCGAAAAGTGGTGGATTCGCCTTCGGGGTTGGTCACAGTTACGTACTTGCTGGCGCAGTCGATCACTCCTTTGTGCTTCATCAACCAATTCATCCCCAGGACGAGGTCGAGTCTGGTGCACTCGATGAGGACTGGCTCGGCCCAGAATAATACTCCTTGGATTTCTATCCTTACCTTATGGCTGAACAGGTTAGCTAAGGTTTTCTTACCGGGGGTAGCAATCATCATGGGGGCGGGTAGAGGGAGTACTTCCAAGTCGTTAGTTTTCACAAAGTTCGTCGAGATGGAGTGTGTTGCCCCAGAGTCAAACAATATTATTGCTGGTATGGAATTTGCGGTGAACATACCGAGTACGACTTCTAGAGCTTCCTAATCATCCTCCGCGTTGATGTGGCTGACGCGGGCACGAACTGCCTGGTTGGGTGCCACGCCTTGGGGCTGCTTGGGGTGAGGACACTAATGCGAGTAGTGCCCTTCCTTCCGACAGTTGAAGCAGATGATCGGCTTTCCGTGGCGGTCCCTCATGATCGCGGCCTTGGCGGTGGGTGTCGGCTGAGCGGTCGGAGCTGGTGGAGCGGGGCGGGGGTGCCCGACGTTGGATCCACTAGCGGCGTGAGGAGGCCTGTAGGCGGGCTGAGGATGGTAGGCATGCGTTAGTGGTGGAGGGACGAAGCGGGGCCTCTGAGGGTTCGCCTGATGATGCTTGAACGCAATCATCTTCCTTTTCTTGATGTCCAGTTTATTTTGCTCAGTCTCTTGGATGAGCGCTTTATTCACCAACCGTTGAAAGTCGACGTTGTCGGTGGCGACGAGCTGAATGGACAACTCATCCTTAAGTCCTCGGAGGAACTTAGCCTGGCGGAGGGCGTCGGTTCGCACCTCTTCTGGCGCGTAGCGGGACAGACGGTTGAATTCATGGAGATACTCCATGACGGTCTGGCTTCTCTGCTGCAGGTAATGGAACTCCTGTTGTTTGACCGCAATGACTCCGACGGGGACGTGGGCGGCACGGAAGGCGATGGTGAACTCCGCCCAAGTCACCACGTGGTCCTACGGTTGGGACTCACGGTAGTTGTCCCACCATTCTGCTGCGGGACCGAGGAGGTCCAACTTCTTCCCGATGGTCCGAAGCCAATCTCCAGCCTTCATGGGTTTTGTTGTGCTGGAGAAGATAGGGGGTCACACGCGCAAAAACTCTGAGAGTTGCGGTGCGGGAGCGGGGGCTGGTGCACGTGGGACGGGCTCCACGTTTTGCAGCCGGTCCAACTGTGCTTGTTGGTGCTGCATTTGGGTGAGGAGGGCGGTAATCAGCTGGTTCTGATTAGCCATCATCTCCGCCAAGGTGGGATGGTTGGCGGATGGTGGCCCAGTCTGACGTTGGCCCGTTGCGCCCCAGTTGGGCACAACACTTCCGAGCAGACCGTTGCTTGCCCCTTCTCCGTTGTTGGACCCGATGTTCTGGTTATCGGCCATCTTCTGAGCACACATAATGTTTAGTCACAAGAGAAATGTTTTAAAAACAAATCTCAACCAAGAACAGCCCGGGGGCTCATATATATAAGTGGTCAAAAATGTTCATTACATCAATACTTTTATTTAACCCACCCACAACACAAGTTGTTGCAGGTGGCACCACAATCATAAAATTTATTCGAGTCAATCATCGAAAACTATCGCCTACTTGCCATCTAGGGCGGTCTCCGTGCTCTCGGAACCACGAGGGTCCTGAGGGACGGTGGGCTCGAGAAAGTTCTCGATAATGGGGTCGGCGACGATGGCGGGGCGCGTGGCAGGAGCGCTAGAGCTGGACGGTCCGGCGGCCGTGGGGTGTGGCGGGATTCTCTTGGGGCGAGGGGCGGGCTCACGGATGGGCTTCTTCCTCCTCGGGACGAGGGGAATCATCTCCGCTATGTCCTTCTGCAGCTGGATTATCTTACGCTGCAGCTCGCCATTTTGTTGGATCAATCTCTTCATCTCCTGGCGAAGGAACTCGACCGCCTCATGGTGCTCTTCGGCGTCAAGCACTACCTCAGTATGGAGATCGTCCATGGCCTGAAGAAGACACGTCTGCCAGGCCATGACCGGATCATGATCGTAGTGGACTCCGGGCCATGAGGGCTTGGAGGGCGACGCGTTGGCATGTGACGTCGAAGGTTGGGCCCCCAAGCGCTGTCGTGAAGAACGGCAGGTGCTCGCTGGATCCATGGATGGTGAGGGAGACGTCGCATGGTCCCGCGAATACTTCCATGTACAAACCATGAAACTCGGGCTCGAAGAGGAACCCAAGGAAGGTGACCATCATTCGGAGCTCCCTGACGAAGCCCTCGAAGTGGCGGCAGAAGCTGTGGACTTGGTAGACCGACATCTACAAACACAACAAGTTGAAGAAAAGTGAGGGAAGGAACAAAGTTATAAAGTAGGTTTTCGTGAAATAGATTTTATCCAACTAAGTGCTAGGCTGGTCCGTTTGGCTTCCTACAGTCAAGTCGGCTCTGATACCATCTTGTGACGCCCCGATTTACCTAATCAGGACCCTATTGAATTTCCAAAGAAAAACAATAATACAAGAGGTTCATCATGCGACAACGTACATATGACAATCATTCGTGGTACGCAGACCACATTATTACATAAGAGTAAAGATAAAAACTTCAAAAATAAGCAGCATGACGAATGTCTTCTTCAGGATCTTTCTTCTTGACTGGGTCGCTACTCCAGACCATCTTCCTTGTAGTAGGCATCCTCTGAATTTTGTGTCCAACGGGTATGAGTACAAAAAGTACTAACCAAGCCACCGCAAATGCAATAGTAATGCAAGATAATAACAAAGGAAGGATAATGGCTAATAGTGCGGAAAAGTACATTTTTCAGTTATTGCATTTAGTGTAGTCAGATTTAATCATGCCGAATAATAAACATGAACATCATGACACCATCTAACTCGAGGGGTACGTTTTCCCCCCTCGCACAATAGTCCTTACATGTCAAACCATCATGCACATACATATCAAAAGTAAACTAACTGTGGGATGTCACGCAACCAGCCCTTGATAGTGGGCTCGACTTTTCGAAAAGATTTATGACTCTGATCAGAGGTGTACCACTGTACCCACAAGGCACACACTCATCCCATACACCAAAGTGTAAAGAGATGACCCATACCACGGGAACTCGTGCCAAAACCTCAGCATGAAATGCTCCAAGCGATAACCACCCGTTCTAGGTTTCGCCGGCGCGCCGAGCCGCATCCCGGCTAACGTCGCACCCCCTTTTGCGCCACGTCGGTACAAGACACCCGCAAGTGCTGCTTGACCCATCTCCAAGTGGTGGCCTCAATTTGGAATACCCCATACCTTAGTTAGGACTTACCCACTAGACTTGTGGTTAGTACGGAAGTGTATTGCAACGGATCCCACAGACCGGTCCTTATAGTGCCCCGGGTGCTACCGACCAATGCCCTAGCTTGCACCCGGAACCCACCATGCATATACTTAACCATCACTCTAACACCAACAGATTTCCAGGGATGAGAATAAACGGGGATCATGTAGTAGATTCTGAGAAACCAAGGGTTGGTTTCGGTGTTTTGTGATGAGTGATTGACAGGATTTTACCCTCTGTTCGAAGGGTACCTCCGAAGGGGCTTCGGAGGTGGGACCTCCGAAGGGTGTTCGGAGGTGGTTTCACCGAAGGGTGTTCGGTGTTGCTTGCTGCAGCTGTGCAGCGGAGTGTGCTTGTCGGAGGGGTCCGACAGTACGCAATGACTGGGTTCGTACCGAAGGCTTCGGTACTTTGGGCGGTACACCGGAGTGTGTGCCGGAGGTTGATAACCCGGAGAGGTCTCCGGAGTACTGGAAACACTTGTCTGCTTGTCTGTGGTGCGCAGGGACTTCGGAGGCGACGGACAAGGTTCGAGCCGGGTGAACCTGGGTCAAGCGGGAGGCTTGATGCCAGGGGAGCGGGGAGCTCCGTCACGGTGGCTGCGAAGGTGGTCCAGGTCGGTCCTCGGGTCGAGGCGTGCCAGGTGAAGGCAGAGAGTGCGGAGCGTGGCTCCGGCTGAAGGTACTCCGAGACAAAGTCCTCAGAGGTGAGGCACTTCGAAGGTACTCCGAATGGAGTGACTTCGGAGTTGGTGGATCAAGTCCTCTGTGGAGGCAAGGTGTTCGAAGTGTGCTCCGGAGGGAGACACTCGAAGGTGGCCCGACGAAGGTCTCAGAAGTCGAGGCGCATCGAAGGCATGGTCTGGGTGAGGCTCGTCGAGGAGTGTGCTCGGGAAGAGGCACTGCGACGGAGTGCTCATGGAATGCTTCATGCGGAGGCCTTGGACGAAGGAGGGACTTCGAAGGGTGGTACTCCGAAGGTGGGGCTTCGGAGTGAGGTTGACTTGAGGTGCTTCGGCCATGCATGGTTTCGGTACACGGACGGACGGTGTTCGAGCTGGGAGTAGCTGCGAAGCCGTGGTGATCCACTCCGGAGGTGGTGGTGCGAAGGCCCAAGGGGCTTTGACGGCTTCGGCTCAAAACCGTCACTGTATCGAAGGACTTCTTCGGCGGAGCGAAGGCCAACAGGCTGCAGGCTTCTCGCCGAAGCTACCGCACCCTCCGGTGCGAAGGGAGGTTCCAGAAGTCAACTCTGTAAAGGCTGACACTGTCTGTTCTGAAAAAGGCTGACACTGTCCCCTCTGCAGCTGACAGAGAAGCCTCCAGAATAAAGGTGGACTACCTTTTGTACCCCTTAGTTCTGTAGAGACAAAATGAATGTAAACCCTAAGGGTAGTGTAGTCAATTCCTTTGGATGAAGCCGTGGGCTATAAATATGGGGGCTCGGTAGGTAACATTTAACACTTTGAGCATTTACTGTTGAGCTCCTGTAGCCATACTTCGATTTTAATACATCCAGAGAGTTCATTTTCTGTGTTCCTTGTTCAAGCGGCGAAGCCCTGTTTTCATTGTGCTTTTTGCTTGAGCTCGCGTTACATACCTCGCCTGTTGTTGTGCACCGAAGCCCGTTGAGGCGAAGGCTGTTTTTGTGCGAGGTGTGTGTTTTGTCAGCGTGCGTTCGCTCTGTGTAACAGGAGGCAAGACCTCGCTGCTTACTAGCGTAGCCCTGACCGAGGCCCGTTTTGCTTCTTGTGTCGAAGCCCTTAGTGTAGTCCGTTTTGTGCGCGTGTAGACCTTCGTGTACGAAGCCCAGCACCGGTTGCTGCCGCCAAGTACTTGGTCGAAGTCCTCAGAGGGCTGTCCACTCTTGCGAAGGGTGAAGTGCGAAGCCTGCTCGAAGCACCTCGCGTGCGGAGCCTGCACTGACTTAGCAGAGTAGATTTCCGAGGGTTGTAAGTGGAGCGAAGTCTTCTAGGCTTCGAACTTTTGCTCCTCCGAAGCCTGTGTTCGAAGGTGCCGAAGTACCTCCGAACCTGACCTTCGAAGGTAGTGTTCGAAGCCTGTTCCGCAGAAGACAGAACTGAAACCGAAGGCTAGTTTTTAGCCCGAAATTTTAAAAGCTCCCATTCACCCCCCCTCTGGTCGCCGTTTCCGGTCCAACAATTGGTATCAGAGCAGGTTAAGATCACCAGTTGACCTTAACTGGTTTTGTGATCTTTTGGCGACATGGATAGAGGCAGTAAAATTCCTCTGTTCGATGGGACAGACTTCGCATACTGGAAGGTGCGCATGGAGGCTTACTTGTTAAGCCAAGGAAATGCAATTTGGGAGATTGTGGAATCACAATACTCCATCCCTGAGACTCGCACCTCTCAAACAGAGAAGGATCAGTATAATGCCAATTCCAAGGCAAGAAATATACTGTTCATCGGTTTGAGCCGGAGTGAGTTCGATAGGGTGCAGCACCTTAGGACTGCTAGGGAAATTTGGACAACGCTCACTATTTTTCATGAGGGCTCTACTCAGATTAAGGCCAGGCGCCAAAGCACCTACAACCAACAGTATCAGCTGTTTGTGCAGGCACCTGGTGAATCTGTAGATGCCATGTTTTCTCGCTTTGACGCGATAGTGAGTAACTTGCGATCCAACGGGACGCTTGCTTACAGTGATCATGATAGGGCTATCAAGCTTCTCTATGCACTTGACCGTAGCATATGGGAGGTGAAGATATCCAGCATTGAGGAGTCCACAGGCTATGACACATTGACCTGTGACGAACTCTTTAGCAAGCTGAAGTCCACAGAGATTGCCAAGGCGTCTCTTGCTGTGCACAGAAGCTCTTTGCCACAGCCATTGGCATTGGTTTCTCGCACTAGCCGTGGCACCATTGCAGAACCAAGCACATCAGGCACTTGTGTTCTTGCAGATGGTTTTGCTTTGTCCTCCCTGGTCTCCGTCACAAAGGAGCAGGTGGACACTCTAGCTGATGATGAGCTTGCTCTCATTGCCCGGAGGTTCACCCGCTTTCATCATGAGAGACGGGATCAGAGGAGAAGTGGTTTTAGTGGCTGCTATGAATGTGGCGACACCTCTCACATTAAGGCAAATTGCCCCAAGGTCAAGAAGAGAGATGAGAGTGACCGCCCTAAATACCACAAAAAGGAGAGGAAGCCCTTTGTGAAGGGCAAGCGCGGCAAGATGGCTAAGAAAGTAGCCAAGGCCGCTTCCAGAGCTTTTGTTGCTGCTCTCAGCGACATCGACATTTCCTCAACTGAGGAGTCGAGCTCTGAGGAGGAGGAGTCCCCAAGGAAGGAGGACAAGAAGGACAAGAACGGACGTGACTTCACCGGCCTTTGCTTCATGGCCGACAGCGATCACAGCGGCGATGAGCTTGACTCATCTGAGGTAAACCTATCATCTGACCAGCTACTAATTAAATTAGATGAGCTGAATGAAGTAGTGCTTGGTCAGGATAGATTACTTGTGCAAGCCGCTAGAGAAAGAAAAGACCTTAGACTTAGGCTAGAAAATATTTCTACTGAGTATGCCATGCTTAAGTCTAAATTTGATGATGCTGAATGTGAATCATGTTCTGTTGTCATGAGTGAGCTTGCTCAGTTGCGCTCTGTTCATGCTCAAACTCTCTCTGAGCTTGAGACTGCACAGAAGCAGCTTTTGGAGGTGGATTCTAGACCTCATGAAATTATTGATTGCATGAACTGCTCTTTATTACGCGATAGCATTAATTTACGTGATAAGCATGTTCATGATTTGGAGGCTAGATTGGAGAGGGCCGGTAGTTCTAAGGATGTGCAACCTGTTTGTGACACTTGCATTACCCTTAAGGACCAGCTAGGCACTGTTAGAGAGCGAGCTGAAAACCTCATGTCAGAAAATGAATACCTTCTTTCTGTGGTGAATAAATGCACTGAAGGGAAGGGTAGGATGGATTTGCTCTTGGCCAAGACCAAGTTGTGTGCTGACAGAGCAGGGGTAGCTCTAGGTTTGGGTTTTGAGAGGATAGCTTCAGACAGTAAGACCAAAATTGTTTTTACCTCTCCCACCACCCTAGAGAAAGAGAGAGCTCTGTTGGACACCCCATCAGCCAAAAAGCCTACCCATCCTCCAAAGAAAACCACTCCTCCTACCAAGAAAAATCCTCCCAAGAAAACCACTCAAAAGAAACCCAAGGAGCCTGTGAGAGTTGCTCCTGTGACCCATGAGAGTGCCCCCAGGAGAGTGTTTCATTGTTCTTACTGTCAGCGGGCGGGTCATTTGATTGGTTTTTGTTTTCGTCGCATCAAGGATGAGCGACGCGCACAGGCGATGAGCTACCAGGACATGCATTACCCATCTTTAGGTATGCATGAGTCTGAGATGTACTATCGTCCTGCTTTTGAGGCTCCTCGTGCTTCTCGGAGAGGTTTTGCTCCTCGAGGTCTTCACCATGTTCCATATGATGGTAGACCTCGGGCTGGCAGATTTGTACCTCGTCAGAGTAGGAGACATCGACATGCTTTGCGTTCTTTGCATGTAGGTAGACCTCGCACTTTGCATCATTCTGAGTTTTATGTGCGTAGACCGTCTACTTTTACTGTGCCTACTACTCGTGTCACTCAGTGCTGGATGCATCGTCATTATTTTACTCACCCCAGCACTGAGCGATCGAGACGCTCTTATCATGTGTAGGCGACAGATCGAGGCTTGGAGGGCACGTGGATCATGGACTCCGGTTGTTCGCGCCACATGACCGGAGATGCAAATTGGTTCTCCAGCCTCACCACAACCAAGCAAAGGGAACATATCACCTTCGGAAACAATCGAAGGAGTAGAGTGAAAGGTAAAGGTGTGGTAAGAATTAATTCGAACTTCACTCTCAAAGATGTTGCTTTGGTTGAAAACCTGGGATACAATTTGCTGTCTGTATCTCTGTTGCTTGATGAGGGCTTCGAAGTGCGATTTCATCGCGATACTTCGCAAGTGCTCAATTCTGATGGCGTTGTGGTGTGTAAGATCTTTAGGGTTGGGAGAGTTTTTGGAGCTGATTTTTCAGAGTCGTCTGGTTCTTCTCATTGTCTTGTTGCACATTCGACTTCTGAGCTTTGGAAGTGGCATAGGAGACTAGGGCATATGAGCTTTGAATTGCTCGCTCGTCTGAGCGCCCTAGGCCTGATCCGAGGATTGCCCAAGCTCAAGTTTGAGAAAAATTTAGTTTGTGCTCCTTGTCGACATGGTAAAATGATTGCCGCTTCGCATTCGCCAGTCACCACAGTGATGACTGAACAGCCCGGAGAACTTCTCCATATGGACACTGTAGGTCCTTCTCGGGTTAGTTCTTTAGGCGGGAAGTGGTATGTTCTAGTAATTGTCGACGATTTCTCTCGCTACTCTTGGGTCTTCTTTCTTGCCAGCAAGGATGAAGTGTTTCCACACTTTCGGAGCTTGGCTTTGAGACTTTTTACTGAACTCCCTGGTGCATTAAAATTCATTCGAAGCGATAATGGCACTGAGTTCAAAAATAGTCTCTTTGTTGACTTTTGCATGGAGCATGGCATAGAACATCAATTCTCTGCTCCGCGGGTTCCTCAACAGAACGGTGTCGTTGAGAGGAAGAACCGCACTTTGGTTGAGATGGCTAGGACGATGCTCGATGAGCATAGGACTCCTAGAAAATTCTGGGCTGAGGCCATGAACACTGCTTGCTACATCTCAAACCGAATTTTCTTGCGCTCAATTTTAAACTTGACATCTTATGAGCTGCGTTTTGGGAGACAGCCCAAGGTTACTCATCTTCGAGTTTTTGGCTGTCGCTGCTTTATCCTAAAACGTGGTAACTTGGATAAATTTGAGTCGCGATCTTCTGACGGGATCTTTTTGGGTTATACTACTCATGGTCATTCTTATCGTGTTTATAACTTGGAAACTAACACTGTCATCGAGTCATGTGATGTGACTTTTGATGAATCAACCCCCTCTGTTAGTTCTGCTTTTGAACAGGCAAATGAACACGACATGGAACAGACCATATTCGAAGAAGAAGATCCCGGAGAATTCGAGGATGATCCCCTATTACCCTCGACGTCAACCCCCGAAGCTGACCCCGCTTCTACTACTTCGGCACGAGGTCCCGAAGCGACTACCTCAACATCGGTCATCTTGGACCACTCCAACGCACAAGTTGAGGGGGAGACTGCATCCCGCCGAGAGGCTCCACATCATGTTCAAAGGATGCACCCTCCCGAGCAGATCATTGGTGAGCTTGATCAAAGGGTAACTCGTTCTCATGCCCATTTCACTAATGCTGCTTTTGTTGCTTCTTTCGAGCCTTTAGATGTTAGTCATGCACTTTCTGATTCTAGTTGGATCAATGCCATGCATGAGGAACTTGAAAATTTTGAGAGAAACCAAGTCTGGACTTTAGTTGACCCTCCACCAAATGTTCATTTCATTGGTACAAAATGGATTTTCAAAAATAAACAAGGGGAGGATGGGACAATTGTTAGAAATAAGGCTAGACTTGTAGCTCAGGGCTTTTCTCAACTAGAAGGGATTGATTTTACTGAAACTTTTGCACCTGTTGCTCGCCTTGAGGCCATTAGGATTTTGCTTGCCTTTGCAACATCCCGGGGATTCAAACTCTATCAAATGGATGTCAAAAGTGCTTTTCTTAATGGCTTCATAGGTGAAGATGTGTATGTAAAACAACCTCCTGGTTTTGAAAACCCCAAGTACCCACATAAAGTCCTTAAACTTCATAAGGCTCTTTATGGACTCAAGCAGGCCCCTCGGGCGTGGTATGATAGACTTAAGTCTTTTCTGCTTGAGCGAGGGTATTTGATGGGCTCTGTTGATAAAACTTTGTTTACTCTCAAGCATGGCAAAGATTTCCTCCTAGTGCAGATTTATGTGGATGATATCATCTTTGGTGGCTCTTCTCATGCTTTGGTTGCCGAGTTTGCAGATACCATGAGCAGGGAATTTGAAATGTCAATGATGGGTGAACTCACCTTCTTCCTTGGTTTGCAAATCAAGCAAAGCAAACAAGGTACTTTTGTCCACCAGACAAAGTACACCAAGGACCTGCTCAAGAAATTCGACATGTCCGATGCGAAGCCCCTCGCCACTCCAATGGCTACATCTGTAGCATTGGACCCTGACGAAGATGGAGAAGCCGTAGACCAGAAGGAGTTCCGGAGCATGATCGTCTCCCTCCTCTACTTGACTGCCACGAGGCCGGACATACACTTCGCTGTGTGTCTGTGCGCTCGTTTTCAGGCTTCACCACGAGCTTCGCACCGCCAAGCGGTTAAGCGCATCCTAAGGTATCTCAAACACACCCTTGAATTTGGCATATGGTATTCATCGTCTTCATCTTTATGTCTTAGAGGTTATTCAGATGCGGACTTTGCTGGCTGTAGAATTGATAGGAAAAGTACCTCTGGTACTTGTCATTTTCTGGGTACGTCTCTGGTTTGCTGGTCTTCCCGCAAACAGTCTAGTGTTGCTCAATCTACGGCTGAGGCCGAATATGTTGCTGCAGCTAGCTGTTGCTCTTAGATTTTGTGGATGGTTTCCACTTTGCGGGATTTCGGGTTAGATTATAAGAGTGTTCCACTTTTCTGTGATAACACTAGTGCTATTTGTATTGCAAACAACCCGGTTCAGCACTCCAGAACCAAACACATTGATGTACGGTATCATTTTCTCAGAGATCACAATGAGAAGGGTGATATTGAACTTCAATATGTTGATACTCAACACCAGCTTGCCGACATTTTTACAAAACCCCCCGATGCATCTCGATTTACTTACTTGCGTGGGGAACTTGGTATTTGTCATTCCTACGGCATTTTGTGAGGGGGAGCTGATTTTAAATTGCCTTGCATATGCTCATTATGTGTGGAATTGCATTTACATCTTTTGCTATTATATGCCTGCTTTTAATTCACAAGAAATCATGACAGCTCAGCTCTATGAAATATGTCTGGAACATTGATTGTGCATGATGTTTTATTTTCTAACATCAAACTTGCTCTCCGCACAATCGTGTATCTAGCTTGTTTAGGCAGGACTGCTTTTAGCTATTTTTTATCTACTTGACAGCAAGACACTGTTCCTTGGATGCTAAAATTTGCAACTTGAAAAATGTGTTCTTTACTCATGGATATTCATCAGAATATTTAATTCATCTGAATCAAAATCAAAAAAATCCATGATTTGCCTGGTTTAAATGAAAAGATCCAGGAGGGTTTGTTTGTCGCACTACTCTATTCTAGACTGCTTACCATTGCACTTTGGTTTGAACTGGGATAGTGTAGTGTATGCCAAAATCACCGCCTTAAGCTTCAAATGGCTTTCATGCCTAGGCTTGGTCTGATTGGAAAGTATAAGGTGGACAAACAAATAACCCCTGGCATTAAGAAAAGAACAACAAAATTAATTAATCATCAAGTTTGCTTTCAAAGCTCCTTTTGAACAAGACTTGTCTGTCTAGGGTAGAAATTGTTGGCTTTGAGCAGTCCTTGCCTTCACATGTCTAGCTACTGTGATTAAGTGGTGATGCTTTTACTTCAAAATGACAAAATCACATGCCATCATCCTGTTTCACAGAATGTTAAATTGAGCTGAGCACATGATCATTGATGTTACTGTTGGCATATTTTTGCATTATATGTCTTTGCAATTCTATGCACTTCGAAGCTTTGCATTTTTTTTCATGCTCCTTGATGCTTGCATTGCCAAAGGGGGAGAAATTCCAGAGAGATTTGCTATGTTCTCTGCCGCAAGAAGGCATATTTTCTAAAGGGGGAGAAAAATTTGCTCAACTCAGGGGGAGTTTTTATCAAGGGGAGTTTTGCCAAAGGGGCTTTTACTCTTTTGAGAAAGGGGGAGGAAAATTCTTTTATCAAGTGACATGCTTTGGCTCTTTTCTGAGTTTTTATGGTCACTTGTGTGCTGAAAATTTTCAAATTTTCTTGAACTTGAATTTGGTTGTCAATGCACTCATCAAGGGGGAGATTGAGAAACCAAGGGTTGGTTTCGGTGTTTTGTGATGAGTGATTGACAGGATTTTACCCTCTGTTCGAAGGGTACCTCCGAAGGGGCTTCGGAGGTGGGACCTCCGAAGGGTGTTCGGAGGTGGTTTCACCGAAGGGTGTTCGGTGTTGCTTGCTGCAGCTGTGCAGCGGAGTGTGCTTGTCGGAGGGGTCCGACAGTACGCAATGACTGGGTTCGTACCGAAGGCTTCGGTACTTTGGGCGGTACACCGGAGTGTGTGCCGGAGGTTGATAACCCGGAGAGGTCTCCGGAGTACTGGAAACACTTGTCTGCTTGTCTGTGGTGCGCAGGGACTTCGGAGGCGACGGACAAGGTTCGAGCCGGGTGAACCTGGGTCAAGCGGGAGGCTTGATGCCAGGGGAGCGGGGAGCTCCGTCACGGTGGCTGCGAAGGTGGTCCAGGTCGGTCCTCGGGTCGAGGCGTGCCAGGTGAAGGCAGAGAGTGCGGAGCGTGGCTCCGGCTGAAGGTACTCCGAGACAAAGTCCTCGGAGGTGAGGCACTTCGAAGGTACTCCGAATGGAGTGACTTCGGAGTTGGTGGATCAAGTCCTCTGCGGAGGCAAGGTGTTCGAAGTGTGCTCCGGAGGGAGACACTCGAAGGTGGCCCGACGAAGGTCTCAGAAGTCGAGGCGCATCGAAGGCATGGTCCGGGTGAGGCTCGTCGAGGAGTGTGCTCGGGAAGAGGCACTGCGACGGAGTGCTCATGGAATGCTTCATGCGGAGGCCTTGGACGAAGGAGGGACTTCGAAGGGTGGTACTCCGAAGGTGGGGCTTCGGAGTGAGGTTGACTTGAGGTGCTTCGGCCATGCATGGCTTCGGTACACGGACGGACGGTGTTCGAGCTGGGAGTAGCTGCGAAGCCGTGGTGATCCACTCCGGAGGTGGTGGTGCGAAGGCCCAAGGGGCTTTGACGGCTTCGGCTCAAAACCGTCACTGTATCGAAGGACTTCTTCGGCGGAGCGAAGGCCAACAGGCTGCAGGCTTCTCGCCGAAGCTACCGCACCCTCCGGTGCGAAGGGAGGTTCCAGAAGTCAACTCTGTAAAGGCTGACACTGTCTGTTCTGAAAAAGGCTGACACTGTCCCCTCTGCAGCTGACAGAGAAGCCTCCAGAATAAAGGTGGACTACCTTTTGTACCCCTTAGTTCTGTAGAGACAAAATGAATGTAAACCCTAAGGGTAGTGTAGTCAATTCCTTTGGATGAAGCTGTGGGCTATAAATATGGGGGCTCGGTAGGTAACATTTAACACTTTGAGCATTTACTGTTGAGCTCCTGTAGCCATACTTCGATTTTAATACATCCAGAGAGTTCATTTTCTGTGTTCCTTGTTCAAGCGGCGAAGCCCTGTTTTCATTGTGCTTTTTGCTTGAGCTCGCGTTACATACCTCGCCTGTTGTTGTGCACCGAAGCCCCGTTGAGGCGAAGGCTGTTTTTGTGCGAGGTGTGTGTTTTGTCAGCGTGCGTTCGCTCTGTGTAACAGGAGGCAAGACCTCGCTGCTTACTAGCGTAGCCCTGACCGAGGCCCGTTTTGCTTCTTGTGTCGAAGCCCTTAGTGTAGTCCATTTTGTGCGCGTGTAGACCTTCGTGTACGAAGCCCAGCACCGGTTGCTGCCGCCAAGTACTTGGTCGAAGTCCTCAGAGGGCTGTCCACTCTTGCGAAGGGTGAAGTGCGAAGCCTGCTCGAAGCACCTCGCGTGCGGAGCCTGCACTGACTTAGCAGAGTAGATTTCCGAGGGTTGTAAGTGGAGCGAAGTCTTCTAGGCTTCGAACTTTTGCTCCTCCGAAGCCTGTGTTCGAAGGTGCCGAAGTACCTCCGAACCTGACCTTCGAAGGTAGTGTTCGAAGCCTGTTCCGCAGAAGACAGAACTGAAACCGAAGGCTAGTTTTTAGCCCAAAATTTTAAAAGCTCCCATTCAGCCCCCTTCTGGTCGCCGTTTCCGGTCCAACAGATTCCAATCGCTACGACTCATTTTTAATCATATAACAATCGTGTCGATACATTGGACACTAGCTAATAGTACTAATAATATGGTGACAAGGAGTTTAGGCTAGATAGCATAGCTTGGGTTGCACATCAAGGTCGGAGGATCTAAATAAATATATTGTAAGGCTGTCATTTGAATAATGCATGTATATCCTATGTGTTTTAGCGATAGTTTAATAAAACATGGGTTCAATATGCTCAAAAGATTGGTTTGGTGACTTGCCTTGTTCAGCGAAAGGCGACGGGGGAACTTTCGGGTAATACTCCGGCTCCTCGGTGGCGTCGTAGTCTTCTCGATATAAATAAATTAAACGTAACATTCAATTAAACAATCCAAAAATCACACAATAGGCATATAGGTTTTGTTTGGTTTGAACCAAGGGAAATAAAGTGGTTAACTTTCTGGAGTTTATTTTATAAGCATTTTAAAATGAACTTTAATGGAGTTATGGCCTCTCTAAAAAGGAATAATAATGTAAACTAATGTATTATAAACTTCCAATTAATTTAAAATAGAAAGTTCAGAATAAAGCTATTGTTTTTATTACACCAATATGAAGAGGATAAAAGATAAATTTTTCAAAAATTGAAATGGATAAATTTTGAGTTTATCCTAAAGTGTATTTGAATACTTTAAAAATAAAATACTCAAAATAAACCTACTGTTTTTATTGCATTAACATGTAGAGAATAAAATTATAAATTTTCTGGAATTGAAATGGTTAAATTTGGAGTTAAAATGAACAAGATATGAATTTTAGAAGTTTGAAACCAATTCTGGAATTAAATTTAAATAAAAAACCAGGCGTCGGTCCACGGTGAACCGTATTCACCGTGAACTCGCGGACTGTGCGCGTGCGCTAGATCCAGATCCACCGTTGGATCATGATCGGATGGCCACGGGCGAGGCGAGTGGTTTAAATGAAAATGGACGCGCGAGATTAAAAGGCTGAATCGGTATGCGATGGATGGCCCAGATCCATTGCGGGTTTTAAATACTAACAGACGCACGAGATTACACTGTACCGCTTCGCTCAGATCTGACGATGTGGATTAAACCGCACATGCGATATAATGTGCATCGTTCGATCGCAATCGCACGACCGCGATTGAATCTGACACGGCACAAGTACTTTACCCGTGCCAGTCGTCTTCTTCGGCGACAGCGAGCGGGCCAGAGGCCACGGCGAGAGATGGCAGCCGGATCTAAGGGCTAAAACAGAAAGGGGACACTACAGGGATCACGAGGGTACCGTTAGCGGGATGAAAGGTCGTCGGAGCGTGGCTGGCGACGAGCGGGGGTGGTAAAGACGTTCGGGTCCTCATCGGCGATGGTGTTCCAGTGGGGTTCGGTGGCGATGGGGTGGTGGCCGAGGTCGGGGTGGCACCGATGGTCACGGTGGTGCGGTCGTCGAGGATGGAGGGGGACTCCGACGACGGCGAGCGGCGACTGGAGCGAGGGCGGCGGTGAGGCGTTAAAAGGAGTGTCTCGGGCATTCTGTTCATTCTAGAAGCGAGTAAACGTGAGGGTTGTGCGCGGCGGTGGTCAGGGTTTTAAATAGGGGTACCGGCGGGGGCAGAGGGGGCTCACTTGGCAGAGGCCGAGAGTAAACGTGCTTCAACGCCATCGAGCCTCTTTCCATGCATGTGGACGACGGTTCCGGGGCGATGACGCGGTGGAGTAATGGGGGAAACGGTCGGCGCGTCGCGAGGGTTTTAATGCCGGTGACGAAATAAAGCGAGGGGGCCGACGGGGGTGGATCCGAGGTAGGATCGGTGGCCGACGGAGTTAGGAGGGTGGCGCGAGGTGCACGACGGGTCCGACAGGTAGGCCAAGGCGGTCAGCGGGCGCGAGCGTACAGGCGTGGTGGCTGACGGGTGGGGTCGGGCGGTCGGGTGCGCGCGCGGAGGGGGAGAGTGTCTCTGACGGGTGGGAGCCGTCTGTCGGTCCGGGGCGCGGGGAGGAATGGGTTGGGCCGGCCGGTTGAGGGAGAATGGGGGAAAGGGGCCCGTTACTGTTTGAATTCTTTTCTGAATAAAAATAATTGTTGAAATTAGTTTAAAATATTTGGGCTACTTCCAAGGGTGATATAAATCTGTAAAAATTCTCAAAAATATTTCTTGGCCTTGGGATCATATACAAAATTTTCTATTCTCTAGTTTGGATATTTCATCTAGGTTCTAGTTCATTTAAACCTATAAGGGTATTTAAAGGTATTTCAAAATAAATCATTTCCAGAATATAATAAATGGTATTTTTATTTCTCTGAAAACTTGGGGTGTTACAGAGTCTAAGGATGAGACTTTTCAGTTTGTTCAAGACCTGATTTTGAAGCTGAAGAACGAGAACAATGGTCGGTTGCAAGCAATTCGCTTTGACAACGACTCTGAGTTCAAGAACTCTCAGTTCGTCAGCTTCTGTAGTGATCAGGGTCTTGATCATGAGTTTTCTGCTCCTTACACTCCCCCACAGAACGGCGTTGTGGAATAAAAGAACCGCACGCTAGTCAAGATGAACAAGACGTTGCTCGATGAGCATAGGACTCCTAGACGCTTTTGGGTTGAAGCCATGAACACAGCTTGCTATCTGGTCAACCACATTTTTCTTAGAGCTTACTTAGGTAAGACTTTATATGAGTTGCGGTTTGGTAGACAGACCAAGGTGAGCCACTTGCGAGCGTTTGGTTGCAAGTGCTTTGTGCTCAAGAAGGGAGGGCATTTGGACAAGTTTGAGTCTCGTTGCTGGGATGGAGTCTTTCTTAGTTATGTTTTGCATTCTCGAGGCTTCTGTGTTTGGAACCTCGACTCCCAACAGCTTGTCGAGACTTTCGAGGTTTCTTTTGATGAGTCCTTGCCTTCATTGACTCCTTCTTTTGAGCTTTCTGGAGTTGATGAGCTTGGAGAGTCCATCTTCGAGGAAGATGATGACATTCCAGCTGTTGATGAGGGTGGGCCTTCTGCACAGCCTGCAGACCCCACACCTTCTGAGACTTCGACTGAGGACGAGGGCGGACCTCTGATCACTTCTTCCACTTCGATCGAGCCCCCTCAGTAGAGTCCAGAGGTGCCAGCTGCTCACTCTGGTGAGGTGACTTTAGATCACTTGGGATCCCGAGCAGTTCAGCATGATCACCCCTCAGAGCTCATCATCGGTGATCTTATTGAGAGAACTTTGTGCTCTTCTGTTGACTCGCTTGCTGTGTTTGCTGAGTCTGCGTTTGTTGCCTCTTTTGAGCCCAGAGACGTTTCTCATGCTCTTTCTGATTCGAATTGGACACTGGTTGAGCTGCCACCCGGATGCAACCCCATAGGCACCAATGGGTGTTCAAAAACAAGCAAGGTGAAGATGGGGTTGTGGTGCGCAACAAAGCTCTACTAGTTGCCTAGGGTTTTTGCCAGAAAGAGGGTATTGACTTTGAGAAGACTTTCGCCCCTGTTGCCGGCCTTGAGTCCATTCGTATTCTTTTAGCTTTTGCCGCTTCTAAGGGGTTTAAGTTTTTTCAAATGGATGTCAAGAGTGCTTTTCTAAACGGGTACATAGAGGAGGAGGTCTGTGTTAGGCAGCCCCCTGGTTTTGAGAACCCTAAGTTTCCTCGATATGTTTTTAAGCTGCAGAAAGCTTTATACGGTCTGAAGCAAGCCCCTAGGGCTTGGTATGACCGGTTGAAGCAATTTTTGTTGGGGAAGGGCTTTGTGATGGTTTCCGTGGACAAAACTCTTTTCTTGCTCAGAGATGCCTCAAACTTCTTGATTGCTCAGATTTACGTGGATGATATTATTTTTGGTGGTTCTCCTGATGCACTTGTGTCCAAGTTTTCTGAGCAGATGCACAATGAGTTTGAGATGAGCCTCATGGGTGAGCTCAAGTATTTCCTAGGGCTCCAGATCAAGCAAACCAAGGACGACATCTTCATCCGCCAGAGTAAGTATACGCGGGACATGTTGAAGAAATTTGACTTTGGTGGAGAGCTGAAGCCTCAGATGACCCCAATGGGTACATCTGGGGGCCTGGACAAGGACGAGGGCGGTGTCAAGGTCAACGAGAGAGAGTATCGAGGGATGATCGGTTCGCTGCTGTACTTGACGGCGACGAGGCCAGATATTCAGTTTGTCGTGGGACTATGCGCGCGCTTCTAGTCTTCACCACGTGCGTCTCATCGGCAGGCTATCAAGCACATTTTAGATACCTTACCTATGCATCTGATTTAGGTCTTTTCTATTCAGCAACAACGTCTCTTGATTTATCTGGCTTTTCGGACGCTGACTTTGGTGGGTGCCGGTTGGATCGCAAGTCGACTTTCTGATACTTGTTAGTTTCTTGGCTCTTCTCTTATCACTTGGTCTTCTCGAAAGTAGTCTGGAGTTACACTTTCTACCACAGAGGCTGAGTATGTAGCTGCTGCTCACAGTTGGTTTGGATGATTTCCACTTTGCGAGACTTTGGGTTGTTCTTCCCTGCCAGAGTTCCTCTGTTTTGTGATAGCACCAGTGCAATTAGTGTAGGGAAAAACACATGTCTTCATTCAAAAACCAAACACATTGATGTGCGCTTTCACTTTCTGAGGGATCAATATGAGAAAGGTGTCATTGACCTTGTTCGTGTTGATACCCATCATCAGTTGGCTGACATTTTCACCAAACCCCTAGATCAATCTACTTTTGAGCGTTTGCGAGGGGATTTGGGTGTTGTGTATCCTTTTTAGGATATATTGAGTCACTTTTCTTTCTTCTTTACTCTTTTCTTGAGTCTTTTTTATGTGTGTTCATATCATGCATATTCACATATCACACTTTGAGCTTGCTTCTGTTATATGATTGATCTGCTTAATTTACTCTAGCTAGTATATGCTTTTGATTACTTGTCGATGATCATGCTTTGCTTCAGTTCATATGATATGTCTGATATCTATCATATGCATGGCTTTTATGCTTGAAAATTGAAAAATAATCACCATTGCTTCTGGTAACTAGCATGTGTAGGTTGAATGCTTTCGCTATCTTTTACATGCCTGGTAGCTAGATCCTTACTTAGATGCAGATATGCAACTTGGACATCTATATGCTTTAACATGAAAAATGTGTTATAAAAATAATAAAAAATTAAAAAATGAAAAATCCATGCCTTTTTATGCTTAACTTGAAAAGATTCAGGTGGGTTTGCTTTGTTGCATTGCATTGTTCTAGACTGCTTACCTTAGCACTTTGGTATGAACTAGGACAGTGTAATGTATGCCAAGACCAATGTATTAAGCATATGATGGTCCAGTTCTGGCCTAGGTTTGACTTGGTCGGTTAGCATAAGGTTAACATGCAAATAACCCCTGGCAAAAAATGAAAAAGAAAAAGAAAAAGTCTGAAAATTTTGAAAGGATAACAAGTTTGCTGAAGCACTTTGTTCTGGATAATGCTTATCTTGGTAGATATCAGTTAGCTTTTGCATCTCATGCTTTACTTTGCTTGTCAACTAGAAAATGTGGTGATGCTTTTGTTTGCAAAAATCGAAAAATGCGTGCTAATGACTCTCTTTAGATATCGTCTGTTGCACTGATCATGTCATGTATCTTAGAAAGTATATCTTTTGTTATACCTATTAGATATTGTAATTGCAGTTAATAATATCTGAGAAGCATGCTTTTTACACTCCACCTGTACCCCATTTGCATTCATGGTGTATTTTGAGGGGGAGCTGCATGTCAAAGGGAGTTTGTGTTTGTGTCTCTTTAGAGTGCATTTAGTCTCACTTGATGAGTTAAATTATCAACAAGGGGGATAAAATTTGGGTTACTCGATCTTTTAAAATAGTTTAGGGGAGTTTTGGCTTTCTCTGGGATTTATTTCAGGAAGAGTTTTAGTCTCTTTTGCCTTAACTCTAGTTTTAGTCTCTTTTGCCTTAACTCTTTGGATATCCTTGTTGATAATTCTGAGATTGCACTTGTTTTGAGTCTTTATCCTTGGTTAACCATAATGACCAATTTCTTGCTTTTGTTCAGCTTTTGGTCATTAGGGTTAAACTTTTATTTTATTTTCTTCTGTCTGTCTTCTTGTGTTTTGTTGTTCGTGTTTCCACATGTGCTTGCAGGTACTGGAGAGTTGATGAAGAGAAGTGTTGACAATGCACTCATCAAAGGGGAGATTGAGGAGCCATGTTGAAGAGCATGGGCCTCATGGCTCCAGAAGTGATGAGTGATTGTCAACGGAAGTCAAAGAGAAGAGAAGACCTGTTGTGTCTAGGCCGTATGTGACTCAGGTACACGGGCAGCGAGCGACTGTTAGGTAGAGGGGCCGCGAAGTCGGGATGGTCCAATCCGGGTACATGGGCTAGGAGCAGCAGAGGATCCACTGGATTGTTGACTTGGATTGACTCAGGTACACGGGTGGCGAGCGATTGCCGGGCTAAGGGAGTTGTGGAATCGAGCCGGCCCAATCCGGGTACCCGGTGCAAAGACGGTGGACGCTTTGTCAGTTTCGGCGCAAAACTGACCGCTGATCTCGGATCTGACCGTTCTGAGGCGAAGCCGTAGCTGCTACGAAAGCTCCGCATCAGGACAAATTATCTTTATTTTGGTTTTTACTATTTTGCCTTTAGGCCCACAGTCTGTCAGTCAAGTCTGTAAAAAATCCTAAGGGCATTTCGGTCTTTTCCCTTTTTATTTCAGCGTTTGTAAAAACCCTAAGGGTCTTTTGGTATTTTTCCTAGGCTATTGGGCTGCCTATAAATAGGGCCCCAATCCCTAGGGTTAGGGTTAACTCACTTTAATCAAAAGATCAGAGTTCATCCCACCTGCCCCTGTTTTTGTGCGCCGCCATTTTGTGCTCATCCTGTTCATCACGAGATTGACTGGGTCACTCACCGATGACTTGCTAAGCAATTTACTAATCAGGTTTATTCATTCCAAATCCTTACTCCATGCTATCGAGTGTTGCGTTATTGTTTTTGGTCTCTGGTTTCCTGTTGTCTCGTGTTGCGCATCATTGTTTTTGTTTCGATTGGTGTGTTTCATGGACATATGTTGTAGTCTCCTATATTACTTCGTTCAAATGTCGAACTGTCTTTGCTAACCATCTGTTTCATCGAAGCATTCATTTGAACACGGGTTGTCTGGACGTATTTTCCAAGATTTTCTAGCTTTTGTTTCTGCACGATACGTAGAGACTTCATCTGTGATGGCATGTAGTTTTTTTTGTGTCTGGTCAAAGGCTTCCCTACAGCTGTGCGAAGTATCCAAGAGATTTGTTGAAGAAAGCTTCGAAGGCAAGCCTCGGAGTGACTTCGTTTGAGAGATCTCTGAAGTCAACCTTCACTGTGATCTCGTTCGAGCATGTTTCTGAGGGAGGTTTCACTGGGACTTCGAAGCCATTCTGTTCGAAGCTCTAGCTTCGGCTGTGTACTTTCGAAGCAGTCTTCGACTGATCGAAGGTCTGACTTCGAAGTAGCTTCGGCAAAGCACACTTCGAAGAGAAGACTCCGATGAAGCTCCGAAGTGCACAAGGATCAGTTTTGTTAGCTACTGACGCAGGCATCGTGCGAAGGCTTCGAGTAGGCTTCGACACGTATCGATCAGGAGACAACTTTTGAAGAGTAAGCTTGTGCCTCGTTTTGCATGCACTTGGTTTAAACTGCTTGAAATGCTTATATCTTGAACGATCTATTAATCTGCAGACACTGTAGGTGCCTTTTTCAATTAGGACACCGATCGTTTTTAGGCTAGATAATTTTTAGCAATTTTTGATCTGTTCACTTCCGCTGATTGTGTTTTGAGGTGCATTGAGTGTTGAGAGAAGGCTATTGATTCGAAAGAATTTTTTTAGGCATCTATTCACCTCCCTCTGGTCGCTACTTTCGGTCCTACAACATGCCTTGCTCATCTACGAGAGATGCTGGGTTTGATCCCTGCCTATTTTTCTGTCACGATTAATTTTTTTTCTACGAGGCTATATTGTTTTTACTTTGTCTTTGACTATATGAATTTTTTATGCGGTTATAGTGTTTTTTATGTTTGGCTGTTGATTAATTTTTCTGTTGTTATTGTGTTTTTCTTTGATCTTTGTCCGTTTGATTATTTTTTTCCAAAGTGATAGCGTTTTTTATTTGGTTTGATTTTTGGCTGTTTGATTTTTTTTCTCCACAGCCATAGCATAGCGTAGTGTTTTTTCTTTTGTTTTTAGATGTTTGAGGGACAAATCGCTTCAAATTATTTTTTTTCTTCGCAGCCATAGCGTACAAACCCCTCAAAATCATAGGTATGTTTTGTTAATATTATATTTAAACTATTTATATTTGTGGAAATTTTTAACTTAATCATTTAATTAAAAATTTACTATATTACTTAGTATACAACTGTATGTATACTAAATTACAGTCTAAATTGAATAATTATTTAACAAATTATAAATTTTTTTACTGAGTTATATATAAATTTTAATGCGACATACCCATTATCAAAATCCTAGATCCGTCACTGGCATGCGAATACATATTATTAGTAAAATTTATATTATTATTAAAACTCATATATTATTTTTGAAATCGAATTATAATGAATATTATTTTATCAAATTCTAAGTTATTTGTATAATTTAAACGATATTTTTAATGTTATAATTGTACGGGTACTCACGAAAAAATAATGCTTATAAAAAATTCCATGACGATTATGCGGCAACCTGCCGGACAACGCCACCGCGCGCGCACCGGTCCACCATCCCCCACCGTGGAACCGGACCTCCTCCAAGCCAAAAAGGCCCCACGAGGGCATCAGGGACACGAAGCGAAAGCCGAGAGAGGGAGGAAGGAAGAATCCCCCAAACCCTAGCACTTCCTAGGCGCCGGCGGCCCGGCGTCGATGGCGACGGATGCGGAGCGGCGGCAGGTGGAGCTGATCGAGCAGTTCTCGGCGCAAGCGGCTGCGCTGTCGTCGGCGCCGCAGCTGGCGGCGCTCGTGCTCGAGGCCACGTCCCACCCGGCGCTCTTCGCCTTCTCCGAGCTCCTCTCCCTCCCCGCCCTCTCCAAGGTAGGCAGGCGCAGGCACTCGCCGCCCGCACCGCCTGCAGTTAGGATTAGGGTCTCGAGTGCCCCCTGAATTCGATCTGATTGTGACGCACACTGCAGCTCGCGGGGACGCAGTACGCGTCGTCTCTGGACGTGCTCCGCCTCTTCGCCTATGGGACATTGAAGGACTACAAGAGTAAGATTGCATTTCCCTTGGTACTCCTGTTGCGATTCCTACATTGCATTGCCCTTTGAGGGTGTTGTTATGTTTCGTATGTGCGTGCCCTTTTGGTGTTTGAGTGTGTTACGGTGCATTGTATCATCTGTTAGTGGTAGGATAGTTTGCTAACAGTGTAGTTTGCCCTGGAACCTAATGATGCATGTGAGGGCAATATGTATGCAAATTATGGAACTGGGGATTCACATCCATTTAGTGGTTGACGGTGATGCCCATTTGTATTTAAATTAATTCACCCATTTTTGTGCTACACTGTCTGTTTTAGGTTAGTTTTTGGATAGGATTAACATACAAATAATGACTCATCAGTAAAAATACCAGTTTATCTTCTGCAACCATATATGAAGACACTTATATCACATTCCCTTGCTTGAAATCTGAAATTGCCTTTTGACAATCAATTTGCCATTTTGCCCATCTATATGATCTGTCTGCGTTTGGATGTTCATATAGGTGAATTTAAGCATGACCTTGTTTGTTCTTGTTGGCTTTTCTAACAGTCTAGCATGCTTGTGGTTGCTAGAAATTTGCTCATTTCTATCATAATCATGTTATTAAAATGATTTGCAACTTTGTAATGTTATCTTTTTTTTGGTAACAACACATAATAGATAAGTGCAAATCATGAACATTTATTGTTTCAGTAATTATAAGTATTCTTCATATACTTGTAGGTAATTATGGCACCCTTCCTGCATTGTTACCTGATCAAATCCGGAAGCTGAAGCAACTCAGTGTGCTAACTTTGGCTGAGTTAACCAAGGTGCAAATTCTGGTGACACTTCCTAGTTCCTAATATGTAGAGCAGATCTCTGCATTATTTTTACCTGTGTACATAAAGCTGCTAATCTTCCATTTGTTTTTGTCTAATAGTAAGTGTTTTCGCTGTTGTATTAGGAGGTTATGCTTGTTATCTAGTTTTTTCATTCCTCTTCCTATACTTGTGATAGGAAATAATTTGTCAGAGCCAAGTTTGAAGGGATTGAATAGTGGCCTTTCTCTGAGCAAATGATAATCAATGGCTCAATGCCACCACAAATGACAACAACAACAACATAGCCTTTTAGCCCCAAGCAAGTTGGGGTAGGCTAGTGTTGAAACCCAACAAGAACCACAAATCAGGGTTCAGGCACATGAATAGATGTTTTCCAAGCACTCCTATCTATGGCTAAATCTTTGGGTATATTCTATCACTTCAAATCACCTTTTACTGTTTCTTCCCATGTCAATTTTGGTCTTCCTCTACCCCTCTCCACATTGTTGTCACGCCTTAGGGTTTCACTACGCACCGGTGCCTCCGGAGGTCTCCGTTGGACATGTCCAAACCATCTCAACCGGTGTTGGATAAATTGTTCTTCAATTGGTGCTACCCCTAATCTATCACATATATCCTCATTCTGGACTCGATCCATTCTCGTATGCCCACAAATCCAACGTAGCATACGCATTTCTATAACACTTATCTGTTGGACATGTCACCTTTTTGTAGGCCAACATTTTGCACCATACAACATTGCAGGTCTAATCGCCGTCCTATAGAACTTGCCTTTTAGCTTCAATGTTACCCTCTTGTCATATAAAATTTCTAATGCTTGGCGCCACTTCATCCACCCTATTTTGATTCTATGGTTAACATCCTCATCGACATCTCCTTATGCTTGAAGCATTGATCCCAAATATCGAAATGTATCCTTCCGTTGGACATGTCCAAACCATCTCAACCGGTGTTGGATAAGTTTTTCTTCAATCGGTGCTACCCTTAATCTATCATGTATATCCTCATTCCGGACTCGATCCATTCTCGTATGCCCACAAATCCAACGTAGCATACGCATTTCCGCAACACTTATCTGCTGGACATGTCACCTTTTTGCAGGCCAACATTCTGCACCATACAACATTACAGGTCTAATTGCCGTCCTATAGAACTTGCCTTTTAGCTTCAATGGCACCCTCTTGTCATATAATGCCACAAATGAACCTTTTATATTCTATTATGCATGTCCACTTTAGTTTTATACACGATGTGTGAATCTTATCTTTTTTTTTCTTCACACAAATGTTGGTTTTTCTCTGAGATTTATTTCTTGTCAGAGCCAAGTTCGAAGGGGTTGAATGGTGGTCTTTCTTTGAGCAAATGATAGTCAATGCCACAAATGAATCTTTTATATTCTATTATCTTTCCCCACTCTAGTTTGTGAATCTTATCTTTTTCTTCACATGATTATCTCTATTCTGTCTGTCACGGTAGACAATCCTAACTATACTTGGTTATTTATTATTATTATTTCTCTATTCAGGTGCTACCATATGATCAGCTCATGCAAGAGCTGGATGTTTCCAATGTAAGACAACTTGAAGATTTCCTCATTAATGAGTGCATGTACTCGGTGAGCATTCATTTTTGTGCTGGGCACTTAATTTCCTATATATTTCCATATTTTAATCTCCCAATCAAAAACCATGCCTTTACAAATATATATAGTCTTCAGTATTGCTCTTGTAAGCTTTCTAGTCTTTAGGATTGTTAGTCAGTTTCTTCAACCTTGATTACAGGGAAAGGTAGTATTTCTAGCATCACATTTTAATGTTTTAATTGCTTTCTTAGGGTATTGTTCGAGGCAAACTGGATCAGCTGCGGAGGTGTTTTGAGGTTAAATGCTTGCATCCTACTTATATTCATAGTTCATTGCTTCATTGTGTAGCTGCCAAATGATCTCATTTTATTTTCCGTCTATGCATGTCAGGTACAATTTGCAACTGGAAGGGATCTTACACCTGGCCAGCTGAACAATATGATAGATACCTTATCTGACTGGTGTGTATATTTACTTTCGAATGATTGTTGCATCCCATCTCTGTTGTAAGAATTTTTAGTATTTGCATTTGAAGTATAGTTTCCCTCATCTGACATTCTGAAACTGTATTGAGGTTCTGTTGGTCTTGGGAATTATGGCTGGTTTATTTTCTGCTATGTTTATTATTTTCCTTGATTCCATGCTGTGTACTCCTTTCAACCTACTATTATAGTTTCCATGGTTTTAGGTATGCATGAGAATTGAGATTGATGTGTGTATCTGGGTGATATGGAAAATGTGTGACTGTTTGTCACGGGTCAGGATCCAAGGTTGGGGAGGATAGCAAAACATTGTGACTGAATTGATAACTGAAGAATTGATCGAGGCTCTGACCCTTGTTGGCGCGACGGAGTCACGCTCCACGGCGCACCGCCGAGGCAGGGATACAATAGAGAGGCTAAGTCTTTACTAAACACTCGATGATTTCCCTTAGTGCATCAGCCCTGTTTATATAGGCACAAAGCTGATTTAATCTAACAACCTTAATCTGATTCTAACAACCTTAATCTAATAGGACTCATTTAATCTAACCACTTAATCTAAACTGAAATACTCTTTTAACTAAATTGGACTCTTTAATCAAATCTAGACTTGACTCTTAACTAACTAATCTGATTCAACAATTAATTTGCTACAGTACTTCCGGTACTGTTCACGGGCCTGATTGGCTATGGGCTGGCCTGCTGCAGCTATCTCCTTGCGTGGCACGTGACACTGTTCTTGACCCCCATCCCCAAGCCCAACCCCATTCTGAGTTTGACTTTTAAGTTTTAATGCGGCACTAGTCCATTGTTCTGATATTAACCTCTATGAGGTTTATGTTTATACACGGTATAATATAGACATCCTTTGGTGCTGACATTATGCTTTTGACACATCACTTGTAAATTGTAATCAATTTATATGTTCATGGTTTGACTTTTTACTCCTATTACATTCTATGTTGGAACATTATGATTTATGAGATGCAAGTTAAGTGAATGGGTGGAAGTTTATTTGTACCAGCTCATGCTGATCTGTATTGTGCAGGTTGGGGACATCAGATAATTTGTTGCATCAGATTCAGGAGAAAATCAAGTGGGCTGACACAATGAGTGAAACAAACAAGAAGCACCAGAAGGAGTTTGAAGACAAGGTAGAAGAAGCAAAGAAATCAATAAAGGTGAGTTGGATTAAAATTAAGCAGCAACCTTTTCCAGTTTCTCAAATATTTAATTATAAACAGAAAAAAGGAAAAACTTGCATCTGTTTTATTTTCATAGTGAATACCATGTCTTTTGCACAATTCTTCTGGGTGGTTTTATTGTTAAATGCCTTCTAAGTGTTCATATTAAATAGTGGAATTGCCGGACTATGTTTCTTACTTGATGGCAGAAGTTGAACAATTTAAGCAGGCAGACATCGACTTACGGGGGCATGACGACTTTCTCTCTGAACCTGGAGGAATAATGGATTTTGAAGAAGACCGCATCCGATCAAAAAGGTATTAGATTATTTGTCACTTGTGAATTTGGAGTTAGGGCAGCCTTTTACTATCTACCTTGCTAACCTTAGATAATATTTATATTTTTCGACATGTTGCCTGTTAAAAATAAAAAAAAATGTAATGTAGTTTGCTGGAGAAGATGTCTGTTAGAGACAACCAACAGAGTTCTGTCGTCAAGCAGCTTTTACTGGAGAAAACACATGGTCCTAGTAGAACCAGCACCGCTGTCCATACCATACCATACCATTATGGCATTACTAGACTAAGGAATTGCCCACAAACTTCCCTACATGTTTACTAATGCAGATATTTCTCTAGCGAGATATTATCTTGTAGCGTCAATACTGTTTTTCATTGTTTCATAAAATTACCCTATCATCACAACAACATAGTCTTTCAGTCCCAAACAAGTTGAGGTAGGCTAGAGTTGAAACCTAACAAGAAAACTACACTATCATCACAACTGCAAGTAATTTGGTTAGATCTGATATTGCAGGAGGCGACAACCAATGGCATAAGTTTCCCCGCTTGTGAAAGTGCTGACGCCTAGACATTTTGGCACCAGAGTTGAGGAAAGGTCCGGCATCAACTACACTCCTCCCTCTGAAGCGAGTATCGCTGTCGTCGTCTTCTGGCATGAGATGTACAAGGAGATGGCACTTACCACTACATTTGTTTGCTGGTAGAAAACGACAGGTGGCTGTGGCTGGCTTAGCGCTGTAAAGATTATGGTTCCGAAAGTATTCTTTGGTAACTTGGGCTATCACTCTGTTTGCATTCGGGTGTGCTTGCGATTGTGCTTTGTCGGGGCCTCATGGGCTATCCACCTGAAAGCTATCGTTAACAACTCAATTTCACATGAATTTGTTCATCTCTTCTAGGAATCTTGAAAAACAACGGAAAAAGGTACAGATTACTACCTCGAAATATTGTGAAAGTTTAAATAATATTTGAACTATAAAACCGTTTAATTAGCTCCCTAAAATTTGAAAATAAGTTTATTATGGAACTTTTTCAGTGGATTCGCTGATGTGGATGTCGATTTCAATGATAGGGATACATGTGGTGTGTTAATGTGGTAAACATAATAAAAAATTGTTCTCTTGACCACGTATGGAAGTTGTTTGTTGAAATGCGAGTGCCCTCTCGCACACCGACCGTGTGCGCGTGCCGGCCATGTTTGTGCCCCTACCCTTTCCTTGACGCGGCATGGCGCGCGTGAGCAAAAAATTGATAATATGTTATTCTTGAGATATAATTTGTCACTTTTAATATATATATTTTGATTATAATGTTACTTCTAAGTCTAATATGTAGGCTCATCTGAGTCAATGACAATGGGTTCGAATCACAAAAATACAAAATTATTTTTTAAAAGTGATAAATTCTCAAATTTCTCGGAGCGAGCAGAGTCAGCATGGGCAGGAGGCCAATTAGCGCATAGGCATGGCACCGAATACTTTGTGTGGCGCAGCGGAAACAAGAGAGGGAGTTTTCTAGAAAAAAATTAACTCGTTTGGTCATGTCAACGTCACATGTAGTGTTTAGTCAGCGAAAATCACCGTTACATTGTGCCATGTTAGTAACAGTTGCACAATAAATTGATTTTCGAAATTATATGGGTTAATTAAATGGTTTTATAGTTTATGGTTTTGTTTAAACTTTCACTGTCGTTTGATGTAATAGCATGTATTTTTTTTTCAAAAACGATTCTGTTGCTCGGTCATGGCGCTACTCGTGAGAGTACCTAGCAGAAGTTAATTTTTTAAAATGTCTGATTCTTCTTGCCAAGTTAGAGAGCATATATCACAGTTCCAAACTATTTATTTGTGCCACGACTTTTCATTAAAAATGCTCTATAATATTTTTAACTTGGCAAGCTAGTACACCATCTAAAAACCATAGATTAGAACTGTGATTTATGCTCTCTAAAAATAGGAAAAAATTTCGGGATCATTTATTTTCAAGAGCTGTTTAAGATATCTATCAGTTGTAATTTCAAAAAAAAGGCGAAGCGAGCTTTTAGCTTAAGATATGCACTAAGAGCATCTCCGAGAAATTATTGAAAAATAAAGCTTCAGCAGTCTTCCTACACGAGTTTTTCTCTTGTGCGCATTTTCTAATACACATATTTAAATGTATCACAACTTCACATAAAATTATTATGAATTATAAACCGTGTTTATAGGATTTAAAAATATGGATCGAGATTATAGGAAAACAATTGTCGATTTATTATTATTTTTTAAAAATATAGAATTTAAGATCTGTTTGGTACAACTCTAATTCCAAGATTAGAGTTGAATTTGATGTTTGTATAATATAACAAAATAGTTTAAATTTATATTTTTATTATAAAATAAAAACTAAATTATTCAATTAAATATTTTAATCAATCCACGACTCTAACTCCGAAATTTATTGGAGCTAGGTTGTAAAATCTTGGCTGTCCAAACACACTATGCTCTAAATGCAATTTTGCCTCCGCGTTTAGAAAGACAATTCTACGCTCACTCGTCGGTGACACACAAACCCCTTGCACATTATTTTTAATCAATCAACAACTCTAACTCTGAAATTTATTGGAGTTAGGTTGTAAAACCTTGGTTGTCCAAACACTAAATGCGATTCTGCCTCCGCATTTGGGAAGACCATTCTGTTGTGGTTTAATCTCCCTGGAAAGGCGCGCGGGTGCCAGAGCAGCAGACGACAGCGCAGCAGAGCAGTAGGCGGCAGCGCGACGGGCGCTAGGCGACGTGACGACTATGAAGCGACGCGACAAGCATCTGTTCATCTATTATAAATACATCTGTACATTGTACTGAAAAAGATATCAATAAAGACATTCTTTTCACTGCAATCTCTGTGTCTCATTTTTCTTTCTCCAGCGCGTTATCACGCACGTAAGCTCTCTAGGTTTGTCTTTTCCCAAGAAAAGGTTGCAGTTTTATTTTTCTTTGCACAGGGATGGCTTCTTCTTCAACCGATCAGGGTGCTCAATCACGCCTTCATGCCGCTCCGGACAGCCGCGTCCACGCCGCCCCAGCCTGGAGCATCCCCGCCGCTCCGGCCAGCTGTGCTCTCGCCGCCCTGGCCAGGCGCGCTCCCATCGCCCTGGCTTGGGCTCTGGCCAAGCGCGCTCCCGTCGCTCCAGCATGGAGCACCCGCGCCGCTCCGGCCAAGCGCACCCGCGTCGCCTACGCGCCTCCGCGTCGCGCCGCTCGCGCCCTTCCGAGCCACGCCTCCACGCCCTTCAGTGCCGCGCCGCCTATGCGTCCCTAGGTCGCGCCACCCGCGCCCTTTAGCGTCGCGTCGGCTGGGCCTCTCCACGTCACGCTAGGCTGGTTGCCTCGCCCTACATTTGCACAGAACGAAGAAATGCTAGCAGGAGCTCCATGGTCTTCTCCACCTACAACAATGGCTGCTCGTCGTGGTTGCTCTGCTTTTTGGAACAGAGCCGTGTTGCCAGATCTTCAAGAGTCACTGCCAACTCAAACGGAGTCCCCACTACCAGGGCCCTCACTAACTACAAATACAATGGCAACGGAGAACCAGAATGGAGTGTACTCCTATGCTCCTATGGAGGAATACATGGCGTTCCTCACAAGTGGTCCATCAGCACCAAATATCTATGACTAGATCTTCAAATGTTTAAATTTCTGTCAATGTTTGTGTTAAATACTATAAGTGTTGTAACCTTCATTGTAATAAGGTAGAAATGTTATATCTATTTCATACTACTTGTCTAGTATATATATGTATGTTTTTTATACATGTCTTTTAAGCATCAGCTTCAAAAAATGATATATATTGATGACTATTATTTAAACAAACGTTGGTTTAGAAACAAGGTATTAGAGTCTTGGACACGACTACGACTACAATATCGTCCGCCTTAATTGGACGGTGTTCAAGCAGCAAAATTATTTGCCTAATATTAAGAGGTCTACACCATTTGGTGATTACCTTCAACATTATAATACCAACTTATTTTATAAAAATAAACTTTATGTTGTTCATACATTAAAAATAATCCATCAGGAATATTGCACAACATATTAATGGCACGTGATTGCGTAAATTTTAAGTCATCTACATTATGTGTCATGCATAATAAGTTTTATGATAAGCATTATTTATTTTTACAACATTTATATATACATTTACTCTCTTAGTAAATTAAAATATGTCCATACATGTAGGACATGACTGATATTTCAAAGAAAGAATTCCCCAAACTTGCTTTAGATGGTAGCAATTATTTAACTTGGGCACAAGATGTTAAAATAAATTTAACAACCCGTCAATATATTAATATCATTATGGATCCATGTAAACGCCCGAAGTCTAGTAAACTTCGAACTCATTGTATTTCCCACGGAATACAAGTACAAATTATCTCAGAACAAATGACTTACAACGCGCCATTACATAAACATAGAATTCTTATTACATCTTTATTTAAAACACACACATAGCAGCGGAAAACTAGAAGACGCCATGGAGCCACTTCCTTGCCAAGGCAGAGACTCAACCTTCAAGATCATCATCAACAAACTCTTCATCTGGAGGGGGGTAAAGCAACGTTGAGTACATTGGTACTTAACAAGTCACAAGGACAAATGCACATAATGCAAAAGAGTACCAAGGAAGGGTTCATCTTTGCGAAAATGCTAATTTTATTTATTTAGAAAAATTGGTTTAAGTTCATTTCTAAATATGAAAGTAACCAAATTCATTTAATCTGAGCAGTGACACCGCTTTCTGACAAGCATTCAAAAAGACACTACGATTAACCAAGTTCACCATGATTCACAAGTTTTAAAGTTTTCAACTAATCCGCAAGGAACATCATTAGGCTTGCCCATAACCGAGGACAAGGCTATTCGAATAGATTTTTAACTCTGATCAGAGACGTACACTTTACCCACAAGGCATAGTCTCGGTGAATGCTGAAATACCACCATGGTACCCCGATCCAAGCCCATGCCAAAGCCCTTCCTACAACCCACCACAATATAAAGACAACCGCACTAGGTTTCACTGAAAAACGATCAGCCCCCATTAGTGCCTAGTAGGACGAAGGTCATACTTGAGGTTACGCCTGGAGACACTCACCATGGTTAGGTAGTTCCCACACTGGCCCCCACAAGCACCTTTCGGACGCACAAACGTTGGCCTCCGCCTACCTCTCCTTGGTGCTCTATCCTGCGATGAATTATAGTCTAGACTAGGTCGTACCCATTAGACTTGTGGTTGTACGAAATGGCTTTCATGACCGATCATGCGGATAAATCCTTAACATACCCTGGGTACATCCTTCCTAAACACGAACATAGTACCCAGAGCCCACCCATATTTTAGCTCATTTTAATCAAAGACACTTGTTTAAACCAACAAGGATGCCTTCTAAACATTCATATTTTACTAAACAAGATGTGTACATATTATATAAGTTGTGTTCTTTCAGCGGGGCTAAGCGTAGCTAAAATATGAAAATCTTACATATAATTATATATATCAAGGGTTCATCAAGGTGTTATGGCTCAATGATTCAAATGCTATAATCATATACAAGGGAATGAGATGTGTATTAATTATCCACAGTATTGTCCCTAACCATACATGTATAGATCAAGTTATAAAATACTTTTTGCAAAACATAAGTTCAATATGGTCAAAATAGAATTCGCGACTTGCCTTGCACTTGAATAGATGGTGTATGATCTTCCGAATAAACTTCAAAGTCTTCGGTGACGTCGAAGTCTAAACATACCCGTTAAATGAGAAAATTAATTAAAACGGCACAAACCAGTACATAAACAGTAAAATTAAGTTGCAGTTTTAAGTAGATTACGTCTCTAGAAGAATTTTGCAACTTGATAAGCTTTGGAAGATATAGGCTGCACTAAGGGATGTTTCTGGAACAATTTTTTTTGCTTGAACAGAACGGCGGCAAACATTGCTCTGTTCTTTTTAGCAGCAGCAACAGAGAACTCCTGGTGAGTGGTGAAACTCAGGTGTGAAGCTAGCTAGCGACTATGGAATGCAAAAACAGAAACACGATGATGAGGGGATTGTATTGGTACCAAAATCACAGCCTGGGAAGAACGAATGATGTCGTTGATGAGGAAGCCGAACGGAGCTCTGGACAATGGTGGCGATTGAGTGGTGGCAGTGGTTTCCCTTGGAAACCAAGGGTGCAAGGAAAAGGAGGAAGATGAGCACTGCCAGAGTTTTATAGCTGCAATGAAGATGAAACGAGACGCCACCCATGCAAGCAGTTAAACCTATCGGTTTCAAAATATCAATGTGTGGACAAATCGAAATTAATCTGGTGAAATGGGGAGATAAACGGTCGGGAAAATATGGGGGAAATGATCTGGAGGAATACGGGAAGGTGATTGGCTGACTAGAGGCGAGGAATCCCACCGAAATGCATTGATGGAGGATTTTTATTTGGGGCGAGTTACTGTAGCACGCAGGAAAACAGAGGGCTAGAGGTGAAGAAGCTCCTGACAGCTGGGCCCATGCTGTCAGTGAGAGAAAAAAATATGAAAAGGGCAAATGGACTGGTTAGGAAAAGAGAAAGGAATAGATTGTGTTCTGTTGTTTTGATTCACCAATCTAGTTATAAAATTCCTAGTAAATTATAAGAAAAATCCTAAAATATTTTTTTGAGACATGGAAAATTTATGAAAGAAATTTCCCTTCTCTTTTTGCATTTTTTCACATGATTTTTAGTTCTTACTCTCTTTTTCCCAAACACTTTTTATTCAATCAAATTTTTTTTTGAAATTCATTTTCTTTAACACATTTTATTTTATTCAACTTCAGGGTGTTACAAACCTACCCTCCTTAAAAGGAATCTCATCCTCGAGATTCAGAGCTAGCTTCAAAGAGGTTGGGATGTGTAGACTTCAACTCATCTTCACGTTCCCACGTAGTTTCTTCAGCGGAGTTATTGCCCCATTGAACTTTGCAAAAACGGATAACCTTGTTGCGAGTGGCCCTTTCCATGGTGTCCAAAATTCAGACGGGTTTTTCTACATATGTCAAACAGGTCAAGTTGTTGATAATATGCCTGCTCTATCGGAACATGTAGACATTTCTTTAACTGCGACACATGAAAGACATTATGTACTCCTGCCAAGGAAGGGGGTAACTCTAGTTGATAGGCAACCGCTCTAGTGCGTCTTGTGATCTTAAAAGGTCCCACATATCTTGGGGCTAACTTCCCTTTCATATTAAACCTCTTTGTGCCTCGAAGGGGGTGACTCGAAGGTACACATAATCTTCTTCTTTAAACTCCAAATCTCTTCTACGGGTGTCGGCATAACTCTCTTGTCGCGATTGAGCAACTTTTAGTCTCTCTTGTATTACTTTGACTTTTTCTTCAGCTGCTCGCAAAATGTCTGTACCAAAAACTTGTCTCTCTCTCGTCTGGTTCCAAAATAAAGGTGTCCTACACTTGCAACCATATAAAGCTTCAAATGGGGCCATTTGAAGGCTTGATTGGTAACTATTGTTATATGAGAACTATGTATAGGGAAGTTTCTTGTCCCAACTTCCTCCAAAGTCTAAGGCACATGCTCTTAATATATCTTCTAATATTTGATTTACTCGTTCAGTTTGTCCATCGGTTTGCAGATGATAAGCCATACTAAAATTTAGGCGGGTGCCTAACTCCTGTTGTAATCGTTGCCAAAAATTAGAGGTGAATTGTCTCCCTCGATCAGATACAATCCTTTTAGGTACCCCATACAAACATACAATTCTTTCGACATATAACTCCGCTAATCTAGGCCCACTATATGTCATCTTTACTGCAATGAAATGAGCAACCTTGGTCAAACGATCAATGATTACCCAAATTGAGTCATGTCCAGATTGGGTACGAGGAAGTCCTGTAATGAAATCCATGCCTGCCTCTTCCCACTTCCACTTAGGAATCTTAAGTGGCTGCAATAATCCTGCAGGTCATTGATGTTCAGCTTTAACTCGTTAACACACATCACATAATGATACATATTATGCAATTTCTCTTTTCATGCTCACCCACCAGTACTTTTCATGGCAACAAACGGAATAAAAACTTCAAAGGAAAGTCAGAGTTTCAGAATAAAAGGCATGGGTATAAGACAAACAAAGGTAAAAATCCATTTAAGGATAGTCCTGTAGACAAATCTAAAATTTGTCAAAGGTGTGGATGTACGAACCATCGTACAAACAAATATAGGATCCCAAAGCATTTGGCAGAACTTTACCTAAAGTTTGGCAAGGATAAGCAAGTTCGTAGGAATAAATTTGAGACGCACTTCAATGAACAACAAGTCAACGACTTACCTGCGGGACCTTCTGAAAGCGCCCATTAAAATGAAGTTCATACGAAGGAGCAAGAACCATCCAACATCGACAATATGATAGTAGAATATCACACTGAAGATATATACTGGGATCTCAAATAAATTTCATACATATTTCATATGTAATAGCCAATTAGAACTATAAATGTTTTATAAATATATTGTAATATGTATTTGACATGTTATCATGAACATCATATGTATATATATATATGTAGATATTATATCTCTTTATCTCTCACTTATATATAGTATTTATTATTATTATTTACGGGATTTTACACAAATTGAAGATGAGGAAATTTGTTTAGTAGGTAATGGCTCTACTAACACAATTCTACGCGAGCTTAAATATTTCTAAAATCTTCATAAGAAACATGGAAATATCATGACTATCGTTGGACGCGACACATTAATTGTAGGCTCAAGTCGAGCCACGATTACGCTCCCGATGGGTACAAAATTAATAATTGAGGATGCACTCCTGTATCCTGATTCAACTCGTACATTGCTTAGTTATAAAGACATCCGTCTTAATGACTACCATATTGAAACTCAAACTGAAAATAATGTAGAATACTTATTTCTCACTAAATCCAACGGATTAAACAAAGAGATACTTGAGAAATTTTCTTCATTTTCATCCGGTTTATACTACACATATATAAAACCCGTATCACATGTTGCGTTTAAAATAATTTTTCAAAACCTTGATAAATTCAAGACTTGGCATAACCGCCTTGGTCACCCTGGAATAGAAATGATGAGAAAAATTATTAGCAATTCTATAGGTCACAATATTAATCTTGCAAGATTCCCTAGGTCATCAGATTTTACATGCACTACATGTGCCACGGGAAAATTAATCTTAAGATCATCATATCTTAAAATTAAAAATGAACAAATAAGTTTCCTTGAACGCATTCAAGGAGACATTTGTGGGCCTATACATCCATTATCCGAACCATTTAGGTACTTTATGGTTCTTATAGATGCATATACCCGATGGTCCCATGTATGTCTCTTATCTACAAGGAACCATGTATTTGCTAAATTAATGGCTCAAATTATCAAATTAAGAGCTAGCCATCCTGAACATATGATAAAATCCATTAGGATGGACAATACCGCTGAATTTAGCTCACGTGCATTTAATGATTATTGTATGGCTCTAGGTATCAATCTAGAACACTTGGTACCTTATGTTCATTCCCAAAATGGGCTTGCTGAATCTCTAATCAAGAGAATAAAATTATTTGCTAGACCACTTTTACATAATTGCAAATTACCAATCTCTTGTTGGGGTCATGCGGTCTTACACGCCGCAATTTAATATAAATTAGACCAACTGCATATCATGTAACATCTCCGTTGCAACTAGTACGTGGAAATCAACCAAGTATTTCCCATCTGCTAATATTCAGTTGCACTGTATACGCACCGATATCACCACCGCAGCGTACCTCTATGGGCCCCCATAGAAAATTAGGCGTATATATCGGGTATCATTCACTGTCAATCATCAAATACCTCGAACAACTAACAGGGGATTTATTTCCTACCAGGTATGCTGACTGTATCTTCGATGAAGATAATTTCCCGGCATTAAGGGGAGATTTGTACCATAATAAATGCCAAGAAATTGATTGGAACACCACTGGCTTTCAATCATTAGACCCACGTACTATAGAATCCGAACAAGAAGTTCAGAGAACAATAAATTTGCAACAACTTGCAAATAATCTGCCAAACGCATTTACTGACTATAAAGGTGTCACTAAATTTCATATTCCTACAGTTAATGCACCAGAAAGAGTTGAAATACCTCATCAAGCAACTCGCCTCCCAAATCGTAAAATCAGGGGGAGAGATCTGGTTGCAGAAAATGCTTCTCAAATGCAATCGAAAAAACAAAGGAAGATATCTTCTAAAACAGTAAATGAAATTCAACCTTTTGTTGAAAGACACCAAACGGATGATTCTCATCCTAAATCTAGCATAAATGGGTACACCAATACAAATTCTAGAACATCGGAAATACCTAACTCTATAAATATGGGAAATACTTAAGAGTTAGATGAAATATCCACAAATTACATCAATTCAGGAGAATCTTATAATAGAAAGACTACAATTGTCAACATATATTTTTCCTCAAATATAGATAAAAACCTCGAGGAAGATCCAGAACCTAAGACCATGGCAGAGTGCCTTAAGCGCTTAGACTGGATCAAATGGAAAGAAGCTATTGAGACAGAATTAAGCTCGCTAAGGAAAAGAGAGGTATTTACATCAGTAATACCTACTCCTCAAAATGTTTTCTCCGTTGGATCGAAATGAGTTTTTGTTCGTAAAAGAAATGAAAACAATGAGGTGGTGAGATACAAAGCGAGACTTGTAGCACAAGGGTTCACGCAGAGACCCGACATCGATTATGATGAAACATATTCTCCGGTTATGAGTGGAATAACATTCCGATATTTAATATCATTGGCAGTACAAATGAATTTATCCATGTAGTTAATGGATGTTGTGACCGCATACTTATATGGGTTATTGGATTCAGATATTTACATGAAGGTCCCTGAAGGACTTGATACTCTGATTCCAAATATAAATCACAACAAAATTTGTGTAAAATTACAAAAGTCGCTCTATGTCTTAAAATAGTCGGGTAGTACGTGGTACAACCGACTAAGTGAATTTCTCCTTCATAAAGGTTATTCTAACAATGATGATTGTCCTTGTGTATTTATTAAAAGATCTATCACTGGATTTGTATTATTTCAGTGTATGTTGATGATCTCAACATCATTAGAACTACACAAAATATTATGGAAGCTAACAATCATCTTAAGACGAAATTTGAAATGAAAGATTTAGGTAAAACTAAATTCTGTTTGGGTTTACAACTTGAGCATGTTCCATCAGGAATATTAATTCACCAATCTGCATATATTGAAAAAATATTGCAAAAGTTTAATATGGATAAATCATATCTATCAAAGACCCCTATGGTCATTCAATCTCTAGAAATGGACAAAGACTCATTCCGACCTAGGGAAAAAGTTGAAGAACTATTGGGACCTGATGTTCCATATTTAAGCATCATAAGAGCACTTATGTATCTAGCAAATTGTACCAGATCGGACATTGCATTTGTAGTAAATTTGCTAGCTAGACACAGTGCAGCACCAACTAAAAGACATTTTGTTGGAGAAAAACAAATCTTAAGATATCTAAATGGTACAAGAGATCTTGGTTTATTCTATCAGAAAAATCAAGACTTATCCATGATAGGATATACTGATGCTGGATATATGTCTGATCCACATAATGCGAGATCACAAACATGATTTGTTTTTCTATATGGAGGTACTGCTATTCCATGGAAATCCTCGAAACAAACTCTTGTTGCTACATCTACTAATCATTTTGAAATTATAGTTTTGTATGAAGCTTCACGTGAATGTGTATGGCTTTGAAGAATGATTAATCATATACAAAGGACATGCGATGTTGGTTCATCAGAATCACCCACAATTATCTATGAAGATAATGCGGCATGTATCGCCCAAATGCAAACTGGTTACATTAAGAGTAATATAACTAAGCATATTGCCCCTAAATTGTTTTTCCCACATGAATTATAAAAGAATGGAGAAATAACAGTTTTACAAACGAAATCATGTGAAAATCTAGCAGATTTATTCAAAAAATCGCTACTAACCTCGATATTTCAAAAATGTGTTAAAGGAATAGGTATGCGAACACTTCGCGATTTGCAAAGTTCAGGGGGAGTCATATTATAAAATATGCTCCATTTACGATCATCAGATCACCTAAAAATTGTACTCTTTTCCTTTATAAAGGTTACTCTCAAAATTTTCTAATAAAGTTTTTTATGAGACAATCAATCATATGATATCAATCATATAATTGAAAAGTTCGATTAAGGGGGAGTATTACGGTTTAATCTCCCTGGAAAGGCGCGCGGGCGCCAGAGTAGTAGGCGACAACACGACAGAGCAGCAGGCGACAGCGCGACAGGCGCCAAGCGACACAACGACTATGAAGCGACGCGACAAGCAACTGTTCATCTACTATAAATACATGTGTGCATTGTATTGAAAAAGATATCAATAACAACTTTCTTTTCAATGTAATCTCTGTGTCCCATTTTTCTTTCTCCAACAGATTCTACACCCACTCGTCGTGACGCACAAACCCCTCTCACGGTGGGCCCGTCGACCCTAGAGCTATGGGGCCTCGCCACGCGGCCCAGCGAATCCACAACTCACTCCTCCACCCAAAGAACAATAAATAAATAAATAAATCTCGCGCACCTCTCGCTCTCTCCCGTCTCGCTCTCGCTCGCGGCGGCGCTTCCTTTGCCGTCTCTTGCCGTCGGCGCTTCCTTCGCCGTCTCCTCTTGCCGCCGTACACTATTTCCGTTCTCTTTGATGGCTTCTGCGAAGGTACGGCCTTTGGTTTGATCCGGTCCCTTTTGTCTCTCTTCTGTGGTTCTGACGGTCTAGGGTTTGATCTCTGATTCTGACTTTGATTGATTCGGGGGACTTCGATGCTGTCACGCAGGTGGAGAACCGCGGCGCATTCGGATCGAAGAGGTCGCGCAACGACGGTGAGATTCTCGAGAGAGCCCTATTCCCACTGATCTGTTTATCTTACTTCGCTTTCTAGGATTTGGTGAAGTAGCGTGTAAGAGATTGGGAAAATTGCTTTTTTGCCACAAAGTTGAGTAGTATGTCTCCCAATATCACAAAGTTTATTGCACTTGCTAGTTTGTCACTTTGTCACAAAATTTTTAGGTTTATTTGCTGTTTTACCATTTTTGCATTTAGTTTGTTTTTAGAATTTCTATTGTGCCCCTGCCGGCACACTATGTGGCGTCACTCGCCATGTTGCTTGGCGGACATGGGTCATGGGGCTGTAGATAAAGAAGCTGTGCTGCTGATCTTGGGCACAACAGGGTTTGCTACCAGCGGCAAGTGGCATTAGGATGGTGTGCAGGAAGGGCAAAAGAGAATTCTAAAAAAGTCTAAATACAAAATGGAAAAATAGCAAATAAACCTAGTAATTTTGTGGCAAACTAGTAAGTACAATGAGTTTTGTGGCTTTTGGAGACATGCCACCCAACTTCGTAGCAAAACAACAATTTTTCCAGTCCAATTGTGAGGCGTGCGCCGAATAAAGTAGAAATATATGATATAAGTTATTTTACATGGTATCAATGAAAAACAGGGATGACAAATGACTGCTGGGATTTGTTGTACTGGATAATTCTTTGTGTTTTCTGATGATTGTGACCCCCTTTTTGTGACAATCTTTGGTTGGTCGGATGATATTTATGGTTTGTTTTCATTGGGAGATGGAAACCACCTTTTCTTAGAGAAGCATCTTAGCATTCTAGGTTTATGAGTTATGCCGTCACTTTGGTTTTGCTTAGACCTATACTTCATCAAGCTTTTAATCTCCATAGAATTGTTTCATTGCGTTGTTGAATTTGCTTCTGAGTTTGCATAACAAGTTGTTGCATGGTAACTACTGTCTATAGCAAGTTGGTTCTTTCCTTTTGTTTCTGTAGTAATATTTACTTAATGTTGCTGTGTTGCCTTTCTGGTGGAATCCATCAATCTTCTGTAAGGACTTAGTGGTCATTTGGTCGCATCTTACTATTGAATTGTTTGAATTCTATTTGAGCTTAGGCCATCTATAGCTTCTCTGCTCGTCTTTTTAGTTAATCCTATGTATCAAGTATTGCATGGAGTTATTATGGAGAACACTTCTTTTTTATTAAAAAAATCAAAACTATTTATTTGTGCCATGAATTTTCATTGAAAAATGGTGCGGTTTTAGTCCCTTACGGATTCATGTGGTAAAGTTTGTATGCATAAATGTAAGTTACCTTCTGAAAGATAAGTCCTGTGCTTTAGTAAATGTTGGTGTTAGTAGCTTGCAGTCCTCTATCACTGCATTCACGTGAGTGTTATTTCAGTGGTAGTGCTGTTGTCTTGTTAGCATTGCTGTGATACTACTTTCCAGAGGGCAATGCCCTTTGTGTATTATGTTGTCCCTGCTTCTTTCTTTTTTCACATTTGGAGAGGAAACTCATTATACTGTATAGGGTTTATGTACTATGTTGGTTAAAAAAAGGTTCTACTATTTTCACAGTGTCTGTAAGGGAGGGGGATTGGACTTGTCCTCAGTGTGGTAATGTCAACTTCAGTTTTAGAAATGTTTGCAACCGTGGAGCCTGTGGTGCACCCCGTCCATCACCGAGTCTAAGCCCAGTAAGTTGTTGTAGATTCCCTGAGTGATGTCATTACTGATCTATGGTGTCTGCTGGAAAATAAACCAACAGTAACGACTGGTTGTTTTCTTATTTTGCATACTTGGCAGATATATGCCTACAGGCTTTAACCTTTATACATATCATTGCTATTCTAATCCATATGTGTTGGTTAAGCTCAGTGTTCTAAAAGGCGCTAGGCGCTAGTCGGGCGTTGCCTGGCCGCCTAGCGCCTAGGGGCGCCTAGGCGGCGCCTAGGCGGCGCCTAGGGGCGCCTGGGGCGCCTGGGTTAGAATACTCTCAATATAAAGACAACACTACATTTTCTACTAAACTGCAAAGTGCATGTGCAAATCGAGAGGAGAGGAGTGGAGACCAGAGCGGAGGGTGAGCGGCCATGGCGCACGAGGCCAAACCGCGTCGGAGAATGGAGACCAGAGCGCGGCCGGAGTGGGGCGCGCGTGAGGCTAGACCGTGTCGCACGAGGCTAGAACATCGGACCGTGGCGAACGGCAACGAACGGAGCCCAGGAGTAGCTAAAAAACCCTAAACACAACTGGAGTTTTTTGCTTTTTATCCCCCCAAAACCGGTTTATTACTGTAGTCACCGTCGCCATCCAGGGCGCCTAGGCGCCGCCCAGGGCGCCTAGGCCGCGGTTGACCCGCCTAGGCGCCTTGACCGCCTAGCCGGCCGCCCAGGTGCTCCGCGCGGCGCTGGGGTGGCGCCTAGCGCCTAATCCCGCCTAGGCGGGCGCCTAGAGCCGCCTTTTAGAACACTGGTTAAGCTAACCTTTGTGGTCTTTTTTTTTCTCACTAGACATTGTAGTGAAAATATAGCAATCATTTCCTTTGTTAGTTTTGGGCAAACAGTTGATATAGCATAGTAGGCATATTTTGTAAGCACCTGTTAATACCTTCTGGTGCCAGGTAATAATGCATTCATGCATTTTCCTGCCTTTTTTGTGCTGCTGTCTTATGTAAGTCTGATTTACATGAAAGTGACATGAGGGGGAACAAATTTATGCTGCTGTTTGTGCTATTTTTTGAAGAAATATCCCTGTACTAAATTTTGTATGCATTACAGAGAGTGCCAGCTCCTGCTGCTGGTGGATATGATCGATCACATCTATTTTATGGTAGTGCTGGCATCCCACCTCCAATTCCTCTTGGATCTGGTAGCTATGGTGCCCCTTATCCACATCTTGGAATGCGATATGGATACGGTCCACCAGTAGGACCTCCTGCTTCATATGGCCTTTTTTCTTCTTATGGTCATCCTGGACCAATGGGCAGTCCGATGGGGGGTCTGTATTTCTTTCTCAATTGAATATTGCAGTTATCTCAACAGGTTTTAAGATTGGCATATGAATCCTTTTGTAACTGTTACAGGAATAGGCTATGGCCCTGGACCTGAGCTAGGTCAATATAGCTATGGTTTTAGAGGATCTCCAATGCCAGTTTGTCTTCACTCTCTCCCTTAACATATGCTATAAATTTCCCTTATGCTCAGTGTTCTCTAGTAATATGTTATCATTCTATATATGTTCATAAAGGTTTCTAGCCCATGGTCTGGTGGAGCATTAGTGGAAAATAATGACAGCACTGCTTCACGAAAGCGTCGTGGAGGTAACTTATGTTATCCTTTAATTACATTTTTGTATCTACTTGTTCTTGGATTGGGTTTGTTGTTTTACCACCTATCTACTTTTGTCATTCTTGTGTTTCTGTTATTTTCTTTAACAAAGTTATGCAAATGACAAAAGTGTAAGCTTCAATGGTTTATTAAAAGGCATACTTAGTTTGTATCTCGTTTTGAGTGCATTTATTTGAGTCTGTGTCTGCCACTTGTCAGCTTATGGTCTTAACAGTTAACACACGTTCATTCATCGACGTTGTAACACCGTAGTTAGTTTGGTGGTCAGTTGCTTACTACCAGTGTAAGTGAATCGTAAGGCCTATTTGGTAGAGCTCCAGATCCTGAAATCTAAATCAGAGCTTTGGATCCATGTGTGATTTAGATCCATGTTTGATCTAGAGTAGGTCTAAAGCATTTGGTTAGGCTGAGTTGCTCTAGAAATCCTCGATTCATGAAAATAGTCTCTCTTTTTTCTTTGAAAATAATCGTAATAAATCAGCTAAAATTAGCTACTTCTTTGACTGGTTTCTGTTGTAACTCATTGCATTTCCCTATTATATTCCAATCTAAAAATCATGTGATACATGGTAAGTATTTCATAAATTATTCATAATTTGGATGATTCAGAAAATAAAAACTATCTCAAAACTATATTATCCACTGTTCGAATTGACCCTTGCTTCACTCATTCACCATGGAACTGAATAAATGAAATCTAAATGATAAAATGCATAACTACATGGGACTGAATGTGTATTAACTTTTATCAATTACAAAAAACCATATCCAATCCAGACATGGGCATGCGCAAAATGCCTGAGATGAACATTTTATAAGTGCAACCCACAATCCCTCACATAAACCCTAGCTACATCTCGCCAATTCTGAATTATATGCTAGCTAATCCCCAAAATTGACAAAGCACAGGTGCTACATCCATCCCTGACCGCGACCTCCTCTTCCCCGTCCCCTTCCCCCTCTTCCCCTTCCTTCGATGTGTTGCCGCTGCCACGGTAGATGAACGAGACGACGCTACATCTCGCTTGCATGCTCGCCTCCTGTGCCTGCCGTCTGCTTGCCAGCGCTGGCACGTTTGCCCTAGCAAATGCTGCATGCCACTCGCAGTTTCTGGTTGGGCTGAGTTTGAACAATGGCAGGATGAGTAATTATTTCTGATGGCAAATGTGGGTAATTTTGAAGAGTTTTTTGGAGTGGAGCAGCTTTCAACCCACCTCCATCTCCACAGTACATATTTTTGGAGTGATCCACTCCACAGGCTCCAGCTCCATAGGGCAAAAAAGCTGGAGCTAGAGTCCTGTCAAACGCACCCGTAGTGTATACTGACTATGTCAATGTATTGTCCTCACCTTTTGCTCTGGTGAGCTTAATGCAATCATTCTATGGTGCTGATGTTTGTGCTGCATGTGGCTATAGTAGTAAATTGGTTGCTTTTAAAGGTTACCTTTTTAAGATTTGTGAAGATGAAATAAAATGGATCAGCTTGTTGATTTCTTGTTTACATTTTCATCTGTCATTTACTAATAGGCTCATAGTGAAGTAATTTTTCCATTCCCTTTCAGTACCTTTTCCATTTATCGACTGGTTTCTAGTTCCTTCTGAAATTTGTCATTTATAGGTCCAGATGGACTCTCTGAGGGTGACTGGGTCTGCCCGAAATGTGATAATATCAACTTTTCCTTCAGAAACAATTGCAACATGAAGAAATGTGGAGCTCCAAGGCCAAGTCCTGTAAGCATACTGTTCATTTTCCATGTTTCCAAAATTCTATACGTTTTTCCAATTGTTGTCATCTGCTCAAGATAAGAAGGCCCTATTACATATATCATCACTAAAAGTTCCAAATGACCATTATGAACTAAAATTCTGACATGTGAGTAGCATAGCTGTTTATTGTCAATGTAGAAAATGGATATATTTTGTGTTGGAAGTGGTGGCATACATATTTATTTTTTATTACAGAAAATATAGATAACTCTTTAAGTCTCATGTGAGATATCATACATGAAAAGTAAAATGAGATGAATTGCTGGTAAAAATATTAAGAAGTCTCGTGTTGGTGTGCTGTTTTTTATTTGTTGTTATATTTTATCATCCTGATTCCTGATCAAAAAACTATCGAAGCTCTTAGAACCATTGTACAGTGTGTCTGGTTCTTATAAATTACAATATTATTTTGTGCCCTTTGTGTTTTGCACCTTCAACGCCGTGGTTCTGAGTTTCCTGGTGCATCTACCAGTGGTTGAATATTTTTACCACTAGACAATTTTTTTTTGAAGAAACTACCATCCGGATGCCCTAAGTTCTGAAAAAAATATAATGGTGTTTCAATGCTCAAATGAACAATGTTTTATTAGTCAATAAAAATGTTCTAGCGAAATAAAGCAAGCAAGCGAAACATAATCAAAACTAAGTCGAAACATATTACCCTGTGTATGATACAATTAGTTTTATCTACTGAAACACAATAATAAGGATGTTGTATGTAGTTTTTTTGGGGAAATTGATTGTCTTAAAGTTGCGTGGTGTTGATAATATGTTTAAAGTTAGAAATCTTTGATTATATGTTCTAATCAGTTAAACCATATGTATAGTTTTCAACTTTGGACATATTATCAAAGACCTCTTAATTTTGGGACATTTAATCAATTTTTCCTTTTTGGGGTGTTATAAACAATATCATCAAATGTTGCATCTGAAACATTTTTTGACAACGTGATCGAATTATTTTCCAATAGTGTTATGCCCGATTTTTTTACAAATCTTGAGATATTCTAAATGAAACATTATTGTTTTTTCAACTTGTTTTTTTCCCCTGCCTTTACAGGGAGCCAATTCTGGTCCATCTCGCAAGGAGAAGGACGCTCCGGAAGGGAGCTGGACCTGCCCGGAGTGCAGCAACCTGAACTACCCCTTCCGCACGTCGTGCAACCGGAAAGGATGCGGAAGCAGCAAGCCGGCCTCGGCCAACAATAACTAGACGTCTCCCCCGCAACGAGAGAAACATTGTTGTATCGGTAGCTATACAAGTTATGCTGTAAACGGCACAAACACTTAGGAGGGGAGATTCGTTCTGCTCGATTTTACATTCACCTTCGAAATTGGCTTTTCGGATCAATATAGCTTTTTTTTTATACTCTGGACTAGCGTGTTCTTGTCTCCCTCGAATCCCTAGGAATCTTGAGGTTCTTTCCGTGCCCTTTGTGTTGCAAGATGTTTTTCTTGCTTGCTGTTTTGTTTTAAACTTACGTGTTTCATAAATTTAGGTTTGAGCTGGTTTCATGAGTGTACTTTGCAGACGGGTTTTCACAAAATCCGTGAGTTAAACCCATTCCATCCCAAATTTTTTTGATAATTTGTCACCTCTAAAAAATAACTTCAATTATTTATCACTTTGTGCACAATTATAAATTTAAATAGTTCTACATGTGTCACGCATGTGACAAATAATACAACAAAACTTATGAGTGAAATTCTCACGTCTCCTTATAATGGTTGAATCTGTCAAGAACAGAAATGGCGCAATGCCAGAAATCAACACGTACTTGAAAAAATTCATCAATCATCGCATGGACGAAGTACATTTGGTTTTTGGTGTCATCCTTGCATAGTTTTGTTCTTTTTGGGTGGAAGTCTGAGATCAGTAACAAAATCTTTAATCTTGTGGCTTGACCACTGGAAATTTCGATGATCATGCTCAGCTGCAGACTACATCAGAGTAGAAGGCTATTGTTCTCCTCTGGCAGTCCTGCACCGCCAGGAGTTCAATATCAAATACTTCGAACTGCTTTGCACTGAAGAACGTTGATGGCCCAACCTGAAACAGACGAATTGCATATGTCAGACTGTGTAACATCATAACATGGTTAATGGTGGCCTTCCCTTTCCCAGTTTTTTTTTCTATTTCAAGAGAAAAAATTGTTGGCTGGTAACAATGTTTGGTACTCAAGATGTAACTTGGGATTTCGAAGGCTAATGTGACTGTTCTATGAAAATTCTCTAATTACTAATCTACTCATTTTTCCTCTCTTGTTAAATTATCTTCTTTCTTCCAACCAAATCACTGATAACATATAAATCAATATCATTTGAAGTATTAAATCAGGCCCAGAGATGAAAGCTTCTTTAACAAACTTGGGCAAACACAGATTAGAGCTTCTTTACATGAATCATTTTAGTGGAGGTACCTCAGAAGTCAGTGCTTCACAGTTCACATGGCTCATGTACTGCATGAGTGATTTGATCGAGATGTGCAGCCTAACATGGTGTGGGTACAAGCAAGGCGTGATGTTTGGCAATAGTGAGCTAAGCATGTCAAGATTAGAGGGGGAAATGTTAGCTATAATCTTGATCATGCATACATTAATTTGTTAGTGCTGTAATTAGTAACTTAGGTTAGTAGTGGGCTAAGTGGTGCATGGAGTGCGTGCATGTAGTTAGTGCGTTCGTGGTGAAGTGTGGATCCTTTAAGCCCAAGTATAATTGCATCAGTAGTGCTTTATGTATTTAAGCGGCTGGGTGTGCGGCTCCGGTGGCTAGAGTGAAGAAATAAAATGTAGTCCTTGTGGAGAAGCTAACGAAAAAAGCAAACACAATGCCATGTCCTAAAAGAAGATGATAATAACTTACAGGAGGGCCAAGCTCTGGTGGTATAATAATTCTCCTCTTTCCACCTGGTTTCATGTCCCGTATCCCTTCTTCAAAACCTGCAGTACGATGTCTTCTGTTACATTACTATGGATAAGAAATAGATCCTAGTAGTCATATCCATGAACCAATGTTGGTTTTGTAACATTCACCATAACATGAAATGGTGTTAGTAAGGAAATGCCAGGCAATGTTGCATTAGAAAGACCAGGAGGGATAACTAGAGGACACCAGAGACACTAATACACTATTTAGTGCATAACTGCATACCTGGAACTAGTGTTTTGTTTCCTAACCGAATTTTGGCAGGTGAACCCTGAATATATGTGCTATCTATCCTGCGGCCTGATTCATTGTAGCCCACGTAATGAAATATAACCTGTCATTCAAGTGAAGGAAATTAGTATCATGCAATGGAAACATATGTGACAAAAGATTAAGTAAACAGAGTTAATTTTATTATGAATCTTTTTGCAATCACATATTTTTTTTCATTTTAGTACAGAAATGTGCCTAATGTAACTGCAATAGAATTTTCAAATCAGCATAACTGTGGAGAATCAACTAGGCCAAGCTTATCATGGGTGACATGCAGATCGACAAAATTGAATATTCTGTCAGAAAATTTCAAACATATCATACTAAATATGGAAAAAACAAGTTTCTATTCCTATACCAAGAAAATGTCTTAGATTATTGATTAAACATGCATAAAAAATTTGTATTGGACAAAATAAGACAATAAATGTTACTGACAAGGAAGAACCTGCTGACCATCCTTTGGAGAGTTGCCTGTACCAACTTTGACATCCTCATACATTAATCCAGATTCTCGAGTTATGTAATTGTCAGATGTCACAACTTTGACTTCGAATCCTGAAATGAATGTAACTCTTCTATGATTACTTGTATTCCATATTTACAACAGGCACAAAAACAGTTAAAAGAATTTGCATTTGCACGCATAACTTACCAAACATATGTACACTCAAAGGTGCAAAGATATAAATGTAAATACATTAAAATAATACTCCCACCAACTTTATGACGTGTCTTTTAAGAGATAAACACAAAGTTTCTCCATGGAAGAAACCTTGCATTCATCTTTTCAGAATCAAATGCCTCTTATACTGCTCCAGAGGAAACTTGATTTGTTCTGAAGGTTCTTTAATTTTTTGTTTAACTAGTGCTATACTTGCTAACATAGAATCATAATTTTGCATGTAAGTGTTGGGATAAGATCTCGGAGGAGAGGGGGCCGAGTCCCTCTCCTCCACGTTCAGCTCGGACCCCCCATAACCATTTTCCCCTGGTCTCCCACGCGCCCTGATCGGGGGCGCCCCAACCGATTCATGGTTGAGGGGCCCCTGCCGCTAGCGCTATATTAAGGGGGGAAGGGCTCAGGCTGCAGAGTGCTGATACCTTGCACGCCCAAACCTTCCCCTACACTCCTAGCACCCGATCTACTCTTGCGCTAAGCGGCGGGAAGCCTCCCTCGCCGCACCGACGCCATGGCTTCATCGTCATCGCCTCCGGCCGCCACCGGCGAAGGTACACACCCCCTTACTCTCTCTGTTTTTTGCCTAAGACCCATGCCATGTTCACTTAGACTTAGCTAAACCCTGCTAGACCTAGCCTAGTGATCTAAACTAATCCTATCAATGGTATCAGAGCACCTAGACTTAGGCTAGCTAGGGCTTTTAGGCGTCGGACCCCTTGATCCGACGGCATTGTTGCGTTTTCTAAGTACTGCTATACCTGCTAAGCCCCTGTTCTAAGAACCCTAAGAGTACTCGCTGTTAGACCCTAGACAAAACCCTAAGAAAACCTAAGAAAAACAGTAAGAAACCCCCTCTGTAAACCTTCGGCTAAGCATAAGAAAACCCAAGATTGTCTTCGGTTTCACCATGAAACCCTAGACAAATCCCTAAGGCCTCCTTTGGCAGCCCAGTATCCCCCTGGGATTCCGGCCCAATTCCTGGGTGTGAAACTCACGGTGGAAAATTTTCAAGGTAAAATTATTTGCACATTTGGCAGCCCACTAGATGAAAAATTCCGGCCCAATCCACGGTGTTTCTGCAGGGATAAAACCCTCGTCTTATTAGATCGGGATTTTTCTCCCCCATTTTCTCTGGCAAGTGTTGTTCGCCGCCGTCTTCGTCGCGAGCGGCCATCGCCGTCCACCGTGAGCAGGCGGCGCCATCTACACTGTGCCTCCATCGTGAGTGGTCCGCTCTGCACCTCCGTCCACGAGGTCACAGGTGAGCCTTCTCCTCTTCTCCTACCCCTAGGTTTCCTATCTCCATCATCCACAAACATTAACCATTGTACGACTTCTTCTATTCGTTCTCTCTTTTAATTTTCCACATTCTCTGATGATTCCGTGTGCTACTTGTTTCAAAGATTCCAAACACTATCCATTATTTTTATTAGATCGACGTTTTGCACAATGGGCAAGAGTGTATTGCGTCATCTCCTGTGCCTAAATGGACATGGATGTTAGTAAATATGAATATATGTTTTTTTATCTAAATTTAATGTGGTTGTTAAACGGAAACATACAAATTCCTGGAGCAAATATGGATATGGAATATATGCAGATTACACAGACAAGACTATTAGAACATCAACTACATGTGTGCATAGATTGAGTATTTAATACTGTATATTGTTATTAGATCATCAATAGAATACTTGTTTTGTTATTATATCATCAATAGAATACTTTGCTTCTCTGTGTCCATGTTGATGCGATTATCTCACTAATTTAAATAAGGAATTGTTTAGTTGCTCATTCAAATTTCATCATTTTTTAATTGCTTATATTTTTATAATTTAAGAATTCTTGTTCCTACCTAGTTTTGTGATTACATCTAAGAATTTTTTTTTCATGAACATATTTTAGTGATGGGTTCTGCAAGTGAACAAATAAGGAAGTTTTTACTAGAGCAAGAAGAAGAGGATGAAGAACTATTTTGTGTATTAGTCCCTGCCATACTTGCAGCCCTCCAAGCTGAAAAAATACCTATACATACATCATCTTTATCTGGTTATATGAAAATTAAGGAGATTCTCGAAGGACACGAGAATTGGTCTAGAGTTGAGTTTCGAATGGAGCCAGAAATATTTAGAGCTATAGCAAACTACCTTAGAACTAAGCATCTCCTATGTGATACGAGAGGCATTGACGTTGAAGAGCAGCTAGGAATATTTATGTACATGATCTCCCACAATGCTAGCAATCAGGACCTACAGAATGCATTCCAACATAGCGGTGAAACAATAAGTAGAAAAATAAATGAAGTTTTCTTTATAGTCCCTACCCTATCTAAGCGATTTATCAAGCTTCCATATTCAACTCAAACTCACATGAAGATTATGTCAGATCCTAGATTCTGGCCTTATTTTCAGGTCAGCCTTATACCCACTAAATACATAGGGTTTATCAAATATTTCCCTATCTTAAATTTTTCTTATTCACGTGCAGAATTGCATTGGTGCTATTGACGGTACACATATCCCTATCACTATTACAGAGGAGTTGGCCCCCCCTTTTAGAAATAACATCTACCATATCCTGCCCTTTATTCTGTTATATATGTTAGATAATTATGTTGCATGGTTCAATGAGCTAAAGATTAGTACCATTATTGTTTCTAAATTGTGTGCAGGAGGATGCAAATCTACAGTCTTACGTGTTCAAGAGATCAGCCGGTGCCAAGGAGCTGTGATATTTCTAGTTGTTTGGATTGTGTTCAGAAAAGAAGCTAAAATGTATGAAATCAAAATTGTCTAGACTTGTTTTTGCTATATTGCTCTATAATCAGACTAAACTCAATAGACTTGCTTCCTGTGAACTACTGAAACATGTTGAAATGTAATAATGTCCTCTTGCTTTTGAGGTAGACTTTTCTGCACTATCAATGACAACTACTAGTATTGAGAAGATCTTGATTTCCTGGGAGAATTTGATTTGATTGTTTTACTTGATGAAATTTGGTTAGAGGAAAAATTGTACCTGGTACTATCACTATGTTACTTTGGTACTATCTTGATTTCCTGGGAGAAGTGAACCTGGAAGAAAAATTGTTACTTTGGTACTGTCACTATGGCTTCGTTTGGCAGCTCCTTTCGTAATTTTGATAGGAAAAATTGTTACTGTTTGGTACTGTCACTATGTTTTTTTCATGTTTTCAGAATTTTGTGTTTTTCTAGGAATTTTTATCACTGGGTTCCCAAACAGTAGTAGGGAAATTATTCTGCCCGTGATTTTTTCTCCTGGGAAGTGAAGGGGAGTATATGTCACAAGGAAAATCCCTTTTAGGAAAATTTTCCATGGGTTTTTTCCCCTAGACTCCCAAACAAGCCCTAAGTACCCCTTAAAAACCCCTCGGGTAAGAACACAAAAAAAAGGAGGGATCAGAATGTTAGGGTTAGGGTTTTCACCCTAACCCTAACCCTGAACTAAGAGGAGAAAGGGGGGATCTCACCGTGGTTTTTCCCCGCCTCGCCGCGCCGCCGCTCGCCGGAGTGCGCAAGCCGGCCGGGTGCTCACCGCCGTGAGCCGGCTCGACGGAGTGCCGCTCACCCTCGGGTGAGCGCGCGCACCGGCGAGCGGGCCCGCGACGGCGCTCTCCGTCGCTCTGCCACCCTCCCCGCGCCGCGCGCGTGGCCGCCGGTCCGCCGCCGCCTCGCTCGCGCCGCCCCGCGCCGCCGGGTGCTCTCGCTCGGGTGGGAGGGGAAAGGGAAAATGATTCTAGGTTTAGGGTTTCCAGGCGCGCGCGCGCGTTTATATCTGGGCGAAAACGATGCCTGGCCGTCGGATCTGATCCGACGGCCAGGATTAAGTGGACCAGATCCAGCCCAGGCGGGATTGAAATTTTTGGCCCAGGCCCAGGTTGGCCGAGCGCGCGCGGGGAAGAAACCTGGCCCAGGCCTAGGTTGGCTTCAGCCTGCCGTTTTCGCTGTTTGGGCCGGACCGTGGCACTGTGTGGGCTGAATTTTGTTTTTTCTTTTTCCGGAATTAAGAAATTAATTTCTGTTTTAATTATTCTCTGGAAAATAAGAAAAATTGCCCAAAAATCAGATAAAATTAAGTTGGATGCAGGAATAATTTTGTAAATTTCATCACACTCAGTAGTATTATTCTGAATTTTATGAGAATTTTTAGTGCATTTCTTTGATGTTTTCTGATTTTTATAAGACCAACGTCTTATTTAAATTAGAGAATTAATTTTTTTTTAAGACATTAAAATTCAGAATAATTTTTCTACTAATTTATTTATGCTGATTAAACATGTGCTATAATTTTTTAAGTCTTCCGCTGTGCTACCACATGTTTAATCAAATATTAAGTTCATCCACTTTATTAAGTTTATGTTTTGTCGATTCAATTTGAACCAACGGGATAATTTAATTGACAGAATGAAATATTTATTTTAGTTATTTTGCATAGTAATTTTATCTCCTGACCAACGTTGGTGATAAAATCACTGTGTTTTGAAATGAATTGATTCTATTTCTGCCCAACGGTGATGTAGAATTAATTCCTATTTATTGAGTTTTTTCAAACGCTGATTTGACCAACGTTAAATTAGCATGTCTCATTTATGCCTGTAATTAACCCCCTTTTGACTATCAATTTTATCAGGCAACTTACTTGCTCAAATGAACAATATTGAGAAACTCAGAGGGGACAACTATGGATCTTGGCGAGAGGGTCTGTTGATCGCTCTCGCCATCTTAGATGTGGATCTTTCCTTGCAGGAAGGATGCCCAGTTGAGCCTACTGAGCCAGTAATGCTTACTGGTGAGACAGCTGACGCATTTGCTGCGCGTCAAAAGGATTTTGCCCCTATAAGAATGAAGTATGACATTGCGTACAATAAGTGGAAGCACTCAAACAGAAAATGTTTGATGATCATTAAAACTCCATTTTGGAGCCAATCAGGAGTTCAATCCCTGATTGTGAGACAGCCACTCAGTACCTGAAGAGGGTTGATGCTCAGTTTGCTGGTTCCTCAAAGGCTGCTTGCGCCTCCACAATTAAGAAGTTTATCAATGAGAAATACCGTGGTGGAGGCGTTAGAGACCACATCCTAAGGATGAGCAACTGGGCTGCTAAGCTGAAGACTATGGAGTGCGCAATGACAGATAATTTTATAGTTCATGTCATCATGAGCTCACTTAGCAAGGACTTCGAGCATTTCGTTATCAATTACAATTCTCTTGCCAGAAGTGTGGACTTTTGACAAATTAGTGTCCACCTGCGTTCAGGAGGAAGAACGCATTAAAGAGGCTCGAGGTGGTGATTCAGTTCATCAGATTCAGGATAAGGGGAAAAAGACATTTACCCCTAAAAAAAATACTAAGACCTTTAAGAGAAAGGGAAAGGCGCCTAAGGACAATGATGTCCCTCAAGGCGTCTGCAGGCATTGTAAGAAGGAGGGACACCACATGAAGGACTGTGTGGATTTCCTCAAGTGGATGCATAAACACGGAGGAGAGGGGGCCGAGTCCCTCTCCTCCACGTTCAGCTCGGACCCCCCATAACCATTTTCCCCTGGTCTCCCACGCGCCCTGATCGGGGGCGCCCCAACCGATTCATGGTTGAGGGGCCCCTGCCGCTAGCGCTATATTAAGGGGGGAAGGGCTCAGGCTGCAGAGTGCTGATACCTTGCACGCCCAAACCTTCCCCTACACTCCTAGCACCCGATCTACTCTTGCGCTAAGCGGCGGGAAGCCTCCCTCGCCGCACCGACGCCATGGCTTCATCGTCATCGCCTCCGGCCGCCACCGGCGAAGGTACACACCCCCTTACTCTCTCTGTTTTTGCCTAAGACCCATGCCATGTTCACTTAGACTTAGCTAAACCCTGCTAGACCTAGCCTAGTGATCTAAACTAATCCTATCAGTAAGATCCTTTCCCCACCGAAAGTAAAGAGTAGCTTTCCATCTGTATACGCACCTGAAACAAGATATCGTTCTTTGAGCATAAATATAAACAACAAGGTATCATTCTTTCTCATCCCAATGTTCGTTTCCCTAACCTAAGTCTACCTCTCATCCTTGGCCGACGCCGCCGCCCGGATATCTTCATGACAGTGTTTATCCTGTCATGGGTTCAACCCATGACATCACACACCTTTTCAGGTTTATTAGTATAGTTGGAAGATGGATACTGCCTTGTTATCCAACATAAAAGTGACCTAACCAGAAATTTTAAAAAATATTTCAAATTGTGATAACTGATAATTCAGAAATTGCATCTGACTTACAAACCAATTAGTTACTGGTATAAAAAAGATGTTCTACAGTCTACATCCTCTGATATTTGGGGTGAGAAAGCTGCTTTTGAGTTTCCTTAAAACATATCCAATCAAATAACCTAATTTGCAAAGTTGACATCAAATAAGTTTTACGTGAGATGATTTTTTAGATATATAATCAATGATAGAAGAAGCATAATCAGGAACAAAATTTCTGACCTTCCCTGATGAAGTTAGGAAAATCGTCAGGGGCCCGGTTGGCTTCCTGGATCTTCTTGTTCTGCTCAAGCAGCCGCCTTTCATCGTAAGGGTTCCTGCTCTTGGTCTTCCCATGCGCCGAGAATGCCACTGACATCGCCGGCGAAGCCAGCAGCAAAGCGAGAGCCGCCCTCCTCCTGACCGTCCGCTCCGCCATGTTCTTCCCCTCACCACCACCGCAACCCAAAACACTGAACGGTTTGCACAGAAGGATTCTCCATTTACAAAACCATTTTGCACAGCAACACCACACACACCCAAAAAATTTCTCGAATCACTAATCGGCAAAGCATTTCGACAGGTTCAAACCGGAGTTACCATACGAATACGCTCTTCCCCTTGCGCCTGGAGCTCGCGGACGCCGTCCTGCACGACGGAGCAGCAGCTCGCCCTGCAAGAAATCGCAGGACAGGAAACGGATGAGCTAACCCTCCAAACGAACAAGAATCACGCCCGTCTGCGCAAATCTCTGAAGGGATCGAGCCCTCACCGCCGCGGAACGGGAGGACGGAGCGAGACGATGACACCAGCTCCATCTCCTCCCGAGGGTGTGAAGCAGTGGCGCCTCGCCTCGCCTCGCCGTTTCCGCTTCTGTTCCTCTCTTGCTCCCGGAGGCGAAGGGGATAAGCCGAGCCGGTGGGATTTAGCCGTTCAGGTCGTAGGCAGTTCACGAGCCGAGGTGGTGGACCGCGCCCAGCCAGCTAACTAGCCAAGCTGGCGGGTCCATCTGTAAGTGAGGTAGTGTTTGCTTCGATGAATAAAGCTGGTACGGAACGATTGTGGATGGATTGATTCGTTTTTTTGTTTGGTTGAATATATGAGATGATTCGTGACGATAATTAATTATAGTTAATAATATATAATTATAATTATTTTTAATTAAAATATTTAATAATTAGTAAGCTTAACTAATGATAATTAATTAGTATAGTTAATAAACACTGAACGATGTTGTTTACTTATTTTTTTCACATGAAATAGTGGACATCCGGAGGAAATATTTCGAGAATATAAACCAACAACAATGTCATAATGTACAAAGCAACTAAAATAGATTCGTTCTTCGAAACTGTACCAAACCATTAGGAATAAATTTGGTTCAAACAACCAAACACTACCTAAGTCTTCGATGGTTGAATCTGGCGTCACGTGTCACAGAGTGTGAGAGAGAGGGAGAACTCAATCATGTAATGGTGGCGCACTGCCTCCGCCCACATCTCCACCGCGGCGGAGTCCCGCCTGTTCTCTAGGACGTTCTTGAATACTTTCGACTCTCCTAACCCATGTTGCCTTCTTCGAGGCCGTTGCCGCCGCCACCACCTCCACTGTGGATGGAGCGAGCCGAAGATATCTACCAACGCACCCCGGTATCTGGTATGATGTTTTTACTATTGATGACAGTGCTAATTAGTTTTAATCCATCTAAATAATAATAATTAGTTTTATGCCTTATTTGGATTTCACTTAAAAACGTTCCATTTAGTACTTAAAATCCCAAACAATTTTTCTTACCGGAACTAAACTTAAGTCATCATGATATTGATGATATTGCTTACGAGGATGATAGGTAAAATCGATAATTTATAATTTGTCATTTTTATCCCGTTACTAAATCGACATGATATGACGACAGGCTCTCTTGACACTAAAGCTAGCACATAAGTCAATTAGCTGTGATAACGAGAAGGATCGTTTTTTTAAAAAATACAGAAAATACAAATAAATTTAAACAATTTTAAAAATGTGGAAAAAATCTTGAAAAAATAGGAATATAAAAATTATGATACAATTATACAAAAATGTACCGAACTAGCCGGTTCGCACTTACCGACTGATGCAAATATTATACCGATTTTTTTATCATTGTATTACAAATTTTATTTATATTCACGTTTTTTTAGATTTTCCATTTTTTTAGAGTTTTCTGAATTTTTTCAAATTTTAAAAATCGATCGGTTTGCATCGGGTTAGGTCAAGACAATCATTTTTCCGTATCGCGTCACCATGCTAATTTTGCAGTTATATAGGATGAAAATAATAAAGTATAAAATGTTTTTCTTTCGTAAAGTGACCAAGGATTTCTGACATGACTACGATCGTTCCAAACAAATTTATTGTAAAAATGATTCATAGAAAAGGAAAAATTAATCATGCACTATTTAAATGAAAATTGAGGTTTTATTTTATTAACTCACGTGAGATTAATTTATGTGGATCTCACGTATCATTAGGTGACGTTAGATTCATAAATCTAATAGAACGGAATTATTCAATTCTAGATTCTACAGAATGGAATGACCATTTTATTTTTTGTTTGTTTCTAAAATCTGATAGCATAAAACGGTTATGTCCCTTGTTTGGTCAGAACAGGAGGAAAGGAGAAGAAAAGCGGATGATGTGGGAGGAGGTGAGCCGTTTGGTTTGGTTGAATTTTTGGGAGAGAATGGTTTTAGATTTACAAGGAATATTTCTTTTTGGGAGTTGCTACATTTTATATAATTATAAGCCAAACATAGATATCTTTAATTTCCATTTAAAAATATATTATTAAATTCGCAGAGAAAAAAATAAATTTCCTTATTTGTATCATTCTATGCTACCTTTTACTCCAACCGGTCGTCTCCTTGCTCCTGCGATAGCCGTAGTCAACTCAATATAGGCGAGCGAACGCGCTCGGGGCTCGGGCAGAGGGAGTGGGAGGAGCGGCGGCGGCCATGGCGGCAGCAGGGCGGTGGGAGCCGCTCATCGGCTCCGAGATCCACGGCTTCCAAACCTATGCGGGTGCGCCGCCTGCTGCGTTCGTGTCTCCCCGTTTTTTTTTTTTTTTGGTTCCGTTTGGAGCCGCGATTCTGTAGTTTCCGTTGTGGTTTTTTGTTTGTTCGTGCTGTATTTGTTTGGCGACGGCGTGATTCGTTTGAACTTTGAGTCAGCTGGCGTTTGGTGTTTTCCTGCTCTCGTAGTTAAAGGGGTAATTGAGGTGTAGTCAGTTCACGCATTCCCCAATACTGGACTGCAGCATACGGGTTCATTTGGGGGATAATCATTATTGTTTGTAGGTTCTAAGCTTGATTTAAGTAGATTACCTTGTTTTAATTTCGTATGGCTATTGTTTGTGTTCTTGGAATTTGACCTAATGCTCTTTTATGGGGTTTTGGCTACCCAGTTCATCGATCCATTCGATTCTTTTCTGCCTTCCCCCCTCGAAATTTCGTTCTCCTAAGTATCAGATATTCGTGATTTGTTTAAAATTTATTTTTTTAGCTGCTGTTGTCTGGATTTTTTAGGACACTGAAGTTATGATGCCTTCGTTTCTACCGTTTATTGTTGAAAGAAAGGACATTGAAACAAACAAAGCATTCTTGAGTTGAATTCTTGCTTGTGTATGTTGTGGTAGACTTAAACTATGAGAAGCTAGTGGCGGAGGCGGTGGTACGCTGGTTCCGGCCGAATGAGATCTACGCGATGTTGGCGAACCACGGAAGATTCAAGGTCCACGCACAGCCCGTCGACAAGCCCGTGAGTATGTGTTCATGCACCCCTAAACCTATAACATGTAGTTGTCATGATTGACTGTATGATGCGAACTAAAAGGAGCAGAGCAGAGGGGCGTGTTGACTCTTGCGGTTATAGGAAGACCGTTGTTTCTTGAGGTTATGGATTCGCTACAAGCTACCTTGAGTTCAAGGTGTCTTGGTTCATCACTTGGGTGTTGAGTGTTCCATCATAGGTTAGTTCTTTAGAGAGAATATATGGATGAAAGCATGTTGAGTATTGAAATACAGGTTTAATGAGGATGGTTGAATTAAATTGCTCTTGTTCAGAAATATTTGTTCACCAGGAGCCGTATTGTTACAGTTCTCATAATACCATCTCTAGGGTCATAAGGATTATGCAATACTGGGCTAATAAAAATGATATGCTCTCAAGGTCAGTTAAGTTAATATTATAGGTATTCACTTGCATGTTTTCTATTTGTCAGTTACCTGAAAATTTCTTATTTGTCAATTGCCTAACCTTGCACACCATATACCCTAAAACTTCCTGTGCAACTTTAGTAGAACTTTAATGCATCTTTTAGTTTTGTTTGCTTTGTTATATGTATGGGATCTTTTCCATTTTCCATTTGTCACAAGCCCCTGTTGCAGCCCCGTCCCCGCCACCCCCCTGCTAGAGCCCTATCCTCACCGCCCCCCTGCAGCCTCGTCGCTGGCCGTAGCTTCCCTATTCTCGCCAGCTCCTGTAGCCACCCTTTTGTCCTCGTTGGCTCCCTATCCTCCTAGGTATGGACTATTTCTCCTTCCACTGTTATCCTCTTAACATACAACAAATGTCTAGAAATTAGTGGATTTGGCACTCAGTTAGCGATTAGTGTATTGAGTAGGAGGAATTGTTAATTGCTGGTGCTAGTAGTTTTTTTTGGATTTGGCACTCATGATTTCTACCTATTTTTTGTCATTCCGTTGACAAAGTCAACAACGCTTAAGCGCACATAAATCGCCTAAGCGCTATGCAGGAGGCCACCGCACGCATAGCGCATAACGCTTTTTCTAACCTTGCCAAACATAATCCTTAACTAACTTGGAAACTAGATCCTAATCCATTAAGGGCCGACTGGTCGTTGTGTAGGTTGGGGGTTGCGGCTGTCCCAAGCCAGCCGTGGCAGCCCATGACATGCATGCCAACATCCTCAGGACAGCTCCCGACAACATCCCAAGCAGTGGAGGCGAGGTCGTTCTACTTAGGGATGGAGGCTTCAAATGGCCGGTTGGCGATGTGCTAGGCACGCGTAGCCTGGGCACAAGGGCAAGTGACAGTTTCGGTCTTGCAGCGGACTCAATCCTCAACACTAGAACCCTAGGCGACGGTAGTAGAAGCAACCTCCTAGCCACGGACGACAACTTCGGTAAGGGCGGCCTTAGCTACGACACGTTCGCCCTCGGTGGAGGTGGCCCTGGCAGGAGAAACTCGTGTGGCCTAGGTTGGGAGGGCCCCGAGAGCAACATACGCGGTCAGCCTGAGCAACAACGACAACCGAGCCTTGTTGGGCGACGGGTACTTGGGCCTGATCTGCTGTGGTGGCGCCTCATCCGTGAGTGGCAGCTATGGTGCGCTGCACAATGGCGGGGGCAACAACCACGACAATGTTGCGCGTGTGCATGTGACTTGGGCATCGGTCAGGACGCCATCCGTGGGGGCGTTTCGGGCAGTGACTCAGCCGGCTACATCGGCGACATTCCAGACGACAACACGGGTGGCGACGACGATAATGTTGGCCGGGACAACATGTGTGACACCCATGGTACAAACCCGAAACTGACGTCTTCTGCTGTGGCACGAGGGGTCCACGGGAGCAATTGCAGTGTGACCGACCCCTTCACATCTGGCAGCACCAGCAGCGGCATGGCCGGCCTTGGGAAGGGCAGCCCTGTGGGCAGAAGGGTCGACCTCGTCACACATGCCCATGATGGCGCTCTCGGCCCAGATGACCATGCAACACACATAAGCTTCAACACAATCAGCTGCACGTTACGGGCCAGGGATGACGACAATGACAACTGGCGGCGACGCTATGCCAACCACTCACGACACCGTTGACTTGGGCGCCAATAGCATGGATCTGGGAGGCGGCCAGGGCTGCCCCGGTGGTGGCGCAGGTGGCCTCGACAGGGCCAGGTTGGGGGGGGGGGGGGGGGTTGCACCCTAGCATGTCCTGGTGGCATCCTCGCGTGCACGGACGGCGGCCTGGCCGGCGGTTGGCAGATTGACATGGAAGGCCTTGGCGGCACCGACGGACCAGCTCGAGGATGAGTTGGTTTTCATGGGGGGAAGAGATGTCATGTGCCACGCAAGAGGAGGGCTGCAGCAGACCAACCCATAGCTCAATCAGGCCCGTGAATAGTACCGCTGGTACTGTAGCAGATTAATAATTAGAGATCATATTAAGTTAAGAGTCCAATTATATTCCAATTCAGTTAGGATTGAGTTGTTAGATTAAATGAATCCTAATAGATTAAGGCTGTTAGAATCAGATTAGGGTTGTTAGATTATATCAGACTTGTGTCTATATAAACAGGGCTGATGCACTAGAGGTCTTATCGAGTGTTTTAGTTCAGGCTTATCCTCTCTATTGTATCCCTGCCTCGGCAGTGTGACGTGGAGGGTCGCTCCGTCGCGCCGACGAGGGTCAGGGCCTCTGTCAATTATTCATCAGTTATCAAATTAGTCACAATGTTTAGCTATCCTCCCCGTCCATGGATCCCGACACGTGACACCTGGTCTTTGGACCCTTACCCTAGCATGCCCATTACATAACATGAATGCATTTTTGTGTCCTAAATGTAAATTATACCTTAATTTGTGCTTTGTAGGAATTCCTTCTTTCGTTGTCATTCTATTTCTGGCAGTCAGGCTTCTCTGTATTCACTACGACACTGATCTTTCATCTGCTCACCTATCTATATGTGTATTGTTTAGTGGATACTTGTCATGACTTCCTTTTTTCACCACTAAAACATCACTATATCATATTTGGTATTCCACAAGAACATTATTTATGCACTGAAATTAATTTCTTTTGTGGCATTCATACAATTTCTGGGTTGTAACTATGTTTTCCTTCATCTATTCATACTAGTATATGGTTCTGATTGCATTACCTTGTGAGGATTTCCATCTCTTGAAATTATATTGAAAGGTGTTGCATTGTTTGGTGAATTTGATGAATACCAGTCTTCAAGTTCCAATTCCATCCTGTTGCAATCAGAAAATGGTTTGCACATTCCAATCAAACATCATCTGTAACTTTCACTTAAATCAGGTGGCACCATTGTTCTATATGATCGTAAAGTAGTCAGGAATTTCCGCAAGGATGGCCATAATTGGAAGAAAAAGAAGGATGGCAGGACCGTCCAAGAAGCTCATGAAAAATTAAAGGTGAAACTATGGAGGGGGAAAACCCAAATGGGCTGACTGGTGCTATTTTCTAGTACTCCCTTTGCTGTTATTGATTTGTGTCATTTTGTAGATTGGTAATGAAGAAAGGGTTCATGTCTATTATGCTCGAGGTGAAGATGATCCAAATTTCTTTCGAAGATGCTATTGGCTGCTTGACAAGTAAGAGGAGTTCAACTCCAACAGTTTTCTACTTTTCTTCCTTTTTTTTTTGAAAAAAACCATTTCACAATTTCTTTTATTTTATGGTGTTATCTGCAAGTAGGTGGTGCTCTTTTCAGTAGATCGTCAGTTTGTAGGTTTCGTAAGATATTTTTGCTGTCAATATGGTTATATCCTATCATGGGTAATGAGCCAGAACCAACCCACGTGAACCACACAATACTGCAGCATATATAGTACCACAGGATACTGTAGCAAAAATAGATTTGTTAAGTTAAAAGGTAAGATTAGATTAGATTAGATTAGATTGAGTCATTAAAAGATAAGATTAGATTGAGTCTTTAAAGGTAAGATTAGATTGAGTCCTTGAAATGTAATATTAGATAGGATATTGGTTTTAGTTAGAAATTAGATATAGAGATTAGATTGGTTTCCATAATATAAATCATTTCCTTATGTCAAGTTAGTCCTCCATATTTATAAAGGGAACCATGTAGGCATGTACTCAATTGAATTGAAAGGCAATAAAGAAAGAGTCTAATTTCTCATCCTAATGTTCTTCTCTCCAACTTAAATCTACTTCTCATCCCTAGCAGCCGTCGTCTGACTATCCTCCAGGCGGTGTTTATCCTGTCATGGGTTCAACCCATGGCATATTCACCATGTCAAAAATTAAGATATTCAAATATGTTTTATTGTGTTGGACTACAACACCCCATTATGTTGTTTGCATTCCGCAACCTGTCTGAAATTTAGTACAAATTTTTAATTCTCTAAGCTGGGAAACTGCTTTATACTAGGGGTAGGATATTAGAGTTATTGCATTTGCTGTTAACAGATAAATTAGCTTTATACGGTATATTTGATATTTTATTTTGATGCTTGTTTTCCTCCCACCTCAATGAGTTAATTGAGCCATCCATAGTAATTTGCGATGAACATGATAAGATATTCTATGAATGAGAGTGTTGTCAAACTGTATTATTTGGTAACATTGGAATGAATCTCTAGCAAAAAAGTTATGTTTGACAGTTTAAGGCTACACAATTCATAGATTGTGGCATGGTGCTGTAAAATTGATATTTTCCACAATATGTTCATATGCAAAATAGGATAGATATAACATGCAATTTTTATTTGCTGATATGGTTCTTTGTTTTTTCTTATTCAGAGATCTGGAGCGCATAGTTCTTGTGCATTATCGTCAAACATCTGAGGTTCTCTCTCTCTCTCTCTCTCTCTCTCTCTCCCTCTCTCTCTCTCTCTCGTTTTCTGTTTTCCAGTAAATATTCCTTTAGTATTCCTTCCAGATGCTGGACTGAGGATTTTGCATTCTAAATTAATAACATGGTGTGCTACAAGCTTAATTTTCTACTTATATATATATATATTTCATGATAAAAGACATTTTCTGTTAAGGACAAATAAAATGTCTGCATTTAGTCAGTCACATTCTTTCTGCTATCTGTACTCAAAGTTTTTTGGGGGTATTTTCCTCATCGCATAAAGCTGACCAGAAGCTCTTTGTTAACTAACTCTTTAAAAGGTCAATGACCAGATTCAACTTTTATCCATGTTAGTTTCTTTCTGCACAATGATTAATTTCTGACATGGCCCAACATAACACTCGGTTTTCCATAACTTCTATTCAAAGAGTTATTTAGCCCTATGGCTGAACGCTGAAGAAAGCTTAATAACTTAGTGTGACTGCTTATCTGCTTTTCAAGTTGTCACGCAAGTCAAATGTTCACTCCTTTAAAAGGAGTTGGTATGATGGTGCCCTCCACAGTCTATATCCCTCCCATTCACATCAAATAATCTTTTGTGGATTGATCTAAGTAACCGTATGTGTTTTTTGTTGGATGCTCTGTCTCTGCTATGCTCAGTCTCTTAATCTAGTTTATCTTGATCAGGAAAATGCGACAGCTCCCCCGAGCTCAGAACCTGAAGTTGCAGATGTTGCTACAGTGAATTTGATTCATTGCACTTCTCCTCTGATTTCAGCAGATTCAGCCTCTGCTCGTACTGAGCAATCCTGCTCTATTGCTGCACCAGAGGAAATTAATTCACATGGTGACATATCAGCTTCTAGTGGTGAGGATATGCTTGTTTGTCTGTTGACCTAAAGTTTAACTTTTAGTTTTTAGTTTGTTATTGTTTTCCATAGGGTTATGTCATAATTTTGGTAGGCTGTTACTTTCTCTCTATATGCCTTACAGATTGTATCTTGGATTGGTCATTATGCAGAAACTGGTAACCATGATTCTAGCCTGGAGGAATTTTGGGCAAATCTTTTGGAGTCATCTATACAAAACGATACTTCTGTTTGTGGTGCGATTCTTGACAAAGCTACAATATTTGGTATTACTGTTGTAGAAGTTGTAATCATGCTTATTGTATAAAACAGGTGGATCTTTGGTATCCAGTCAGCAGATTAAGTATGGGCCAAGGAATTCTGGAAATAACATCTTGAATACCAGTATTGGAAATAATGTAAGTTGGCTGGAATGGTTGCTATAACTTATGATAGAAGAACTATATGTTGTCCGGAAAACTAACAGATTCATAAAAAATAACATACAGACAGAGTATGAAGGAAAAAATGGCATGAAATCAAATTCTCTTTTTAAATTCCAGAGTAAATATTACCAAGTATGCCATGCTAAATTTAAAGCTCAAATTTGATTATGATACATAAAAAACTAGCAAATAAGGTCCACAATTGTAGTGAAATTTGTGTGCAATTAAATCACATGGCATATCAGTTTGTATTTCCATCATAATGCATAAGTGGTTATTTTGTGTTGTGCTGCAAGGAGGCCAGAAAAGCCATTCTCCTTACACTCCATTATTTCCCTTGTTTTGAGGTAGAACATGTTTCATCTTAAAGCCATGGGGGCCCAATGATAAGTATGACTTTGCACTATTCAGTATTAATGGGTTTTATTTCTGCACACATTTATGTGCATACGAATATGCACAGAGGCACAATTTCATGTTGCATGTTTGTTTCTCTGCAGGCTATCCCGGCACTTAATGTGGTGTCAGAAGCTTATGCTACAAATAATTGCAACAATCAAGTAAGTGCTGATTACTTTGGTGCTCTGAAGCATCAAGGAGATCAGACTAAATCTCTTGTAACATCAAATGTAGACTCTCAATCAGACCAATTTACAAGTTCTTTGGTGAAAACTCCAATGGATGGTAAAGTATCTGTCCCTAATGATATGCCTGCTAGGCAGAACAGTCTTGGACTGTGGAAGTACTTGGATGATGATAGTCATTGTTTAGGAGATAATCCAAGAGCAGTTACTGAGAGCTGCCATCCAGTGACCAGCCAAAGAATATTCAACATCACTGATATCTCTCCAGAATGGGCTTATTCTACAGAGAGTACCAAGGTTTCCATTTCATATCTAGCAAAACCTCCATGCTGTCTAGTTTTATTGCGTCATTCTTTAACCATTCAATTTTGATGGGGAAGTTCTGCACTTCGACTTCATTTTTATCTGTTACCAAAAATTATTGTTTTTATTATCTACAAGATACATCCTGGTTGGTTGGTTGTGATAACTGCTGGCTGTCAATACTTTTTGAGATAAGAACTGTAATTTTTTTAGTTTTATGTTATGTTAAATTGCAAATTGCTAAAGTATTGACATCCGTTGAATTGTAGGTCCTGGTGGTTGGAAACTTCTATGAGCAATTCAAGCATCTGACTTTGTCCCCTATGTATGGTGTCTTTGGTGACGAATGTATTGCTGCAGATATTGTTCAAAATGGTGTTTACCGTTTCATGGTTGGACCACATGCACCCGGAGAAGTGGATTTTTATTTGACTTTGGATGGGAAAACACCAACCAGTGAGATTTACCGTTTTAAGTATCATGTTATGCATGGTACTTCTGTAGAGGGTAGTTTGACTCCGTCAGGTGATGAGTACAAAAGGTCAAATCTTCTGATGCAGACGAGACTAGCTCGTCTGTTGTTCTCTACAAGCAAGAAAAAGATAGCACCTAAGTTGCTTGTAGATGGTAGCAAACTTTCCAATCTCATCTCAGCTTCACCAGAGAAGGAATGGATGGATTTGTGGAAAATTATTGGTGACTCAGATGTCGCGTGTGTTCCTGTTACTGAAAGCTTGCTTGAACTAGTGTTGCGAAATAGATTGCAAGAATGGCTTATCGAAAAAGTAATGGAAGGCCAAAAGTCAACTGGCCGTGACGATTTAGGACAAGGACCTATCCATCTGTGTTCTTTCCTAGGTTATACTTGGGCTATTCGATTATTTTCTTTGTCAGGGTTCTCCTTGGATTTCCGTGACACTTTTGGTTGGACAGCTTTACACTGGGCTGCATTCCACGGGAGGTACCATCTATTACCTAACATTTCTATCCTTTCTTTTGCTGAGTAACATAGAAAAGAGAACATTTACTATATGAGTTCTGGCAGCGTTGATGTGATGAGCTAATTTACAAGTCAAACTTGATTAGACCCAAACTGACTAGAAACCAATACCAGCTGTCAGAAAAAAAGAGCCAAAATGTTATGAACAACTTGTTACAGATGGAAGGGTCATAACACAAGCAGTAATTTCTATTAGATAGTGTGATCTCAGACATATCTGGTTGACTTTTGCTGGAGGTGACTAGTAATAGGTGATCTCAGATACATAAATCAATTAGTAGATTTTGATGACTTTCTTGCACTCAGCTTTTGAACATTCATTTTCCAGGGAAAAAATGGTTGCTGCTCTTTTATCTCTTGGAGCAAATCCAAGCTTGGTTACAGATCCTACTACTGAATCCCCTGGTGGATTAACTGCTGCAGATCTTGCAGCAAGACAAGGTTATGATGGCTTGGCGGCATATCTTGCTGAGAAAGGATTGGCTGCACATTTTGAGGCCATGTCACTATCCAAGGATACTGAGCAATCACCATCAAGGACGACACTAACAAAAGTAAAAAGTGAGAAGTTTGAGAACCTTAGTGAACAAGAAGTTTGCTTAAAAGAATCTTTAGCAGCCTATCGAAATGCTGCTGATGCTGCCAATAACATCCAAGCTGCACTCAGGGAGAGAACTCTTAAGCTTCAAACAAAGGCAATTCAATTGTCTAATCCTGAGATTGAAGCAGCTGCAATAGTTGCTGCTATGAAGATTCAACATGCATTCCGGAACTACAATAGAAAGAAAGCAATGAGAGCTGCTGCACGAATACAGAGTCATTTCCGCACATGGCAGATGAGGAGGAACTTCATTAACATGCGAAGACAAGTTATCAAAATACAAGTAAGCTTCTGCATGTTCTTGTTGCACGTCTTGATTTCTTCTCTTTTTAGTGTGTGCTGAAAATCACTTATGGTCATTCATTGTGTGGAACAACACGGTGATTTCATTTGAGAGTTCAGTGTTCTTTTTTTAAATAGAAAAATGGAAGTCTGCTTTTTATCTTGTTTATATAATATGTATTGGAAACTGTGTAATGATTATAATATTTTCTCAGGCTGCATACCGAGGTCATCAAGTGAGAAGGCAGTACCGCAAGGTAATATGGTCTGTCGGAGTCGTGGAGAAAGCTATCTTGCGATGGAGAAAGAAGAGAAGAGGCTTGCGTGGAATTGCATCTGGAATGCCTATAGCTATGACTGTGGATGCTGAACCAGCAAGCAGTGCAGACGAAGACTTCTTCCAGGCTAGCCGTCAACAAGCTGAGGACAGGTTCGGTAGATCTGTGGTACGTGTTCAGGCTCTGTTTCGTTCTTACAGGGCACAACAGGAGTACAGGAGGATGAAGATTGCTCATGAGGAGGCCAAGGTAATTTACCTTCTCCAGTAATGTGTCAGCAGTTCAGTATTGTAGATGAAATTTCTTGAGAAAATACTCAGAATTTGTGAATGCAATTAGTTTGAAAGAAACAGGTTTTCTATGAGAAAATTTGATCAGTACCATCACAAAGAATGCCAGCTGCAAAATACCATTGCAAAGAGATTTCGAGTTGCAAAACACCATTGCAGTTACTTTCTGTATCCAAAACTGTAATTAGTGCCTTTTTAGATCCCTAATGATTTTTAAAAAGAAAAGATATGTTTGTATTTTGGTTGTCTACTGTCACGGCCTAGCCTTGGACACAGGTTGTAGCTATGTCTCGTCACGGTAGAAGAGAGGGAAACGGCGCTAGGGAGGGCGCCGACGGGGAGAGGAAAAAGACAGCACGGGACTAGGAACTAGAGGGGAGGAAACTGGACTCTTTATTACTTCTTACTTGCCCTCTTAGGTCTGATTACATCCCTATATATGGGCAAACAACCTAACCACCCTAACTACTTTCCTAACTACCTAGCAAACTTATCTAATACCTTCTACCCTTGTGTGCGCCCTGGACTTGGGCTGTGTGCGCCCTAGACCCAGGCCTCTTTGGGCTTGGGTCTGCGCCAACTATGACATCTCTCCCCTCCTTGAGAATCAGCTCGTCCTTGAGCTGAAAATCTGAACAAAGATGTCGAAACTCTTTTGTTGGCGAAAGAATCACCCGTCCTTGAATTAATGACGACAATGAGGACGGAGCGGTAGGCGGTTCCCCTTGAAGATGTATTCTGGTGTAGGCTTGTGCGCGTGGTTTCTTCATGGCCACTTCATCAATGCAGCTCTAGACAATCAACTCACCGTTGCGATGGAAGGAGATGCACTTGTTGGTGAAGTCCCACAAAACTGGTCCCAGAGTGCGTAGCCATTGCACTCCCAAGACCATATCGCAGGCGTCCAATGGCATGACGACACAATCGGTGGGAAATGTCACCCCCAACAGCCACTTTGACATTATTGGCGATCCTACTGCATATGACGTTGTCACCATTGGCCATGCTGACTCGAGTGCCGACACAAGGATGGAGATGGATTCCCGTGATAGCAGCAACCCTCTCGAAAACAAAATTATGCATAGAGCCTATGTCCATAAGAGCGGCAAAGTCAACACCATTGATACGTATCACTAACTGCATCGTCTCGGAAGCATGCGGTTGTACTCTGGCAATTGCATATAGAGAAATCCCAGGGCCGACCATGGTATCTGGACCATCTATATCCTCTACTTCATCATTGTCGGTGGACGGAGCACATAACCAGAACAGCCGCTTGCATTTGTGAGTTGGGCTAAATTTTTCATTACAGTTGTAGCATAATCTGGCCTCTCGTCGTGCCTGCATTTCCTCTTGTGTTAGGGTCCGTCATTGGAAACGCCCTTCTCTGGAAACCAGGACTGTATGGCCCGTAGTCGCCTCTGTTGCTGCTGCTGAATTGGCCGGAAGTTGCTGTGTAGCTAGCCGAAAATTATGTGCTCGGCTCTAGTTGTTCTTGGCCCCTGTTCTTGCCTCCTCATCTATCTTGGCGCGCAGTTCAAACGAGCGGGCGAGGCTCATCGCAGTCTCTAAGGAAGCAAGTGCTTGAAGCTCAACATCGATCTGCAATGTGCCTTTCAGACCTTGTGTAAATAACTCAATCTGTTGTGCTTTCGTGAGTCCTTCCGCTTGGCTGAGAAGGGCCAAGAAGTGTTCTTGATAATCAGAGACAAAACCGGTCTTGCGCAGTGCCGCCAATTCCCCGAGTTTGTTATGCCGAAGGGGAGGTCCGAACCGTAGTTCTATCATTTCTAAAAAACGCTTCCATGAAGGGGTACCGTACTCGTGCTCAACGCGGGTGTACCATTGCTGTGCTGCCCCTGTAAGATGGAACGCTGCGAGCCACACCTTCTCTTCTTACATGGTTCGCTGCCCGCGAAAAAATTGTTCGCATCGGCTGAGCCATGTAAGAGGGTCTTCTTTCCCATCATAGGTTGGAAAATCCCACTTGTGGTAGCGGGGAACTCGGCCCTGTTCTTGTGAATTGTCCCCTACGGTGATGGGGCGTCCAAGAATCCCCTTTCCGCCATGATCTTTGCGGGCAGCATCCTTTTCTGCCTCCAGCCGATCCATCTTGGCCTCTTGTGCTTGCTGCCTTGTCTCGATCGCCTCTATCTTCTGCAGCAGGAAAAGGCTCTGATACCAAATTGTCACGGCCTGGCCTGAGCCGCAGGTTGTAGCCGTGTCTCGTCACGGTAGAAGAGAGGGAAACAACGCTAGGGATGGCGCCGATGGGGAGAGGAAGAAGACAGCACGGGACTAGGAACTAGAGGGGAGGAAACTGGAATCTTTATTACTTCTTGCTTGCCCTCTCAGGTCTGATTACATCCCTATATATAGGGCAAACAGCCTAACCACCCTAACTACTTTTCTAACTACCTAACAAACTTATCTAATACCTTCTACCCTTGTGTGCGCCCTGGACCTGGGCTGTGTGCGCCCTGGACACGGGCCTCTTTGGGCTTGGGTCTGCGCCAACTATGACATCTACTTAACGGGATCCCCTACTTAACCCCTAAAGTATAAAATCGGGTATTTTACTCCTTAAAATATGAAAACCAATCCAAATAACCCTCCGAATTGGTTTTGTTAGTGGTTTTTCCATGTGGACGATGATGTGGTGGGTTGTATTTGTTAGGCTCACCCCACCTAGCCAACCCAACCATAAAACCTAGGCGTTATAGTGGGAGAGGTGGGGGCTTTTATCCATAGTCCAACATTCCCCCTACGGCGTGCGAGCCCGGCGTAGCCCGCAGCAGGTTCTAGAGGCCCGGCGTAGCCCGCAACAGGTCTCAGCACACTAGATAGGCGCAGGGGAAATCACGCAGCGGAAATGCGGAAATGCGTGGCCAGGGGGATTCGAACCCAGGACCTTGGCTCTGATACCATGTTAGGCTCACCCCACCTAGCCAACCCAACCATAAAACCTAGGCGTTATAGTGGGAGAGGTGGGGGCTTTTATCCATAGTCCAACAGTATTGCTCATGTGGAAGACATGTCAGACAATTTCACCTAAGTGGGTCCAATACCTTCTAACCTCTTATAAATGTGAATCCAGAAACCCAAGTAGTACTAATATGCTTCATTTCTAAGCTAATATACTAACTTAAAAACTATTTAATTGAGCTTCACTTCCATGTCATCCATCATCTTTGTCGTCGTCCACATGAACAAAACCACTTGCAAAACCACTACAAGAGTTATTTTAATCGGTTTTCATACTTTAGGGGCAGAATACTGGTTAAGTGGACCAACTATGATAATTTAAGAAGTTACATATACCTTTTCCTTTTTGAAATTCAATTATATTCTTTACAATTGCACTGAATTTTGTTTTTTCTGTAGCTATTCCTCAGTAAATATAATTTAGCTGCATAGCTTAACCCTCTCCCCCAACCCAGTACCTCGCCTCCTTATGTGTTGCACACAATTTCTTCAAGAAAAAAGCGGAACATTCTATTGCAACTGACATATACGGTTGATACAATTTCTGAGTTGTGATGTTTGATGCTCTGTTGTGCAGCTTGAGTTCAGTGAAGGGGCAACTTAGCTAGCTAGGAGCACCATGCAGGAGCTGAAATGACATCTACGACGGTAGGGACTGCTAGTTTCTCCAGTTCTCTTGCACATTGGAAAGCTAGAACAACCTGCAGTTTGCCGATGCTGTACATTTTATTACCACCTGAATGATCTGATGCATTTGCTGTTAGCCCAGTAATTGTATTTGCTTGTGTTTGGCTGGCTTTAGCTTGGCATAAGCAGCATGTGCTTCAAGGTATATGTAGATGCAAGTATATATCATGTTGTAAATGCTAATAAACTAGCAATAATCGGTTGTGCCTGAGCTTGTGGCCAAGAGGTGTTTTCATGGTGTTCTTTTTTCTTTTGTTGTTGTTGCAAATGGCACATTTTCTACATTGGAATGTGGGCACCCTTGAGCTGGCTATGCCCCAGATCAGATACTTCCTAGCCCTAACGTCTTAAGTGTAAGAAAGTGATTTTGTGTTTATTGATTCATGCAAAAAGGGAACAGGGGTTACATTTATAGAGGGGGATTAGGCTATAACAGACTGTTTAGCCATAACAGAAAATGTGTCTATCTGTAGAGAAACAGAAAACTAACAGCTGGACATGTTCTACAACTATCTAGAATGTGGCTGTCTAACACACCCCTGCAGTCGGAACGGGGTGAGAACAGACGTTGAGACTGGATCGGAACTCATTGAAGATAGATGTAGGTAGTTTTTTGGTGAAGATATTAGCAAACTGCGATGTAGTGGGAACATGAAGTACACTGACATCTCCAAGAGCAACACGTTCCCGAACAAAGTGGAGATCTATCTCAACATGTTTGGTGCGTTGATGCTGAACAAGGTTGGATGACATGTAGATGGCACTGACGTTGTCACAATACACCAAGGTGGTTTTGGACAACGGGTTGTGCAGCTCAGTCAAAAGTTGTCGGAGCCAAGTGGCTTCAGCGATAGCATTGGCAACAGCCCGATACTCAGCCTCAGCACTGGAACGGGAGACGGTGAGCTATCGCTTGGAAGACCATGAGACCAAATTGTCTCCCAAGAAAACAGCATAACCAGAAGTCGATCGACGAGTATCCGGGCATCCCGCCCAATCAGCATCAGAATAAACCACCAAATTGGCTTGAGTGCATGGTCGTAGAAATAAACCCATATCCAGAGTGCCTCGTACGTAGCGCAGAATGCGCTTCAGTGCAGTAAGATGAGGATCTCTAGGATCACGCATATGAAGACAGACTTGTTGCACTGCATAGGAAATGTCCAGCCCGGTGAAGGTGAGATACTGAAGAGCCCCGGCAATACTGCGAAAGTCAGTAGGATCAGAGATAGGAGCACCATCAGATGAGAGCTTCAGACTGAGGTCAACGGGTGTTGAACAAGGCTTGCAGTCCGACATACCAGCCCGCTTGAGAATATCAAGCATATATTGCTTCTGAGACAAAAAGAGACCGCCCTCTTTGTGTTGAACAAGCATCTCGAGAAAATTGTGAAGAATCCCAAGATCCTTCAGAGAAAATTCCTACTAAAGCGCACAAATAGTGCGGCGAAGTAAGGCAGGTGAGGAGGCTGTCAACACAATATCATCAACGTAGAGAAGCAGATAAACCGTATCTGCGCCATGATGATAAATGAATAGAGAGGTATCTGTTTTGGCCCTAACAAAACCAAGCTGCTGAAGGTGAGAGGCAAACCGACTGTGCCAAGCTCGAGGTGCCTGCTTAAGACCATAAAGTGATTTATTGAGCCGACACACATAATCAGAATGAGAAGAGTCCTCAAATCCGAAAGGCTGAACACAGTAAACGGTCTCGGATAATGTTCCATGAAGAAAGGCATTATCAACATCCAACTCATGAATAGGCCATGAGCGAGAAAGTGCTAGAGATAGTACAGTCCTAACAGTTGCTGGCTTGACAACAGGACTGAATGTCTCATAAAAGTCCACTCCAGGTCGCTGTGAAAAACCGCGAAGAACCCAGCGAGCTTTGTACCTCTCAAAAGACCCATCAGCCTTGAACTTATGCTTGAAAACCCATTTGCCTGTGACAACATTGGAGTGTGATGGTCGAGGGAGAAGATCCCAAGTGTGATTGGCGAGCAAGGCTGAATACTCGGCCTCCATAGCAGCACACCAGTTTGGGTCTGTAAGAGCAGCTCGATAAGTCCTCGGAACTAGAGAAAGTGGTGATGAAGTGAATAACACGGGCTGACGAAATCCTTCCTTTCCTCTGGTAGTCATAGCATGTTGATTGACCACGGGAGGAATGGAGATAGCACCAACAGGAACATTACGAACCACTGTAGGCATCGACTCTCCAGGAGATCGAACTGCCACTGAGACAGGTCGCCGAGTGTAAACAACTCCAAAGCAACGGTCAACAGGCAAGGGCCCAGAAGCTGCTGTTGGGGAAACAGGAGGCAGAACTCGTGATGAGGTGGCCGATCCATCAGGAGCCGCACGTGGCAGTGCGGTCGGAGCAGGGGAACCATCAAAAGCCGTATATGGGAGTGTAGTCAGCTAAGCGGGATCGGATGGCACGGCCGGAGGTCCTGCAAAGAAATGTGATGGTGCAAACGGAACCATCATAGGGTCAGGTGCAGTATCCAAAAAATCAAAATTTGCCGGAGTGGGAGGAGATGAGTCTTCGGAGAAAGGAAATGAGGACTCATCAAAGACCACGTGGCGAGAGATGATGATTTGATTGGAAGGACGAGCAAGACAAAGGTATCCCTTATGATGAAGGGAGTAGCCAAGGAAAACACACAAAGTAGAACGAGGAGCTAGTTTGTGTGTAGCGGTAGCAGAAAGATTTGGATAACACTTGCAACCAAATACACGGAGATGTGTATAGGAAGGTAGTGTCCCAAATAAAGAAATGTGAGGGGTGCAAAAATTCAGAGTTTTAGTGGGAAGAATGTTGAGAAGATAGGTAGCAGTACCCAGAGCTATGGCTTAGAAGGTGGGAGGCATACTAGCCTGAAACAGCAGGGAGCGAACGTCATTATTAATAGTGCGAATAATGTATTCAGCTTTACCGTTCTGAGGAGAAGTATAGGGGCATGACATACGAAGATGTACGCCATGTGACAGAAAAAATGATTGAGTGGTGGAGTTATCAAACTCACGACCATTATCACACTGTATCCCCTGTATCGTGACTCCGAAATGAGTGCGAACGTGGGCAAAAAATGAGATGGAGTGGAGAAAGTTTCCGACTTCTAGCGAAGTGGAAAAGTCCAAAGGTAGTGTGAGCAGTCATCAAGAATAACCAAATAATACTTGTGTCCTGAAACACTGATAACAGGAGAAGTCCAAAGATCACAATGTATTAATTGGAAATTATGACTCGCTCGGGATGAAGAGGAATGAAAAGGTAACTGAGTATGATGACTCAGTTGACAAACATGACAAATAGTACTCGAATCTCTATGACAAGAAAGACCAAAAGAGTGGGACAATTTGGCAAGAGCTTTAGATCCGGGATGACCAAGACGTTGGTGCCAAATGGAGGAGGAAGTATAGCTGCATGGAAGGTGGAGGCGGAGAGCTGCAATGGGTAAAGGGGTTCAGAGCTGTCACACCTGACGATCTCTCTCCGAGATGGAAGAACCTTCACAGAGTAGCCAAAAGGGTCAAATTCCACAAAGCAATTATTGTCGGAAGTAAACTGACGCACTGAAATAAGGTTCTTAACAAGGTTCGGAGAAACAAGAACGTTATTAAGACAAAGATTATGAGGCAAGTGAGTGGCGCCAGTAGAAGTGACGGGCAGTAAATATCCGTTTCCGACAATAATATGAGAAGGAAAAGGGGAGGAGGATGTGGAATGAAGTATACCAGCATCAGAAGTCATGTTGTGAGTGGCACCGGTATCAAAATACCATTTTGATTGTGAAGGCTGGTGAAGAGACATAGTCTGAAAATTTGAGGCAAGAACATTCTAATCCCAACCAGAATGTAGTCCAGCAGCAGGAGGAGGCCCCAAAACAGTACTGGGTGGAATATTCCACGGTCCAGCCCACTGACTAGCCCAAGTATTGTTTGGTCAAGCAAGGAAGGCCTGAGGTGGCCCAGTCGGTCCATCTGAAGAAGGACCCCGTGGCCCAGGCCACATCTGAATGGACCCAGTCCACGGGTTGAACATGCTGGGTCAGGGAGCTCCTAGTCTTGGGCCGATAGAGGGAGAAAAAGACCTAGCAGAGGAAAAGGAGCCAGGGGAACCCTGACCTCCTCCCCTGAAACCTCCTGCGCCTCCCCCGATACCTCTTGTGCCGCCAACAGAGACACCCACGCCGCCGCCGCTAGGGTTTTCGCCCCCATTCCCACCACCGCCTCCACGCTTACCACCACGGCATCCTCGTTTGCCAGATCCAACAGGAGCCGGTTGAGGAGGCTTTGGTGGTGGAGCGGAAGAGGTGGATACAAATCCTCCAATGGTTGCAACGAGCGCCACAACAGGAGTTGTGGTCTTGGCCATGGTCAGTTCTTCGAGCTGTAGATCATCCTGAACTTGGAGAAAGTTGGGAAGGGGAGTGCTACGGCGAAGATGAAGACCGAGGGCAGTAAATCATTCGTTGAGGCCACAAATGATGTTGAGGATGAGAGTGCGGTCGAAAATGGGCTCGCCGAGGTCACGAAGGTCCTCTGCCATCCATTTGTAGCGCCGACAGTACTCAGAGACCAAGAGGTCACCCTGAGAGGAGTGGAACTCCTGGTCAGCGAAGAGAGCACGAGTTGTGCGGTTGCCAAGGAACTGCGACTCTATTACGAGCCAAGTGGCTCTAGCAGTAGCGTTGCGGTCAGAAATGGCATCGGTGAGATCATCCGAGATGCTGCCAAGAAGCCAAGTCCTCATAACATAGTCCATGCGAACCCAATCTGGAGAATGAGGCATGGCTGTATCGGAGAGGAGATGTTCCTGCGGGGAGAACTTGCCAACAGTGAGGAGAAGAGACTCACGCCATCGAGCAAAGAAGATGGAGTTGATGTCAAGGACAAGTGGCACGAGGGTGCGAATGTTATGGACTGCAACTGCCTGGGCATGCAGATTGAGCAACGCAGCGGCCTCGTGATGAAGAAGAGCAGTAATCAGAGGAGGATCTTCGGCAGAAGTGATGGTGACAGCAGCAGCCGAAGAGGACGCGATCGCTGAGCGTGCATGAGCAACATGGGTGAGGGCAACCTCGAGATGCGCTTCAGCAGTGTCTCGGTCTTGCTGAGCTTGCTAGAGACGCGCTAGAGCAGCAGTAGAGGAGTTGGGTGGAGAAACATCGACGACAGTAGCGCCGGTGCCGGTGGTGGCGTCAGTCGCCATGGAACAGCAGCACCAGGAAAGGTGCGCTAGCAGCGAAAGAAGAACCTAAACTATTGATACCATGTAAGAAAGTGATTTTGTGTTTATAGATTCATGCAAAAAGGGAACATGGGTTACATTTATAGAGGGGGATTAGGCTATAACAGACTGTTTAGCCATAACGGAAAATGTGTCCAACTGTAGAGAAACAGAAAACTAACAGTTGAACATGTTCTACAACTATCTAGAAGAGTCCAGTCCTATCTAGAATGTGGTTGTCTAACACGAAGAATTGTAAAGCAGTAAAAACACTTCATTTTTCAATTTGTGTATGATCTATGAATTGTACATAACCTTCATTGTTTATTTAGCACTTATTCATCCTTTTTAAATGCAACTAGCAAGAACAGTGCTACGCCACGCTTGAATACATACTATGTCAATTGAATGGGTGGTATATTGGTTTTGTGTTGAGAATATGATTAACAGTTGATCATTTTATTTTGACTTGCACGATTAAATTGAATATAATAAGGGCTCCTTTGGAATGGAATGGAGTTCTTTTAAAAGGAATTTCAGAAGATTTAGTGCAATTCCTTTAAAAATCCTATAAAATTCCTAAGTTTCAAAGGAACATTAGGTATTACAGTTCATGATGTAAAAAATATTATATTTATGTACATATGGTGAATCATATTGATATGAAATTCACCCAAAATCATAAGTATCACCAAGCGCATGAGGTGAGAGGCATCCATAATATTTTACATAAACATTTTGCCACATGATCAAACACAAAAGATAACTATTCAACAGCAAAACAACAAGCAGTAGTTTTCTAGAGGTTGGGTTGAGACATCTTAATATACAGAGCATACATGACATGATAAGCGGTTTTGTTCATGCCACGTACCATATGACGTTGAAAATAAACATTAGATAAAGATGGTTGAATTTAGACATAAGGTAGGTGGATTATAACTTTGAGGAGCATCATCTAAGAAAAGTGTGCTCGCACGTCTTGGCCTTTTAAGTTTAGTATCATCAGTCATATCCCTACAATTACAATTTATTTGAGTAATTTTATTTCAATCTTCGGTAGGCATCATAGTTTCTGCTCTGGAATTGTACGTTTTTGTACCACTGGTGCTGGCTAGGGTCTCATCATCCTTTGTGAATGGTCGTCATCCTCAGGCCGAAGGAATGGTAGCTTTCGCTGATGCTACTGAGGTCTTTGAGCTACCGCTCAGATCAGATCGGTGTGAGCGAAGGGGATAGCTAGCGCTAGAACTGGAGGAGCAAGAAAAGTAGAAAATGCCTGACGTGGGCTGGTGCCATTTGGTGAACATCTGGTGGGGCCCACGAGGTAAGCCAAGAAAAGTACAAAATGCTTCATGCCATCCGGCCATCTTGTGGGACCCACGAGGTAAGCAAATTACATCTAGCCTCTGACGTAGATGCCCTAATCATCAAGCTAGCCCATGACGTTTAAAGGTTTTAATATTGGGTAAATGCAACCCACTTGAAAACGAGTCACGCCCCACTACTAGATTCCAATCATCAAATTTAGTATAATTCACTGAGGAAATGTACTGATTTATATGATTTATATGAAAATCCTATAAAATTTATGAACTTCCAAGATGATTTTAAGTTTTAGAATTTGGTTTTAGATTAATTTCAGGGCCTTGTTCGACGCTTCCATTATACAACTGTCTTTTTCGTGATGGCTAAGAAGAATAGTAAAAAAACCATCTTAGGATTATTCTTAAAGATCAAAATTTTAAATCAAAAGTTAACTTCGCCTTTTAATCTGCATTAGGGATGCATTGCACGTTGAGTAAAAATGGTTAGGTAGCATCCAATCAACCGACAAAATCAGAATACATGTAAGGTACTCTATTTTTATACCAAAACTTTGACCAGTAATTTTTTATTAATAAATTTATAAAAATTATATATTATCTAAGTTTATGGTATGATAAATATATCCATACTAATTTATTTATTTAAAAGTTATTGATGGTGACAAGTATTTGTTAGGATAAGATCTCGGGGGAGAGGGATCCGAATCCCTCTCCCCCCATGCGCGCTCAGTCCCATCCCTCAACAGACCTCCTGGTCTCATGCGCGCCCTGATCGGGGGCGTCCCAACCGAATCATGGTTGAGGGGCCCCTGCCGCTAGCGCTATATTAAGGGGGGAAGGGCTCAGGCTGCAAGGTGTTGATACCTTGTACGCCCAAAACCTTCCCCGACACTCCCAGACCCGATCTAACTCTGCGCTAAGCGGCGGGAAGCCTCCCTCGCCGCACCGACACCATGGCATCCTCCTCGTCGACTCCGGCCCCCTCCGGTGAAGGTATACAACCCCTTTACCCTGTCTGTTTATACCTAAAACCTATGTCATGTTCACTTAGATTTAGACAAACCCTGCTAGACTTAGCCTAGTGATCCTATTCTAGATCTATCAGTATTTACTCTGTTTTATATTATAAGTTCTTTAATCTTTTTAAAACCAAATTTCTCTAATTTTAAGTAAATTTAAAGAAAAATATATTAATACAATATCAAATACGGAGTAATACATAATAAAGAGGTTTTATGATGATTTAAAAAAAACTATACTGACTTTATAGTTATAGGTATACTTTTAATAAACTTGATCAAAAACTAATTAGTAATCAGACTAGAGTACGTTAGTGTCCTGTAGGCGTGGCGAGATCCCTGATGAACCTGACGAGCCGCGTCAACTCCGTCGCTGACGAGCCCCCGTCGCCGACGTCCCGCCTCACCTGCCGCGCCAGCGCCTGAGCCGCCGCCCTGATCTCGACGGACTCCATTGCCTCCATGACCAGGCTCTCCACGACGGCCGCGTCGCACGAGTCCTTCATGTCCAGCCCCGTCCTCCACACGGCGGCCACGAGCCGGCTGTTGATGAGCTGGTCGACGTGTAAGGGCCAGCACACCGTCGGCACGCCCTCGACGGCGGCCTCCACCAGTCCACCGTCGATTTCCAGCCGGCGTGCGTCAGGAAGCACCCCACGGCGCGGTAGCGCAGCACGTCCCGCTGCGGCGCCCACTCCACGACGCGCGCCTTGCTGCTGTCTCCCGCCGCCGTGACAGCTTCTTGGAGGTCCGCACGCTGGCTTGCTTTGACCATGTCCGGCCGGAGCACCAACAGGAACGGGTAGCCGGCGGCGGAGAGCCCGGACAGCAACACGCTGAATTGCTCGGGCGAGATGACGGCGAGGCTCCCCAAGCTGACATACACCACGGATCGGTCTGCCTGCCCATCCAGCGCTGTTTTAGTGTAGGATCAGTAGGTTTTCCATTAGTAGTTAGAGCTGACACCTGCGACAGGCTGCTCGCTGCTGCTGGCGCCGGCGAGTGGGACATGGCGTGGAGAGGCCCGATGGCGAAGACTTCTCTCATGCGCGGCGCGATGTGCGCGAGCGCTGGCCCCTCCAGCGACGACGCGGCCGTGTTGAGTACGAGCGCCCGTGCCCTGCAGCTGTGCGCGGTGCCGTCGACTAGCAATTGCAGCAAGGGATGTACGTCTTGCGTAGTTGCGTGTCGCTTTGACGCCGGCAAGGAGATGGGAGATCTCGCCGGCGTAGGAACCCCTCCATGCCTGGAACTCCACGGACCGGCTCGTCGAGGTCGCTGCCCGGAGGAAATGGCATCTCACCAAGCTCCACGAGCCTCGGCACGGACAGGTACGTCAAGAAGCTGCACGCGCTTGCCGTGCGGAACGCTAACGCGGGCACGCCGAGCTCCTCGGCGATGTCGATGGCGAACGTCAAAAGGCCATCCGCCACGACGGATGTCACCGGCGGGAATCCGCTGGCGTCCTCTTCGGCCGCCTGCTGGCTCCCCGCAGGCACCAGCAACGACGCCAGCAGAGCACGGTACGCGACGCAGCCAGCCGTGCGCAGGGACCTGCCGATCTCCATGAGGTCGCCCGCCGCGCGGGGGTGGTCGTCGGGGAGGCCGTCACGAACGGACAGGAAGCGGAGGCGCGGCCGCGGCGAATACACCGTGGCGCCGGCGGCGGCGCCCAGAAGGCGGCGGAGGCTGTGGTCGATGTGGAGGAAGGTGACGTGGACGCCGGCTCCGGCGAGGACTCCTGCGAGGTGGAGCATGACGTTGATGTGTCCGTGCAGCGGCCACGGGAACACGAGGACGTGCGCCGCCGGCGCGCTGCTCATCTCTGGCCCTCTCGGCTCAGTGCTCACAGTGACGGGCTGACCGCTTACCATTCGGATTTCGGAATAGTAGCGAACATCAATACAGATAGTAAACATCGAAAACATAATTTTTCCGGGTTGGTTAAGAGGGTAACCAAATTTTATTAAAATAAAAAAATAAAATACAAAAATTTATATGGGCATAAAGAATACGTTTGGTAGGGCTCCAGCTTCAACTTCTTTATCCTGTGGAGCTGGAGACAAGCCAAATATCAACTTCAGTATAGATTTTAGAATCCAGAGCTCTACCAAACAGGTCCGAAGCTACTTACTCTAAACAGTCCATGCTCTTTTCAAATTAAGGGTATGTTTATTTAAGCTTAAAATTATAACAATCTAGCTTATAGAAAAAACAGATTGAAATAGTTTACTAGATTGTTATATTTGTTTGAAAATAAGTTAGATTGTTATAATGCAAAACAGAAATAAACAAGCGCTAAATAGAAAGAAAAATTTCTATACCTGAGATTTCCAATCCACTGTTTTTACTAGCTCTTCTTTAAATTTAAAAATTTATAGTAGAATATATTAGTTGTTGGGGAAAATATTTCATCCTCAGAGCCATTGTTGTAACAAGACAAAAACAGACGATTGAATCAAAGGTTTCTAGTATATAACTCCGGGAATACAGTGGATCAAGTTCGAAGTATGAACGCGAACTCTAGTTCGAAGTATATCTTCAAACTTGGATTCTTCCGAGAGCTTCATCGCCAGCTAGGATGGAAGACTTATCTTCTTTCTCATTAGATTAGTCTTTTACCATTTTAGCCTTATTAAGGGTACCGAATAGTTTCCACTATGTCGGTTGTAATAGAGGGGTAAAAGGGTCTTTACCTTAATGTTTGGGTCTATAAATACCCCCGTTTTACCCTGTAATGAGGACCGAATATAAGTTATTCAATATACATCTTCGAACTGTTTTAAGCTATTATCCTTTCGGAGGCTTGAAATAGTTTACTTCGCAAACACTTCGTTTGTTAGTTTCTAACCTTCAGAAACATGTTAGCGTAATTTTTTACGCCAACATTAGTGGTGTAGCATAACACATTGACTATTTCATCGAATAGGATATGTTTTCCGCTTGGTCTTTTACATGTACCTGTCATAACTAGTCGCTAGCTATTGACATATGCTCAAGAGAGATCATAATGCAAATGGGTATATGCTAAAGATCAAAGCTCCATGGACCATGATCATCGGATCATCATGTCCTCCACAAATATCTCTTCTTTTATTATTATTTTTTTTATTTCAAAGCACTAACACCAAGCACTGCATCATGACTTAGACAGCGAATTGAAGAACGCAATGAGTTTTGGCCTATCATATGTATTGACGATATATTTTCAGCTATCCAAATAGGCCCAAGGAATAAGGATGTTTAACAAATCTCTTTTGTTTCAAAATTTGCTATTGGACATACATTTTGGGTCTGTTTGTTTCAGTTTCTAGCAGCCATAGATTTTCAGTAGCTAGCTAGTCTGAGTAGCTGGTTTTCCAGCTTCTGGATTCTAATTCATTTTTAGATTTTACAGTCACTGATTCTCGCAATCTAAATCTAGAATCTGAAATCTGAACTATTTGTTTCCATATTAGATTCTAGAAGTAGCGCTGTTAGAAACTAAAACAAGAATGCCCTTTATCAAATTGACTGTAATTACACTTTTTTTGGTTGGTTTATTACTCCCTCCTCAACTATGCTTTTATATCGTCGGTTACTCCGTTCATCTCAAAATATAATATATTTTTTTACTGTGGTCTTTAATGTAAAAGTGTGTTGTTTTTGTACACACCAATTAACTGGCCAAACAAAAAAAAGCAGAGAAATCTCTACAAAAAAGTAACAAAAGTTATTGCTAATCCATCTATTTATTCTACAGAAGCCTCATAAACTCAGAGAAATCTAACACACTCTAAAATCACAAAACTGCCCTTCCTCGTTTTCCATGTGATGTTCTTGTCGTGATAGTGTCACAATGTCGATGCTTGCGGATATCATCAGGCGAACACGGCCTCAGATGCTTCAAATCTATGAAATTGGGATCCGATGCTTTGCGTTGAGTGTTAGTATCTGATGTCTCTGATCAAAGTAGATGATTAGTCATGCATGCATTCAGTTTTTGTATCGATGACTTGCTGTCTTACCATTTAATCCTGCTTGTACAGATTGTAGAAGGTGTACATGTCCAAAATCATGGCCTTAAGATGCTCCGGTGCAATTTAAAGTTAGTCATAACTATTCATCTGTCCCAATCTCTGATATGGGCATATTTGACTAATTGAGAAATTGTCAAATAATAAACCACAGCCTAGCATTTTCACTAAAATGAGTGAAAATGTGCTATTCAGTAGATATCTTAGGGTGCGTTTGGTTCTGCTTTTGAAATCTGCTTCTGTTGTGAAAAAATATAAGTTGAATTAAATGGGTTTACTAAATCTGTTTTCCCACGAAAACAACTTTTTTTAGTACAAATTTGGAAGCAACTTGAATCTTGTTTTTTTGTTTCTGCTTTTCTATTTTTTAATGCAAATTGGATTCTAACATCATTATGGGTTGTATTGCGTTGCACAATTTCATTATATAGCTATGTAGTTATCGGTTACTTTATAAGATGAACTATGAACTTTTTTATTTATCTAATATATTTTTAATTATTTAGTTGCATCAATATTGATTGTTTCCTATTTATATATATGTATGAAATATTATAGTGATGAAAATTATGTCAGTTATAAAAGCAGTTAGCTCACAACAGTTTTTTCACACTAGTTTCAACAAAACGATTTCTAATTTTTCCACAGCAGACAACTCACAATAACTTTTTTCAATGTAGACAGCTCACAGCAGAGCCAAACGCACCCTTAGTCATGTAGATATGTCTTGTACAACCAAGAAAATCAGATGAATTGCGGGTGTTGCTAAGGTAACAAACCCTGCTGCTAGTTTTCTTTTGAATAAAGGAACATTTACATGTCGTGGCTTATTGTACCCATGCTGACCGTTTGGTAGCCATGAGAAACAAAATGCTCAAGATTTGGTAGCATCTCTTCACCGTTTTCTTCTCATATCTTGTGCTTCTTATTTTGATCGTGAAATCAATTGTATTGTCACCACAAGGGTGATACTTAAAATTCAGCTACTTCTCCCAGTCATGTACCTTCCACTCTGGCAATTGTTGAATTACCATCTGCGTAAGCATGGTTGTCAAAGACAAAAGTTACTGATGTCATTCTGACAAAAAAAACTGTAATGCATGGAATCTTCAAAGAACTTGCAACTTTCGAGATCGCCTATTTGTAATGTTCACAAATTAGTATGAGAATTACTCAGCGTGTAAAAACTACAATGAAGCAGAGTTCAAATTAGTATAGATCTCTACAAAAAGTGAGTGCTTGCTTATTTGTAACGAAAAACAATTTTCAGGTAAAACTTTTATATTTGTATTTGTGACGGTCCAAAACAAGAAAGTGACAAAGAAGAACAATGAAAAAAACCTAATATAATATTCAAAATCAAGTTATAAACTTCGAATTTTGCTAAAACTAGAGCCGGATTGTCCAACCAAGCAGGGCCTTTGTACCACTTAATTTCTGATCCGCGACGTTCATAGATGCATACCTGTCCAGTTGAATCTGGATTGCCAACAGTAGCCTGGCACGCCAATCTCCACGACTTGGGTTTCTGAACAACACGCATATTTCAGAAGATTTTTCTTGGGACATAAACACAAAAAGAATCAAATACGCAAGTTCTGAATGGAGGAGGAAGTGGTGAACAGACCCTTTTAAGCAATTCTTTCTCTACATCAGTTTTGGGAGAAAGCAATTCCTTGCCTTCAACTACCTGAAGAAATTGCAAAATGAATTATCCAATGCAATCCTATTACATTATTAAAAAAAGGACAGGATTTTTAAATTACCACTTTAATAAAAAAATAGAGAAGATATATATGGACAGTCATTGCGGGTTCAAATTATAATATTTTAGATTAGTTCCTATAACTGTATAAAATGTATTTCTATAAATAAAACTGAAGCATACCCCAACTTGCTTGGGATTGAAAGACTTCGTTATTGTTATTGTTGTTGTTGTATAAATAAAAGTGAGTGTTGTATAGCAAAAGCGAATTTTGCTTTGAAATAAACTTGAGCAAAAGTGAGTAAACTTTAATCTAGCTTATGCATGCAGTGGTGGATGAAATTTAATTGGCTAGTTAACAGGGAAGAGATATCAAAACAGATGCTTGTCCAAGAATTGCAGGGGTGTTCTGAAGCTCGCGTTGGTACCTCGACGATGCAGGTCCCGCACACGCCACCCCCTGAGCAGTTGAGCAGAAGCTTATCCTGCAGGAGCAAGAGGCAACAGCACCAGCAGCTGTGATCACTACCAACCCTGGCACGAGGCGAATCGAAGAACAAGCAAGGCAACATAAAGTTAGGACTTAGGAGTACTGCACTCACGTACGGCCCGTAGAGGTCGATGAAGCCGTTGAGCATGATGTCCCGGAGCTTCTGGCCGCCGCACGCCGTCCGGTAGTGCACGTCCGGCGTCCCGTCCGGTAGCAGCCGCGGCTGCATGTATTCGCATGGATGATGGATCGTTTGAGAACCAACTAACCAAGATTGATTGCCTATGACGCGGAGATCAGCGTATGGGCAAAGAGACGAACACAAGGCGAGCATGGCGGTTAACTCACGCTGACGAACGCGAAGTCGACGCTGGGCGGCTCCTCCGGAGCGGCCGCGGCCGCGGCCCCGCCGTCGGTTGCATCCGTCTCGACCGCACGGACAAGAACCCTCATCCTTCTCCTCCTCTGCTGTTGCTGCCGCTGCCGCCGCGGTGACAGGTGGACGGAGCAGCTGCAGCTCTGTTTCCTGCTGATGCTGCTGCTGCTGCTGGCGGCGCCGCCGCAGGAAGGGGCGAGACGGCGCATGGAGGCGACGCCGGGGAGGCCGACGACGAGCTGCAGTGTAGCTCCCATCGCCGACGAGACGACGCGTCTGCGGCTCCTTGTGAAGGGCAGGCTGTGCAGCTAGCTCGTCGTCGGATGAGACGCGCGCGACGGCGGCACGGTGGGTGCTCGTGTGGGAGGGGCGTTTGATTTTTTTTTGGCTCGGATTATCTCCTTATCCGTGGGTGGCTGATGCTTGTGGCCGGTTTGGCCGTTCGAGCCTGGTGGTGGGCCCGGTGTCACATGATATGTACTTTTGTGCATATTTTCACCTGGTTTCTTAACTGTCGTGGCCACATTAGAGATAGGTAATGTTGATGGAGTGTTACAAAATAATCAAAACAAAACTAGAATATTATCCTACAAAAGCAACCGCTAAACAACAATTATCTATTCCAAAACTGGCGCCCCTTCAACTTAGAGGAGAATTTGGTGTGTGTTATTCATACAAGTTGATGGAGTGACCGTTTTGTAGACGTATATTGAACAAATTTTAGTAATTATTTGAAGTGTGAAAAAACAATTGTCGACCAAGCTCTAAAAGGTACTACCTATGTTCCACATTATAAATCGTTTTAGTCTATTCTTAGACACATATCATCGATCTATAGATGAAAAATATGAAACGAAGATAGTATGGTTTAAAAACTTTCTTTACAACCATTTTTGAAAAAACAATCAACGTTTAAGCTTAGTTTCATCCATCATCCATTCCTACTTTAGAACATTACCTAAGCTTAGAAGCAGTTGGCTGAATTTCTCAAATTAATTGTTCAGGGCCCGTGCCAGCAAAAAGATGGAAATGCTCACTTGTCAGACAATTCTTAACAAGAAATCTTAATTGGTATTTTTTACGTAAACTTTGCACTGTCACTTGATAATAAGTAAAGTCGTTATAACCCTTTTTCTCCCGTGTCCAGCGTTGGAACAAATTCAGCAGGCGCAGCTAAACATGGATATTCTGACTACACGTTTGCAACTATACAACGGATGTAGAGAAGAGGTCAAGACTCAAGAGCACTAGGAGAACTCAAAAGGAATGAATTGGCTGTAGTCTACGGATCCTAGCAAGTACGGAAGTACCAACGGCCATATGCCATGCATGGTCTACAAGTACACACACCTTTCGTAGCTGAGAAACAGGAAAAGAACTCTTGCTACTATACCATACTTGGTGTCTTGGTTTGGTTAAAAAAAGTAGTTTCAAACTTTGAGGTACTTACCAAACAAATCCGTTGATTATTCTTTTCTCATGTCAAACGGCCTGCAGCGTAGCCCTCCTTGATATTCTGCAGCGCTTCTCGGATGTAGTCATCGCCTTGGCTGGAGTACTTCAAGCAGATGAGCCGTTGCGCAACCTGGTACACCATCTGGAGCGGCCGGTACTGCTCGCAGTTGGCGTCCATCCTGACCATTTCCTGCACGGATTAAAACAGGTAAACTGTACGCGAATACGTGATCAATGCGCAGCAGTAAAAGAAATCAAACCCTGAATACGGAACGAGCAAATGTTGCGTGGTAAAAAAGAGAAGCACCCAGGTAGAAGGAAATGGGCGCAGTACTCCTGAAGATAATTTGAATTGAATCACATATACTCCGAGCGATCACGGTATTACTACATACATCAGTCACCAGATAATCAGTGGCGTGGCGAGATAGAGTACCTGCTCTGTGATCTGTGAAGTGATGCTCTTTGCCATGTCGATCACTGAAGTAGGAAGGCCAGCCACCTTGGCCAGCAGAAGACCATAGTGCGGTACTCTACGGACACCATCCTTCAACCGGAACTGTGGTGTGTGTTTGAGGGGGGATCCATATTTTGAGAGATAGGAAAAAAGCACAAGCACGCAACCGTGAGCAAATAAGGTCATACCTTGAAATCGAGGCGGTCATTTCTCAGGTCGACTTCAAAGTGGAGGATCTTCACATTTGGATAGATGGTTGCAAGTTCTGACAAGCCCTCCATGTGTGTGGCAAACACCGTGTAGCTGCATGGATGAAAGATCCCATAGTGATACTTATAAGATAACAGGATTTACTCAAATGGATATTATTTTGTTTTCCGCCAAAAAGGGCTATATCCATAACTATAAATATTAAACACATCTAGTCTACGTCGCACGGATATGTGACACGAAATTTTCAGAAAACATAAATACGACAACACAACGAGTATATACATATTTAAAAAATAAAATACATATGTTGAGACATAAAGTATTGACGACGGGTGGGGCTTCTTCTGTGTGGCATGTATCCGGAGGTATAGTACGTTGGGTGAGATAAGGTCAAGAGTTAAGGTTTGTGTAATTGGGCTAGGTTTTTACTAGGCTGCATAAGTATCGGAGTATCACATATGCATCGGAAAAGTATTGAGAATTATTTTGATTTATTTTTAATCTTTAATATTTGATATGCCGTCGATACGGGTATCGGTGGCGCATCGGCATATCAGCGTATCACATATGTATTAGATACAAGAATGTGGGCTAGACAAAGTATCGGTGTAACGCAACATCTAATCATTAAAGGTAGCTGCAAAATAAACGGTACTGTATGATATTTACTTTTTAAAACAGATAGACTGACGAAACATGACAGCTGAATCTGGTATGATAAAGAGTCCCCAAGCATTATATTGAACTTACTATTAACATCTAATGACTATAGTACTAACTACTAACCAGTTTTTTAAAACAAGGAGAGGAGCTACGCCATTCATTTCAAGAAGAGAGGAAATACACCGCCCTGAGGGCCCCTTGGGAATTGAGAGGGATTAAATCTCTTACAAATCATTATGATTTAATCCCTCTCAATCTTCTTCAATCCCCCTCAATTCCTTTCAAACTAAACAAGTCCTAACAAGCCCTGAAGGGAAACACCTGCCCCAATTAGATGGACATGGACATCATGAACTAGGTTATATGATAAATATGATACTTTAAACTCACGGTATATATCATGACCTATGGTGAGCCAAAGACGAGAAGTACATATTCTTGTACTAACCACTATCAAACATTTGATTCAAGATGACAGCACAATGAAAACATACATCTGATTAAGAAAACCAAATAGGGCATTAGTGGACTATACATTTTTTGGGTCAGGGAGATAAATAACTGAACCCTAGATTTACGTTCAGACGTGCTTTCAATACTACTAGCCCAATGTCCGTGCTTTGCTACAATAGAAAGAACTGTTAACCTACACAAATTACCATGTCTCTTTTTTCACTGAAGCACTTAATGGAAGAGCACCCACGTTATTTTCCCTTATAGACTCCAAGTTATAAGTTTGTGCTCAGTCAAAAAATGCCAACATATAAGTGATCGAATTGAGTACTCAAGACTTGAGAGGTTGCTAATTCTTACGCTTTGATAGATAATAGGTATTCACAGCAACTCCATGCAATTGCCAACCCATCAGAGGAAGATGTAGCTCTTCCAAGCTCATCCACGACAACCAAGCTCCTGTAACATGTGCAAATGCTCATGGTCATTACAAGGAAGCAAGAGAAATATCAAATGTAATTTCAATCTAATGCAGCATGGCAGAACCGTAGTAGTACTTCGAAGAAACATTTTGCATAATGAAAGCTGTCTCTTTCATTTCTGTCATGAACTGCAAAGAGAAATTAATCTGATTAGCAGCATCTAAATAATATAGTTTATTTACAAAACCTTATGCTACTTGAGAACCATTAGGGGGTAGCCCCCAGCTTCTTTGCAACAAAAAATAATATTAGAGTAAGATTTTTATATTTCTATTCATAATGGTCCTAAAAGTCAAGGCTAAAAAAGAAATGAAAACCCTTAATATAATTCTAAAAGCAGGTTCTAAATTCAAATTTTCCTGCATTTTTTTAGAAAAGGGAGAAACAAGCAGGAAAGTTTTTTTTTGAGGTTAGCAGGAGAGGCTCCTACTAAGATTATATTAAATAGATGCAAGGGGTCGAGACCCCAACAAGGAAAACAAGAGAAAACAGGGGGAGGTTACAAGGATTCTAGCCATCAGCGAGTAGACATCCTGAGAGAAGGCGAGAATCGCAGAGATTGAAGAGAGAAAGTTACAAGAAAAATGTTCAACCACGCCATGAAATCTGGCACAACATTGTGAAAAATACATTGGTTTCTAACCAACCAGATAGACCAAGATGCTATTAAAACAATGTCCATGAAGAAATCCTTGCGAAAGGCACGCTTGGCCTAGAGCAGCTTGGCTTCAATGGGAGCCATGGTGGCCCATCTGATGTGGAGGAAGCCCCAACACTGGCCGCTGAAGGGGCACTCGAAAAACAGGTGTGTTGTGGATTCATCCACCCCTGTGTTGCATAGGCAGCAGCTCATGTCCTGGTTCAAAGGTAGAAGATGTTTCTGTCGTAAGATCACCTTGGAGTGGATCCTGTTTCTGAGCAGCAGCCAGAAGAAGATCTTTATCTTGTTAGCACTCTTGGCTTTCCAAAGCCAAGAGAAGGCTACATGGGTCGATATCTCTTTGAACTGATGTTTGTAGAACTGGCTGGAAGAGTAAGTGGGAGACCCCCAAATGAAGGACCAAGTGTCTGAGGACTGACGAAGGGGATTGAGGTTCTCCATGAGATCCGAGAGGAGATTGAACTCCAGAAGAGCATCTTGAGAAAGAGGGAGAAAGAAGTTCTCCGCCAAGTAAGCCTGCCCCATGAAGTGGCTAAAGGAGCAGTTGGAGATCTTGGAGAAAGAAAAGAGCCTTGGGAAGGCATGTTTTAGTGGAGTAGTGTGCCAACAATCGTCCCAGAAGGCAACCGAGGTTCCACTGCAAGGAAGTGGGCGAGCAATGCCCCTGAAGAGAGTAGAAAGCTTGAGGATTTCCTTCCACCAGCGGGAACCTTTCAGAGAAGCAAGGTGGGGGGCCAGGGGAGTGTTCTGGTAGAGTCTCCAGACCAGACGAACCCATGGGATGTCCGCCGAAGAATAAAATTTATGGGCGTGCTTGAGCAGGAGAGCTGTGTTCTGGATTCTAAGGTTAATAACCCCAAGCCCACCTTTGAGCTTCGGCCTACAAACACTGCTCCAAGCAACTCTCGGATGGAAGGAAGTGGATGAATTATAGCCCCGCCACAGACAGTGACGGCGGGCACGATCAATGTGGTTGATCACCTTGACAGGAAGTTTGAATGTGCACATGGCATAGGTGGGGAGAGCCGAGAAGACAGAATTAACAAGTTGAAGTTTACCGGCCATGGAAAGGCAAAAATTAGTGCCGGAAAGGCGACGCTCAATTCTGTCCAGGAGGGAACTAAAATCCCGAAATTTAGGTGCGAGGGTGCCCAGGGGAAGGCCCATACATGTAAACGGTAGGGATTCCAGTTTGCAACCGAAGGTGTCAGCCAAGATTCGAGCGTCGTCATCGGAGATGTTAAGGGGGATGAGGTTAGATTTGTCAAAGTTGACCTTGAGACCCGAGGCAAGGGAAAAGGAGTTGAGAAGGGCTTTGAACCAAAAGATGTTTCTCTGATTTGTACGAAGGAATACCATGGTATCGTCCGCGTATTGAACCATTGGGAAGTCATCGTTGGTATTATGACAGGCTGGTGCGTCAAGGAAGCCCAAGGTAGCCGCCTGGTTTACGATGTGCTGGAGGAGGTCAACTGCGATCACAAAGAGGAGAGGGGATAGTGGATCCCCCTGTCGGACCCCCCGCTTGTAGTGAAAGAATTTGCCCGGAATACCATTGAGGAGGACCGAAGAGTGACCCGAGGCAAGGATAGCCTGCATCCAGTCAATCCATTTGGGAGGAAAGCCCAGATGCTTGAACATGAGAAGGATAACAGAATGCTCGATGGTGTCGAAGGCTTTTTCAAAGTCAAGCTTTAGAATGACAGTGCTAGCTTTGGAAGATTTGCAGAGGTGGGTGTATTCCAGAGACCAGGCAATGCAATCTTGTATGGACCGGGCTTTGATAAAACCGTATTGATTTTTGTGTATGACAGAAGGAATGACCGGTTGTAAACGATTAGCCAGGATTTTTGTTATAATTTTGACGCTAGTGTTAAGGAGAGAGATGGGCCGGAAGTCATTAACCAAGGAGGCATGCTGAGATTTCGCAATTAGGGCAATGTAAGATCCGTTAAGGGGCATTAAAAGTGCAGGGGAAGGGCAAGAAGAAAAGGAGCGGCCAAGATCAAGGAAGTCAGATTTGATAATGGGCCAGCAAGTTTTGAAAAAAAGCCCATTGGACCCGTCAGGACCAGGGGCCTTATCCGAGGGCAATTTGCGTATCACCTGGTCAAATTCGTCGACCGAGAGATCAGCGGCCAGGTGGCCCAGCCCAGAATGGCTAGGAATTAGAGTCTGAAGGTTAAAACTCATTGTAGGATTAGAGGAAAAGCCCATTTTACCAAGGAAGAAGTCGAGAAAGGCCGAGGCCTTGTCCTCCGCAGAGTTAGCCCAAATACCCTCAGGAGTTTGAATGGCGGGAATTAGATTTTGGCGCTTGCGTACACTGGCTGCAGCATGGAAGAACTTTGTATTCTCGTCACCCAATTTGGTCCACCGAACCGTGTAGCGCTGACGCCAATATATGTTTTGAAGCTGAAGAAGGGTGGCGATGTGGTCTTTGAGGATAGCTCTAAAGGTTTTCTCTGGCCGGGAGAGAGGCCGGAGATCCTCCGTGTGATCCAGGAAGTGAATGATTGCAGAAGAATTGTTAATATGAGAGCTTAGAGGTCCAAGGTTAGAGTGCCACGTAGAAAGCCGTTTTTGGAGCACACGGAACTTATGTGCAATTCTGGAAGCAGGATTAGAATGGAAGGAAGTTGAGTTCCAGCAGGAAGACACAATAGACAGGAAATTAGGGAGCTTTGTCCAGAAGTTCTCAAAGCGAAATATCGAGGAACGTGGTATGGAGGTTGCAATGCGGACAAGGCACGGACAGTGGTCAGAGGAAGAATTAGGGAGAGCATCGAAGGAGGTGGCAGGAAAGGAGTTGATCCAATGGGCGGAGGAGAGACACCAATCAAGCTGAACCAGGAGAGGTGGAGATTGCATGTTGCTCCAAGTGAAACTTCGACCATGAAGTTGGATGTCAATGAGGCCAAGAAGGCTGATGGTGCTATTGAACGCCTACATGGTGGCAAGGTTGGCTCCCTGTCTATTATGGTTCGAAGGAAAACGATACATGTTGAAGTCTCCCACGAAAAGCCAGTCATCACCAGAGTGGATGATCAGAGAGTGAAGCCACGCGATGAAGGCAACTCTGTCTCGGCTATGACAAGGACCGTAGACGTTGGAAAGGGTCCAAATCCGGTTGTCAGATGTGCTCCTGAGGGAGACCGTAAGGTGATAGGAAGAGCTAGAATGAAGAGTGCCCACGAAGTGGGAACTGTTCCAGGCCGTGAGAAGGCCGCCAGAGGCTCCAAGGGAAGGCTGGAAGAGAAAAGAATCGAATCTCTCAGGGAGGAATTTACGAACCAACGCCTGATCAAAAAAACAATATTTTGTTTCTTGAAGACAAACGATGTCCGCGGAGCTTGAGGTGGCAATGTTACGGACGGCGAGGCGCTTGCCAGATGCGTTAAGCCCGCGGACATTCCAGGAAACAACACGCCACTCACGGGTTTTAATCATTAGGCGGAATAGAATGGTCCCAGGAAGCATGGCTGGACCAACGCCAGGGCGGTAGGGGAGGTGAGACACCAACCCTCCTAACAGAAGGAATAAGTCCCCAGAAGAGACTAACGAAGACATAAACACAAGGCAGGGCGAAGCCTACCAACCATAACAGAGCAGTTCGAGCGAGAGTAGCAAAAACAAGAGTCTGAAGTAGAAGATTACATAACACAAAATGACGCCCCAGACGGGCGAAGGTGAGGGAGGTAGCCGTGAGGAAATTGCTATTGGGTAGCTTCATTGGAGGACGACAGGATCAGAGGGACTAAACTTCCCTGGGCGGCTGAGCAGCACCGGGGCGATCCTCCATGGCGTGATCCTCGGAGTCACTGGACATAAGAATGGAGTTAGTGACTTTGGACTCCTCAATGCCACAGAGGTGGATAGCAGAAAACTGAATTTGCGAGATGGAAAGGGGAGGACAGGGAGTATCAGACCTTGAAATGTCGATGAACTCTTTCACGCTCGGGTGCTCTGAGAGGGCAAGTCCCTTGCGTGTCGGCTTGAAGCCTCGGACTTGAGTTGCAGCCGGAGACTTCGCCGGAGCCCTTTGTCCGAGAGAGGCGTCGGGGTAGCAGAGAGACAGTGGGGTGGAGTAGACGAAGGGGAGGGGACCCTTTCCAAGATCTGCTGCCTGGGACGACGCCTGGCATAGACAAATTTGATAGGCCTGTTAACGCGCGCCAAAGGGGCTGGGTGTGCCAGCAGGAGATGAGGCTGATCAGAGCCGTTCGCCTGGTTGGGAGCGCCGTCATGGAGTGGAGGGGATTGATGTCCCTCCGGGAGTGGAAAGGGTTGAGGCGGCGGAGCAGGCAACTCCACAATGAGCGCCATGGAGGAGGCAGAGGAGATACCCGAGATCGCCGCACTGTTCTGCGGCTCAACCCCGACTAAGTCTCCAACTTCCGAGGGCTCTCCAGCTGCCAGGTGCAGGAAATCAAGCAGATCATCTTGGTCTGCCTCGGCCTCCAAGTCATTGGGAAGGTTGCCGTTGTTGAAGGGCTGATGCTGCCAATGGTTGGCCAGGGGACCGAAAAGTTGTTGGTCAGCCCATAGCTGGACCCATTCTGGCTCTCCTGGTTGGACAGGATCCAGAAAGGGGTGGGGGTTGCCATTGTCAGGAAGTGGTGGAGCTTCATCGCCGGTCCATCTATCCGCCAGGTCCGATTGAAGGAGGTAGACCGGGAACGTCCAAGAACGCCCGACGCCATCCATCTCCCTGCCATGCTTCATCGTGAGACTCCTTGGGATGTCCAGATCATCGTCGTAGAGGACTTTGATCAGGACTCGGGCAAGGCTAGGATCTTGACTGTGCCAGAAGAGAAGTTGACCGAAGGAGGAACAAATTTGTTGAATGAAGTCTAGGGTTTTGAGGTCCAGCAGAAACCCTAGAAACATGATCTATCCCGCCCGAGCGAAAGGAGCCATCCGACAGTTGATTGCCTCATTGTGCTTGACAAAATGCACCAGGCGACCGAGGACAAAGATCGGTGGAGAATTGATGAGGAAGTCTCTTTCAACGAGGTTGCTTAGCTTAAAAATGTCGACTCCTAGAGGGTGGAGGCTATATCGCTCGACCCGTAGCAGGAGCTGGTGCACCACTTGCTGTCACTTGCAGGAAAGTACTTCATAACAAAAACACTATTGATGAAATAACTGATTATCAGGAAGAAACATTTGATGTCACTTGCTTTGTGCAATAGTCCAAGACTCCAAGACCAATATAACATGAAGGCATATTGTAAATGACACTGTACAAACGAGTTTACAACAACAAATCAACCATCTAGATTCTATAATTTACAATAAGTTGTTAAGTGTGGCCTTTCATAATCCTATGTGAGACAGGTAGTTTCAATGCTCATCTTCACATGTAGTGTCACATCCACAAATATGACTATCAGGTACCAAACTTAAGAGTAAAGACCCTCAAGATCTTATGTTATAAGTGATTCACCATCTGTCATAGTGGGCCAAGGCCGCTAGGTCCAGCCTAGCCCACATGAACAGTAACATGTGGGTAGTGTAGCAATTAGGGATTGAAGATTAGATTAGTTATTCCTTCAAAATAGCATATTAGATTAGAGTTAATTAAAAAATTAGTCTAATTTCTCATCCTAATGTAAGCTCTATAAATAGGATGGAATCAATCAATGAAAAAAGAATTAGTATAATCTCTTATCTCAATGTTTTTTCCCAACCTAAGTCTACCTCTCTCATCCCTAGCAGTTGCCGCCACCCGGTTATTCTTTTGATGGTATTTATCACGTCATGAATCCAACCCATGATAACTTGGTATCAAAGCTACTCACCATGGCTTCCAATTTTGAACAAACCCCTTGTGTCAATGTGATCAATTTTCTCTACCCGGTGAATGAGGATGTACTCCATCAACTATTCGATGAGTATGGGGAAGATGAGATCTACATGCACTAGATGAGAGCGTGTGTGGAGGCCTATGTCTCATTATGATCTCACGCGGACGTGGAGCATGTTTGGAAGACCTTCCACACCCATACCATCTACAATGGCTACTGATGGATGGACATCAGGTGGGAGCAGTTGGAGAGAAAATCAGAACACAAGATTTTTCGGACTGAAAAATCAGAACATGAATCACGAAATTAGAACTGGAACCACAAAATTTTGGAACTGGTTTTTCTCATTTCTCACAACTTGAAACTTAGCTAGTTGGGGGGGGTGTGGTACATTTCTTTCTTGCAACTCAATAATAAAGCTAACTTGTAGCTCAAGAAAAACAACAAGACAATAAAGCATAAAGCTAAAGATGCTACTGAAAAACAGACTGCTAAAGCAATTCTGCAAAGTGCAAAAGCTAAAAATGACAACACATATGCCAAAATGTTGGACAGCGCACACAAAACTTATCCTCTCAATCCCCCCTAAGTCTTATGTGGTTCCTTATGGGGAATTTTAACCATTCCAATCCTAGCGCGAAACTTTGGAACTTGAACCACCCAAACGACTTGGTGAGGAAGTCGGCTAGTGTGACCGTTATCAATGTAATGCAAGCTATAGTCGAAGGTCTCCGTGACATAGCATAGAATCCTCTTTACGGCCTGCTGATGCTCTATCGTCGGTCGCTACATGAACCGACTGACATAGCCGACTACAAACGCCAAATCCGGCCGCGTGTGAATAAGATAGCACAGGCTGCCCACAATTAGATCATAAATTGGATAAATGATTTGGAAGGAAAAATCATTTGAATATTTATAAACAAAAAATTAAATGTATCCTAACCAATCAGGAGATGACACATCATTATATCATCCAATATTGGATGGACTCGTCCAGTAAATTTTTCTAAATCCCTATATCCAATATATTGAAAGAATATTTCTCTCGATGACCATCTCATCCACCTTTGCCCTTTAACCAAACATCTGACTGAATGGGATAATTCTATCCCATCCAAGGATATCTATCGAACCAAACAAACCCTAAGTCTACCTTTTATCCCTAGCGGCCACCGCCCAACTATCCTCTCAGCGAGGTGTTTATCTTGTCATGGATCCAACCCATAACACCATCAAATCCAAAACATTAACTATTGGGACATGACAACGCAGTTATACTTCAAGGACAAGAAAATACCTTAAATTTGTTAGGTTTGAGGTTTGAGGATAATAGAGATAAAGTGTACCAAGGGGTTAATTAGGAGTTAATATGGGACGAAACAAAAGAATGTTAAACAATTTTAACCAAAGGGATAAATAGTACGTGAAGACCATCAACGGTAATTGTTCAATGTTTGATCTAATCATTACATTGTCTCATTTATTTCTAGAAGATTTTTGTAAGTCAAATAACAGTTCAAATAACAAGAATAACATATGTTTCATACTTTCATCAGTCGTTATATCAGTCGTTATATTCAGAGACTTTGTTTTCAAACACATACCGTGCTTGAGTTATTTTCAACATTGTCCCCCGTGCCAATACGCGTGAATATGCGATCAACCACTCTTAGTGATGCAAATTGAGCGGGAACATAACAGCCAATTTGTGAAAGAATGACTATTAGACAAATCTGTTGCAGATATGTGCTTTTCCCACTCCTGGAACAGCAGACAATGCAGAGACTAGATGAATTTCCATAGATGAGTAGCCTATAGTAGATATTTGGATACAAAGTTTATGGGACTCACATGTTTGGACCCATGACAAGAACCATATTAGATGCTTCAGATAGAAAGAGATTGTTAGGCTGCATGATATAAACAGTATTAACACCATTGCTATTCGCTCAACAAATTAATGATGAAACGACATGGAAATGAAGTAAATACTGAAGATCTGCAACTTACAACAAAATCAGTATGCAAGCTCTCAAGAATAGGATGTCGTCCAGAATTAATTGCCATTGGACCATCATCTGTTTAATTGAAAACAATTACCAGATCAGGACTCCACAACACTTGGTGAAATCAGTTACTAGTGATGAATCATATCGCCCACCTGTGAATTCAGGTCTCGTGTAACGATCAACAGGCTTTGTAGATATAGTGAACGCAAAAGAATTTACAAGCATGTCCAACAGACATAATACTTCGGCAAGCAATGTCAAGATACCAATGTCTTCTCTAATCTCATTAATAAACCCTGAAACAATAATACAAATTTATGCAACTTAAATATTTCTGTGAAAAATTGCATAGATGCATAAAATAGTTGAAATGTGAAATATCGTGTGGAAAATCCAGAACTCCATTGCCCACAAGCTTCTACAATTTCATCGAGCATTAATATATCATGAATCAATTTGCATGCAAATTAGGAGTGATCATATGAACAATTTCCTTCTAGTTTGAGGGTTCAAGTAGTCAAATCCATGATTGCCAACCAAAAAGTCTGGCCAATGCAGTCATATTGACAACCAGAATAGGGAGGGAAAGAAAAGAAATGGATGACTACAAAGATCACCAATAAAGAAAAAGTAGGAGAATCACAATTACATATTAAGAAAAATGATGTTCTGCAATGGCTAACAGCTGCTACCTACATGGGAGGATGCCAACAAATATAGAATTTGGTATATCAATGCAACAAATAGATTATGCATGCATACATTGCATGATAACTCATAGTTTATTGCTACAAAGATATAATAAGGGGTATTCATTAATTGGACCAGAGCTTAAGCCATATAATTCGAAATTGAAAAGTGAAGCAACAAAAGTCCAATGAACAAATGATGAATGATCCTGCTTAATGGCCATGGCAACCTTCCAGACAAAGTTCTGTGCGCAAGAAGCACTCCGCAGCAGCTGACTTGTTCCTAACATTTAGCTGCAAATTTGAGTAGAAAGCGCATGGCAATAAGTGGCAGTTTGAAGAAACAAAGCTCTCCAATAGTATAATCATATTTTTTTGATTTTATATATTAAACAATAAGATGAAAAAACTTATTTCCAGTGAATCTGTGATGATATTATACCATACACTTAACAATAACCGTGTTCAGAACTATGTTTGCATGTAGTATCTTCTTAGTATTCTGGAAAATAATATTCTTCTAACATGTTTTTATTTGTTGGTAAACATTTAAAAAATGGCACAAAGCTTTTAGCAAAAGAATTGTTTGCTCTGTCACTTGAACAAGACGGTACACTTTCTTTGAGAGAGAATAAAATAATATAAAATGGAAAATATTTCTTGAGTAGATAATTACTATTGGCTAGCACAAATTCCACTGGAAAATTGAACCTTGGAGAAAAGAACGACTTGGCTAAGTTTGCAGCATGCCAATTAGTGTCAGATTACTAAAAATGACCAAGAATGGTAATTTTGGAAGTAAACTTACCGAAGCAAGCTCCAAGCTTGAGCAGTGCACATTCTTCCCATGCCTAACCACCTTTCAATTAGAAATTCACAAATATTTGGTTAGCATTGTTTAGCTAAGAGTGTGGTTCTTAAAAGGGATATCCACATACCTGGATAAATGTTTTAGGAAGCTTTTCAGTTATGTCCTTCTGGGGTATAATGAAGTAAAATCCTAGTCTGTTATTATATGGTATCTTCAAGTTTGGAAGCTTAAAATCCTCCCTGTACTTGTTCGCGAGGTTATATATTGCTGAAAATGTATTGTTAATTATTTGTGTTAGGTAAAATTAGAAAATGATGACAAGAAAGAGTAGACACCTTCACTGGTATCGCAGAAAGATCTACGAGCAACATCAAGCAGCCCATCTATTCCTGCCTTAATAGCAAAACATTGCTGAGTGCAGGCTACAAAAGGAGCCCTTGAATGAACAACATCTTCATCAATGACATCCCCAATTCTAGGATCACAAAAGAAAACACACAACCAAAACAAAAGGTGAATGATTCCGTAAAATGTAGATGGATATACTTGTTATATAAATTGGTCAGAAAATGCTAAAATATGTTAAATACTGGCAATACCGACTAAGAACTTAAAAATATACAAAAGAAAGCAGGAAGGCCAGAACAATCTGCTAATCCAAATCCTCATGCAAGAGCCTGAAGTAAATATGTTGCTGCAATTGATCTTTTCATTTGAAAGTTGAAACAGAGTAAAGGATCAGAATGAAGTACCTCTTTCTCATGCTTGCATACTTTGGGTTTTCACATATAGACTGATAAATGTTGCGAAGAAGAAAACTTTTTGCCCCCTTTAGAACCTGTGTGATGGGAGCAACACATTACATACATAACAAGATAGCCTTAGTATGTTTCTAGTAATTACAGACATTTACACTTCAATGAACAAAATAAAATGCATCTCAGGAAACAAAACAAAATGGAAAATGAGTAGAAATAATTCAGGCTGATACTCAATAAAAATGGAATACTAGGACAAACACATATCCATAGCAATACCTTGGAGAGGAATGGTATGGCGTCTAGAGCAGTTTTAAGAACAATAATGTCAGAAATCAGCATTTGGCTCTTTCTACCATTGGCAGGTCTCAGTACCTCATCAGTGATCTTTTTGGACTTGAAGCAGAAGTGACAAAGCACCTTATCTAAGGCATGGTTAAACATATGAAAGTTGTAAAGGTGATAACCATAGTATATACAGTGTGTCACAAAGCCAGAAGAGGATATAGGTTTTTCTCAAGAGAAAAAGACAACACAAATTAACCTGAATACCTGATTCTTTCGGAAACTTACGAAGGCCTTGCGTCAAGCCAAAGAATAGTTCCTCATTGCTCATTAGCTCATCCTAAAATTTAAGATATAAAATAAAAAATGAAACTTATTCCATATATTAGTAATATTACTGATTGTTTGCAATGATAATATTAGTAACTCTATAGTCTATACTTGTTATATCCCAGATTACAGTTTTTTTTTGAGGTAAAACCGGCAGGAGAGGCTCCTACCTGGGTTGGTTTCATTGATTAAAAAAGAGGCAAGTACAAGAGAAACTGAAGTAGAGAGAGACGGGGATGACAAAGGAGGAGAAGAGGAGGGGTAGATTACAGAAAGGAAAGCCAGGTTACAATAGAATTTCGATTATCAGTGGCACAGCGATGGGCCTGAGAGAGTAGTGTTGCCTTGAAGAAGGAAAACCATGCATCAACCTTTGCTTGCTTCAGACGGAACACACTATTATTGCGACTGATCCATATACTCCAGGCACCGACGGTGATTACTATTAGGCAATAGGAGATTGTATCTTGCATATTTAGGCAGGGCAGTCAATTAGGATCAGACCTGCCATGTTTAGAGATTGTGATCTTGCATATTTGGGCAGGGCAGTCAATTAGGATCAAACCTGCCATGTTTAGAGATTGTGATTTATTTCCTATCCATGTAATTACTGCCATATATAGCAGCAGCAGCTGCCCTATAAATATAGGCCCCCTCTCCATTGAGAGCATGGCCAATTGCCTCAACCTCACCTTTCTACATGGTATCAGAGCGATCTGATCTTGGCCCTCCCTCTCCTTCCCCAACCTAGCTGCGCCGCCCAACAGCTGCGCCAGCATGTCCTCAGAGTCCTCCACCACCTCCGCCATGGCTGACGCCATCAACCCAGCCGTTTGCCCATATGCTCTCGTAAACGTGAAGACCCACATTCCCATGACCCTCGAGCTGCGACCCTCTAACTACACCAAGTGGTCGACAGCCTTCCACGCCATGTGTGGCAAATTCGGGCTGCTCCAGCACCTTGCCATCGTCTCCCCTACGCCCACCAATGACGCATGGGTGCAGGCTGACTTTTGCATCCGCAGTTGGATCTTCGGCACCGTCTCCGACTCCGTCCTCAACCTCGCTATGACCGGTGCCCAACAGACCGCCGGCCAGCTCTGGACGGCAATCGCCGCCCTGTACCAAGCCAACAAGGCACCCCGCGCCGTCTTCCTAAGTCACGAGTTCCACTCGATGACCCAGGGCGACTCCTCCATCGACGAGTACTGTGTGCGCATGAAGGAGGCTGCCGACAGTCTTCGTGACGTCGACCAAACCATCACCGAGCCCGACCTCGTCCTCAACCTACTCCGCGACCTCAATGAGAAGTACCAATCTGTCGCCGACAACATCGCCGCCCAGGAACCTCTCACCTTTGCTGTTGCCAGGAATCAGCTCCTCCTCAAGGAGCTGCGTCTCAAGAACGAGGACAAGGTCCGCGCCGCTTCGGCCCTTCTCGCCACCTTCAACGGCGCCCCTGGTGGTGCCCTGCCGACCGCAGTCCAGCAGCAGCAGCCGCGCCAGCAGCAACAGCCGCGCCAGCAGCAGCACGGCAACGGTGACCGACGCGACAACAGGCGCAACAACACCCGGCGCGACAGCAAGCGTCAGCCCTGGGGTTTTGATCCTTGGACTGGCGCACGTGTCAACCCCGGTGAGCGCGTCATACCTCCCTGGGAGCGCGACCAGGGCAGTTCCGGCGCCCCTGGTAGCCACCCATGGCAGCCCCCACGCCAACAGGGGCTGCTCGGTGCCCCTCCTCAGGCGCACACAGCGTTCGCCCCTGTCCAGCCTGGTGGACCGACATGGGACTCGGCTGGCCTAATTGCTGCCTTGCAGCACCTAGCTGTCCAGGGCAGCCCCTCATGGGTTGTTGACTCCGGCGCTTCAACTCACATGGCGACCTCTGATGGTATGCTCCTCCAGCGCCTTCCCCCCTCCACCTCATCTATAACAGTAGGCAATGGCACTAGTATTCCGGTCACGTCCAGAGGTCACTCCATCCTACCCACCACCTCAGCAAACTTCTCCCTTAATAACATTCTTGTCGCCCCTTCTCTCATTCATAATCTTTTATCCGTTCGTCAATTCACCCGTGAAAATCGTTGTTCTCTTGAATTTGATGCTCTTGGTTTTTCTGTTAAGGATACCCAGACGGGACGAGTGATTCATCGCTGCAATAGTACCGGCGATCTCTACACCATACCTGCTATCCCTCCGACCGCTGGCGCCTCCTCACATGCTCTCCTGGCTGTTTCGTCGACCCTGTGGCACCAACGTCTCGGCCATCCAGCACCTGCTGCTTTAGAACATCTAAATAAACTTCATGTTGTTTCCTACAATAAAGTAGACCGCTCCCTCTGCCATTCATGTCAGTTAGGCAAGCACACGCGTCTACCCTTCAGTACCTCCCAGTCTTGTACTTATGCACCGTTTGAACTAATTCACTGTGATGTTTGGACCTCTCCCATCCCTAGTATTTCTGGTTTTTCATACTATTTAGTCTGTCTGGATGATTACAGTCACTATTGTTGGGTTTTTCCTCTCCACCGCAAATCCGAGGTCCACCAACACTTAGTTCAGCTCACAGCCCTTGCACAAACCCAATTTAACCTCCCTGTAAAATGCTTCCAAACCGACAATGGCAGAGAATTTGTCAACACAGCCAACACCACCTTCCTCGCTGCTCGGGGAACACTTCTTCGTCTCTCCTGCCCATACACTTCCCCTCAAAATGGCAAGGCAGAACGCACCATTCGCACACTCAACAACTCAATTCGCACCATGCTGCTCCATGCTTCAATGCCACCCACATACTGGGCTGAGGCTCTTGCTGTCGCCTGCTACTTACTCAACAGGCGCCCTTCCTCCTCCATATCCCATGAGGTTCCTTTCACTCGCCTCCATGGACAGCCACCCACCTACAGCCACCTTCGCGTCTTTGGGTGCCTCTGCTATCCAAACCTACAGGCCACTTCCCCACATAAGCTTGCACCTCGCTCTGCGGCTTGCATTTTCCTTGGGTATCCTTCCTCTCATAAGGGCTATAGGTGTCTCAACCTGACAACTCAAAGCATCATTATTTCTCGTCATGTTGTGTTCGATGAGACTGTTTTTCCCTTTTCCACCACCGGTGTCATCCCATTCCCTCGCTCCCTGGATTTTCTTCTGGACAACGATTCGGTTTCGGTGCCTTGCTCTATTGTTCCTACAGGTGGAGGTTCCTCCTCGACAACCACGGTTGCCCCGTCCACCTTGGACGCTGTGCAGCCGCCCCCTGATGATGAGCCGGACCCGGCTTTTCTCCTGCCTGGGGGACGCAACCATGTGCCCCCCAGCCCCAGTTCGGCTTCTCCACCACCGGGCGGGTGTGGTCACGTACCCCCGCCTGGTCTTCCTGTGGTTCCGTTTCCACGGACCTACAGTCGACGACCACAGCCGGTGCCTGCGCCACCAGCTGTGCCTGCCGCACCGACGCCCCAGGCTGCGTCCACAGCTGCAGCTCCATCTCCGCCGCTCACGCGCACCAGGACCGGCGCCCTCCCACGTGTGAGCTACGAGGGGCTCGCCGCCACCTCCTCGCCCTCACCATCGCCTCTACCGACGAACTACCGCAGCGCTCTGGCCGATGCCAACTGGCGGGCTGCGATGATGGATGAGTACCAGGCCCTCGTCGACAACAACACCTGGCGTCTTGTTCCGTGCCCTCCTGGCGCGAATGTTGTGACAGGCAAGTGGATTTTCCGGCACAAATTCCATGCCGATGGGTCCCTCGCTCGTCACAAGGCCCACTGGGTGGTCCGCGGATTTTCTCAACGAGAAGGCATTGACTACGACGAGACCTTTAGTCCGGTGGTCAAACAGGCCACCATTCGGACCGTTCTCAGCATTGCCGTCTCCCGTGCCTGGCCGATCCATCAGCTGGACGTGAAGAATGCCTTTCTTCACAGCCACCTCAACGAGACAGTCTACTGCCAGCAGCCACCGGGTTTCGTTGACCCCGCCACTGCAGATCACGTCTGTCTCCTGCAAAAGTCCCTGTACGGACTGAAGCAGGCCCCGAGAGCTTGGTACCAGCGGTTCGCGACCTTCCTTCAACAGCTCGGCTTCGTCGCCTCCACCTCTGACACATCCCTCTTTGTTCTCACCGAGGGGACGAGTCTCGCCTACTTGCTGCTCTACGTCGATGACATCATCCTCACCGCCTCGACTCCAACTCTTCTGCAACAACTCATGGCCCGACTCCAGTCTGAGTTCGCCATGACCGACTTGGGTGCTCTCCACCACTTCCTCGGTGTCGCCGTCACCCGCACCTCCGACGGCCTGTTCCTGTCGCAGCGACAGTACGCCATCGATCTCCTCCAACGGGCAGGCATGGCTGAGTGTCATCCTACGGCAACCCCTGTTGACACTCAGGCCAAACTCTCCGCCCATGAAGGCAACAAACTGTCAGACAAGGACAGCTCAGAATACAGGAGCATAGCAGGGGCTCTTCAGTACCTGACTTTGACACGTCCTGATCTGGCTTATGCAGTTCAACAAGTGTGTCTCTTTATGCACGGCCCACGGGAGCCTCATCGCGCGCTGATCAAGCGAATCCTGCGCTATGTGAAGGGAACACTCTCCTCAGGTCTTCACATTGGGCGCGGCTCCATCCAGACGCTGACTGCCTACTCCGATGCCGACTGGGCCGGCTGCCCAGATTCTCGACGCTCCACCTCCGGCTACTGCGTCTACCTCGGCGATAATCTGGTCTCGTGGTCCTCCAAGCGCCAGACCACGGTGTCCCGCTCTAGTGCTGAGGCCGAGTACCGCGCTGTGGCCCACGTTGTGGCTGAGTGCTGTTGGCTTCGCCAGCTACTTCAGGAGCTCCACCTCCAGCTGCCATCTGCCACTGTTGTCTTCTGCGACAACGTCAGCGCCGTATACATGACGGCCAATCCGGTCCACCACAAGCGCACGAAGCACATCGAGATCGACATTCACTTTGTGCGCGACAAGGTGGCCCTTGGCGAGGTTCGGGTGCTTCATGTTCCTTCGTCTCATCAGTTTGCTGACATCATGACGAAGGGCCTCCCAACGCCACTATTTACAGAATTCAGAACCAGCCTGTGCGTCCGCAAGCCTCCTGCTTCGGCTGCGGGCGGGTATTAGGCAATAGGAGATTGTATCTTGCATATTTAGGCAGGGCAGTCAATTAGGATCAGACCTGCCATGTTTAGAGATTGTGATCTTGCATATTTGGGCAGGGCAGTCAATTAGGATCAAACCTGCCATGTTTAGAGATTGTGATTTATTTCCTATCCATGTAATTACTGCCATATATAGCAGCAGCAGCTGCCCTATAAATATAGGCCCCCTCTCCATTGAGAGCATGGCCAATTGCCTCAACCTCACCTTTCTACAATTACTTCCATGAAGAAGGGCCAGTCGTAGTCCACACGGGAAGCCATGACCGCTTGAACTGGGTGATCTCCAGCCCGCCAATGAATTCCAATCTTACCCCAGCAGGTGGAGCTAAAGTCACAGGTGAAGAAAAGGTGGTAACAGGATTCGGGATGTTGGTTTTGGCATAGAGAGTAGTTAAGATTGCTACCAATCGGGAGGAGGTGTTTTCGGGCTAGGAGATCGGTTGTGTTCAGTCTGTTGTGGAGCAGAAGCCAAAAGAAGAACTTGAGCCTATTAGTGCATCTACAGCCCCAAAGCCAGGTGAAGATCGGTGGCGGGTTCGAATGCCAGAAGGTTGAGGCGTAAAGAATGCGAGGGACAAACGGGCCTTGGCCCCAGATGTATTTCCAGGAGTCAAGGGGGCCAAGTTGCGTGTTAACCAGGTGAAGGGCCGACAAGAGCTGAGTGAGCTCCAAGGTGGCCTCGTCAGAAAGTGGGAGGAAGAAGAGTTGGTCCAAACTAGTATGGGCACGGAAGCGGTGAATGGAGATTTTCTTGTGCTTTGCATAGGAAAATAATCTGGGAAGGGCAGCATGCAAGGGTTGGTCAGTCCAGAGGTCAAACCAAAGAGAGATGGAATCGCCAACAGCAGGCTGGGGTTTGGAAATAGCCCTGAAAATGGGGAGCAGGCTAAGAATCCCCTTCCACCAAGCCGAGCCTTTCTTGGGCGCCAAATGAGGGGGGCTGTTGAGGAAAGGTAATGGTGCCAGACCAATTCGACCCAAGGGGCGTCATATTTGTTGTAGAACTTATCCAATTGCTTCATCATTAGGGCATTGTTGTGTGCCGTCAGATTAATCACGCCAAGTCCACCACTGAATTTTGGCTGGCAGACTGTAGACCAACGAACCAGAGGAGTGGATGCCAGACCGCTGTTGTATCGACGCCAGAGACAACGACAGCGAGCTGCGTCAATGACTTGGATGACTTTCGCCGGAATTTTATACATGCACATAGTGTAGGTGGGCATGGCCAATATGACTGAGTTGACCACTTGAAGCTTGCCAGCCGGGGAAAGCCAGAGCGTAGTTGCAGCCAAGCGTCGCTCAATTCTCGAAATAAGAGAGGAAAAGTCCCGAAATCTGGGCCGGGAGATCCCAAGGGGGAGCCCAAGATAGTGAAGTGGAAAGGAGCCAACTGGACAGCCAAAAGTGCCAGCCAGAATGGCAGCTTCTGAGTCAGGCAGGTTAAGGGGTACCATGCAGGACTTGGAGAAGTTGATCTTAAGTCCCGTGAAGCTGGCGTATGAATTTAACAGGGCCTTAAGGTGGAAGATGTTCTGCTGGGAGGCTTTAACAAAGATAATTGTGTCATCGGCGTATTGGATCACTGGGAAATCATGGCCAAGGTGACAGGCCAGTGCTACCAGAATGTTGCGGGAGCATGCAGTGTTGCAAATGTATTGGAGGAGCTCGCCAACTAAAATGAAAAGTAGTGGTGATAGTGGATCCCCCTGTCGGACACCACGCTTACAGTCAAAGAATTTTCCCGCGGCACCATTGATAAGAACTGTCGAGTGGGTGGAGATAAGAATGGATCTAATCCATTGGACCCATTGTCGGGGGAAGCCCAAAGAGGAAAGCATGAAGAAGATAGCTGAATGCTCGACCAGGTCAAAAGCTTTTTCAAAGTCCAATTTGAATACGACCACTGGATCCTTTGAATGATGGCAGATGTGTGTAAACTCAAGGGTCCAAGCCAGGCAATCCTGAATCGATCTTCCTTTGATGAAGCCGTATTGATTGCGGTGTAAGGTTGAGCGAAGAATTGGTTGCAATCTGTTGGCCATAAGTTTTGTGATTAGTTTAATAGCGAAGTTCACCAGAGAGATTGGCCGGAAATCCGCGATATGAGAAGGCGAGTCCTTTTTGGGGATCAAAGTGATGAAGGAATTGTTTAGTGGCAGTAGAGAGCAATTCCCAGCGAAAAAATTAGTGCAAAGGCTGTGGAAGTCTTGTTGAATAATGGGCCAGCATGCTTTGTAAAAGCGACCATTGAAGCCGTCCGGCCCAGGAGCCTTATCCGGTGGCATTGAGCGGATGATTCCATCAATTTCATGGGCCGAGAATGGTAGAAGCAATTGCTCTGGGTCCGGAATTTGTCTCCACTGCATGGGAAAACCAAAGTCATCGCGGGTGATAGCCGAGTTGCCAAGACGAGTGAGGAAAGCTTCCAACACGGCATCAGCTTTATCTTCCTGGGAATATACAATAGTCCCATTATCCAGTGTTAGGGAGGTAATAGCGTTGCTTCTAGAGCGGTCGGTCGCGGCGGCATGAAAAAATTTTGTATTCTCATCTCCCAATTGGATCCATCCAGTGTTCTAAAAGGCGGCTCTAGGCGCCCGCCTAGGCGGGATTAGGCGCTAGGCGCCACCCTAGCGCCGCGCGGAGCACCTGGGCGGTCGGCTAGGCGGTCAAGGCGCCTAGGCGGGTCAATCGCGGCCTAGGCGCCCTGGGCGGCGCCTAGGCGCCCTGGATGGCGAGCGATGGTGACTATAGTAATAAATCGGTTTTGGGGGGATAAAAAGCAAAAAACTCCGGCTGTGTTTAGGGTTTTTTAGCTACTCCTGGGCTCTGTTCGTTGCCGTTCGCCACGGTCCGATGTTCTAGCCTCGTGCGACACAGTCTGGCCTCACGCGCGCCCCACTCCGGCCACGCTCTGGTCTCCATTCTCCGACGTGGTTCGGCCTCGTGCACCATGGCCGCTCACCCTCCGCTCTGGTCTCCATTCTCCAGCAGTCCATTACCACTCCTCTCATCCCGATTTGCACATGCACTTTGCAGTTTAGTAGAAAATGTAGTGTTGTCTTTATATTGAGAGTATTCTAACCCAGGTGCCCCAGGCGCCCCTAGGCGCCGCCTAGGCGCCCCTAGGCGCTAGGCGGCCAGGCAACGCCCGACTAGCGCCTAGCGCCTTTTAGAACACTGGATCCATCTGGAAGTAAAACGTTGTTTCCAAAAAGCATGTTTGTCCATAAATAAGAGTTCAATTTGGGCTTTGAGAATTTTCTGAAATTGCCTTCTGGGGTACTCAGCGGCCGGAATTCCTCAAAATAGTCCAAAGCACCTAGGATTGTATGACAAGCCGTAAGTTTAGACTCAAGCCGTCCAACCTTCCTGCTCCATTTCCGAAGGTTCTGCTGCAAGGTGGCGAGCTTGGAAGCGATACACCTGGCCGGGTCCGTTAGATTGTTGTGCCGAGACCAGCTGTGCTGGACAACATCAGAAAAGCCCAACTTGGAGAGCCAGAAATTCTCGGACCGAAATAAATGTGGTCTGGAGATAGCCTTTGTGATCTGGACGGAGCAAGGAACATGATCCGAGGTGAACCTGTCGAGTGCCATAAATGAGGTGCCTGGAAACGTGCTATGCCAACAGGTGGAGATGAGGCACCAATCAAGTTGGATCAGGAGAGGGTCTATCTGCATATTGCTCCATGTAAATTGCCGGCCGAAGAGAGGCACATCGAGCAGGCCTTGAAGATTAATACAATCATTGAATTTGTGGCAATAGGAATAGTTTACCTGTAACACCCCAAATTTTCACAACAATAAAAATATTATAAAATTCAATTTCTTGGAATATATATATTTCTGAAAATACTTTTAATACTCTTTTATACCCTTTTGAACTACAACATAGAGTAGATGGCCAAACCAGGAGATGAAACTTTTTGTATATGATCCTAAGACCAAAATCCATTTTTGAGAATTTTTGTAAATTTTTACCAACCTTGGAAGTAGCCCTAATATTTTATTCTATTTCCTGGAATTATTTTTATTCAGAAATGCTTTTAGAACAGTATTGGGCCCTCTCCCTCCTTTCTCTCTCTCCCGGCCGGCCCAGTCCGTTACCTCGCGCGCCTGAAGCTGACACCCCGGCCCCACCTGTCGGCGCCGAACCCTTCACCTCGCGCGCGCACCCGACATCGCGGCCCCACCCGTCAGCCTTCCCGTTCGCTCGCTCGCGCCCGCTGACCAGTGGCCCCCATCTGTCAGACCCGTCGTCTACCTCGCGCCGTCGCCCCCAAATCACGCCGGCCGACGACCCCCGCCTCGGATCCGCCTCGCTGGTCCCTCCCGCATTGAATTGGCGCCATTAAACGACTCCCCGTGCCTGGCCGACCGTTTTCCCCCGTTAAACAGCGCCTTTACGCCACGGGATCGCCGCTGCGCGTGCATGGCCGAGCCATCGCCGGCGAGTAAAAGCTCTCCCCCGGTTTCCTTGCATGCGAGCCCCCTCCGACGCCTTATTTAAACGCCCCTGCCTCCGCCGCGTTCGATTCACGCATCCATTCGCACTTAGACCAAGCAGAGCGCCCCGCACGTCGCCTGTTAGCGCCATCCCCCTGTTTCGTCTCCGGCCACCGCTCGCCGTCGCCTCGGACCACCTCCGCCCGTGCCTCCGCCACCATCGTGACCGCAAGAACGACCCCGACCTCGACCACCCCTCCGTCACCGACGAACCCCGCCGGATCGCCGTCGCCACCAAGGACCCGTGACCACCTCGTCGTCTACCTCGTCGCCGGCCACGCCCCGTCGTCCCCGGACCGCCGCCAAGGTACCATCGTGACCGCCGTAGCATCCCCCTTCCATTTCTAGGCTTAGCTAGGACCGCCGTCGCTCGCCGTGGCCGCTGGCCCGCTCGCCGTCGTCGGGGAAGACGACCGGCACGGGTCGAGTACCCGTGCCGTGTCGGATCTGATCCCGACCGTGCGATCGCGATCGAATGGCGCGTGTGAGCCCACGTACGCGATCTAATCCGCACCGTCGGATCTGGTCAAAGCGTTACGTTTTAATCTCGCGCGTCCATTTCCATTTAAAACCCGCGATCGATCTCGTGCGTCCACGTAGTACCCTTTCGCGCGTTTTAATCCTGGCCGTCCATTTTCACTTAAGCGCCCCGCCTCGCCTGCGCACGTGGGATCTGGATCCAACGGTCCAGATCGATCCGGCGCACGCGCACAGTGCGCGGGTTCACCGTGAGCCTGGCTCACCGTGGACCCGAGGAGTTTAAAATTTGAAAATAAATTCCAGAAAAGGTTTAAAACTTGTAAAATTCATATCTAGCGCATTTGAACTCTAAAAATTGCCATTCCAATTTCAGAAAATTCATAATATTATTCTCTACATGTTTATACAATAAAAACAGTAGGTTTGCATTGGACATTTCATGTTTATTTAAATGAATGTTTAAATACCCTTAGGTTAAAAATGTAAAATTTAATTATTTAAATTCCAGTAAAGTTTATATTTATTTATTTCCTGTTGATATGAATAAATCACTAGGTTTTCTATGGAACCTTCATTTTAAATCTATTAGAGAACTTAAAAATGATAATAACCCCTTTTAAAACCCCTTTTTAGAAGAGGACTACTTTTTTTAAAATTCCTTTAAAATTTAATTATGAGATAAACCACAGAACCTTAACAATTGAAATTATTTTATTTTTAATCAAACCAACTGTAACTTATGTGCTTATAATGTAATGTTATATTGTTTGATTGAATGTGTTCTTTTTATTTTACTTTATTACATTAAAAAGACTACGACGTCGCCGAGGAGCCAGAGTACTTCCCCGAAGTCTCTCCCTCTCCCTTTGCTGAACAAGGCAAGTCACCAAACCAATCTTTTGAGCATATTGAACCCATGTTTGATTAAACTATCGCTAAAACACATAGGTTATATATGCATTAGTCAAATGAACCCTTACATTATATTTATTTAGGATCCCCCGACCTTGATGTGCAACCCAAATCATGCTATCTCGCCTAACCTCCTTGTCACCATATGATCAATGATATTAGCTAGTGTCCAATGTATTGACACGATTGCTATAGGATAAAAATGAGTCGTAGCAAAATGGTTCTATTATATGATCCCCGTTACTTCTTATCCTTGGAAATTCTGTTGGTGATGAGTTATGGTTGTGAGTGTATGCATGGTGGGTTCCGGGTGCAAGCTAGGGCATTGGTCGGTAGCACCCGGGGCACTATAAGGACCAGTCTGAGGGATCCGTTGCAATACACTTACGTACTAACCACAAGTCTAGTGGGTAAGTCCTAACTAAGGTATGGGTTGTTCCAAACCGAGGCCACCAATTGGAGATGGGTCAAGTTGCACCTGCGGGTGACTTGTACCAATGTGGCGCAAAAGGGGGTGCGACGTTAGCCGGGATGCGGCCCGGCGCGCCGGCAAAACCTAGAGCGGGTGGTTATCGCTTGGAACATCTCATATTGAAGTTTTGGCACGAGTTCCCGTGAAATGGGTCATCTCGTTTGGGATGAGTGCGTGCCTTGTGGGTAAAGTAGTACATCTCTGATCAGAGTCTAAAATCTTTTCGAAAAGCCGAGCCCACGGTCAAGGGCGAGTTGCGTGACATCCCCCAGTTAGTTTACTTTGAATAAGTATGTGCATGATGGATTGACATGTAAGGACCGTTGAGCGAGGTGGGGCTGACTGTACCCCTCGAGTTAGTTGATGTTGTTGATGTTCATGTTTACTTTCCGCATGATTAAAATATGATTACACTAAATGCAATAACTGAAACTGTACTTTTCCGCAATGTTAGCCATTACCCTTCCTTGTTTATTATCCTGCATTATTATTTGCATTTGCGGTGGCTTGTTGAGTACTTTTTGTACTCATACCCGTTGGACCCCACAGAGGATGTTTACTATGAAGACGGTCTGGAGTAGCGACCCAGTCGAGAAGAAAGATCCTGAAGAAGATGTTCGTCATGCCGCTTTTTAATTATTTTTATTACTGTTTTTACTAAAACTTTGATGTAATAAATATGGTCTGCGTACCATGGATGTTGTCGTATGTACGTTGTCGCATGATGAACCTCTTGTATTATTGTTTTTCTTCTGAAATTCAATAATGTCTCGATTTGATAAATCGGGGCGCTACAAGATGGTATCAGAGCCGACTCGACTGTAGGAAGCCAAACAGACCCGCCTAGCCATTAGCCACAGGAAATTATTTCTCGAAAATCTACTTCATAAACTTTGTTCCTCTCCTCACTTTTATTCAACTTGCTGTTTTGTAGATGCCTGTCTACCAAGTCCACAGCTACTGCCGCCACTACGAGGGCTTCGTCCGGGAGCTCCGCATGATGCTCACCTTCCTCGGGTTCCTCTTCGAACCCGAATTCCAAGGAGTGTACCCCGACGAGTTCGCCGGACCTTGCGACGTCTCCCTCACCGTCCACGGCTCCGGAGAACACCTGCCGCCCTACACCACCGCACTTGGAGGCCCGACTTTCGACGTCGCGTGCCAACGAGTCGCCCTCCAGGCCCTCATGGAGCTGAGGATGAATTACGACGATCGTCTTCAGAACTCGTCCTTCCGGCTCGTGCCGAAGCGCACTCCCGGAGCCCACCGTAGCATCTACCTCGGAGTTCACTCCGTGCGTGATCCGGTCATGGCCCGACAGTCGCGTCTTCTACAGGCCATGGATGATCTCCACACCGAGGCGGTGCTCGACGCCGATGAGCACCATGAGGCGGTTGAGTTCCTTCGTGAAGAAACGAAGAACTTGATCCAACAGAATGGCGAGTTGCAGCGCAAGATCATGCAGCTGCAGAAGGATATAGCGGAGATGGTTCCTCTCCTTCCAAGGAAGAAGAAGCCCATCCGTGAGCCCCTCCCTCGCCCCAAGAGGATCCCGCCACGACCCTCCCCCGCCAGGCCCTCCACCAGCGCCCCTACACCACGCCCCGGCCTCGTCTCCGACTCCATCATCGAGAATTTTCTCGAGCCCACCATCTCTCTGGAGCCGCGCACTCGTGGTTCCGAGAGCACGGAGACCGCCTCCGGTGGCGAGTAGGCGTTAGGAGTCGCTATTTAAATAAAAATCATAATTTTGTATGTGGTGCCGTCTGCAACGAGTTGTGTTGTAGATGGAATAAGAGCTTGGATGTAATGAACAATTTATGCCACTCTATATATTTATGTGCTTGGTATTTTTGGTTGTATTATTATTCGTCATCCTTGCTTTATCACTATGTGTATTCAGAAGATGACCGATCACCAGAACACCGGCTCCAACAACGGAGCAGGAGGAAGCCGTGATGCGCCCGAGGGTGTTGTACCCAACTGGGGTGCAACGGGCCCACGTCAGTCTGGGTCGCCTTCCGCCAACCACCCCACCTTGGCAGAAATGATGGCGAATCAGAACCACCTGATCACCGCCCTCCTCACCCAAATGCAGAACCAACAGGCTCAGTTGGACCGTCTGCAGAACGGGGAACCCGCCCCTCGCGCACCAGCTCCCGCGCCCGCTCCGCAACTCTCCGAGTTTCTGCGCGTGCGCCCGCCCATCTTCTCGAGCAACACCAACCCGATGGAGGCCGGAGATTGGCTTCGCACCATCGGAAAGAAGCTCGACCTCCTCCCCTGCACCGACCGGGAGCGAGTGGCCTTCGCCACTCACCAGCTCCAGGGCCCCGCCGCTGAATGGTGGGACAACTACCGTGAGTCCCAGCCGGAGGGCCACGTGGTGACTTGGGCGGAATTCACCATCGCTTTTCGCGCCGCCCACGTCCCCGCCGGTGTTATCGCGGTGAAACAGCAGGAGTTCCGCGACCTGCAGCAAGGCAACAGGACCGTCATGGAGTACCTCCATGAGTTCAACCGCCTCGCCCGCTACGCGCCGGAGGAAGTGCGCACCGACGCCCTCCGCCAAGCCAAGTTCCTCAGGGGACTTAAGGATGAGCTGTCCATCCAGCTCGTCGCCACCGACTACGCCGACTTCCAACGGCTAGTCAACAAAGCGCTCATTCAAGAGACCGAGCAGAACAAGCTGGACCTCAAGAAGAGGAAAATGATTGCCTTCAAGCATCAGCAGGCGAACTCTCAGAGGCCCCGCTTCGTCCCTCCGCCACCAGCGCCTGCCTACCATCCTCGGCCCGCCTACAGGCCACCTCACGCCGCCGGTGGATCCAACGCCGGGCATCCTCGCCCCGCTCCACCAGCTCCGACCGCTCAGCCGACACCAGCCGCCAAGGCCCCAATCTTGAAGGATCGCCAAGGAAGGCCGGTCGTCTGCTTCAACTGCCGCAAGGAAGGGCACTATGCACACCAGTGTCCCCACCCCAAGCCAGCTCAGGGCGCGGCACCCAACCAGGCGGTTCATGCCCGCGTCAACCACATCAGCGCGGAGGAAGCTCAGGAGGCTCCTGAAGTCGTGCTCGGTACGTTTACTGTGAATTCCGTACCGGCCGTCATATTATTTGACTCTGGAGCAACCCACTCCTTCATCTCGGAAAATTTTGTGAAAACAAACGAACTGGACGTGCTCCCTCTACCCATTCCCATGGTGATTGTCACCCCCGGCAATAGGACCTTAGCCCGCTTATACAGCCCTAAGGTTCAAATTGACATCCAAGGAATACTGTTTCGAGCCGAGCCAGTCCTCATCCAATGCACCGGGCTTGACCTCATACTAGGGATGGATTGGTTGATGAAGCACAAGGGAGTGATCGACTTTGCCAACAAGTCTGTCACAGTGACCAACCCTAAAGGCGCAACCGTCACCTTTCGGATGACCAGTCGCAAACCACTCGGAGCATCCCTTCGCTCGATAGCTCTTGAAGAGGTACCTATAGTCAAGGAGTTCGCGGATGTCTTCCCTGAAGACCTACCCGGAATGCCTCCCAAGCGGGACATCGAATTCAGAATCGAACTTGTCCCCGGGACCACTCCAATCTCCAAGCGCCCGTACCGGATGGCCGCTAATGAACTAGCTGAAGTCAAGAGCAACATCGAAGACCTAGAGCAAAAAGGGTATATCCGACCGAGTACCTCACCCTGGGGTGCACCGGTTATATTTGCCATGAAGAAGGACAAGACCAATAGGATGTGCGTGGACTATAGAGCCTTGAACGACGTAACCATCAAAAACAAGTACCCATTGCCTCGGATCGACGACTTGTTCGATCAGCTGAAAGGATCCTCGGTGTTTTCCAAGATTGACCTCAGGTCAGGTTATCACCAGTTGAGAATTAGAGAAGAAGACATACCCAAGACTGCCTTCACCTCCCGTTATGGACTTTATGAGTACACCGTGATGTCGTTCGGACTCACGAATGCCCCGGCCTTTTTCATGAACATGATGAATAATGTATTCATGGAGTTCTTGGACAAGTTCATCGTGGTATTCATCGACGATATCCTCGTTTACTCCAAGACCAAGGAAGAACACGAGACTCACCTCCGTCTGACCCTCGGAAAGCTAAGGGAGCAACAACTGTACGCCAAATACAGCAAATGCGAATTTTGGTCATCTGAGGTGAAGTTCCTCGGCCATGTTATATCTGCCGGAGGAATAGCAGTGGACCCAACCACCGTGGAAGCAGTAACCAACTGGCTGCAGCCCACAACGGTGACCGAGATCCGGAGTTTTCTCGGATTGGCCGGATACTACCGCCGATTCATCGAGAATTTTTCCAAGATCGCCAAGCCTTTGACCAGACTTCTGCAGAAGGAAGTGAAGTTTGAATGGACCCCCGACTGCGAAGAAAGCTTCCAGACCCTCAAGAAGAAGCTAGTGTCAGCTCCCATTCTGACTCTGCCAGACATCCGGAAAGACTTCCACGTCTACTGTGATGCCTCTCGTCAAGGATTGGGATACGTCTTAATGCAAGAAGGGAAAGTGATATCCTACGCCTCCCGACAGCTAAGGCCGCATGAGCTGAACTATCCGACCCACGACCTGGAATTAGCAGCCGTGGTTCATGCCTTGAAGATATAGAGACATTACCTTGTGGGGAATCGGTGTGAGGTCTTCACTGACCACAAGAGCCTCAAGTACATATTCACCCAACCAGATCTGAACCTCAGGCAAAGGAGATGGTTGGAACCGATAAAGGATTACGACTTGGGCATCCATTATCATCCGGGCAAAGCGAATGTGGTGGCAGACGCCCTTAGTCGAAAAGGGTACTGCAATGCCATCATGATTCAGGACCAAGCTCCTTTACTGTATAAGGAGATGGAAAGGTTAAACCTAGGGATCACCACTCGCGCGTACCTCGCTGCCTTGGAGTCTCGGCCTGTCTTAATAGACCAGATCCGAGAAAAGCAGAAGGAAGATTCGGACATCCTGGAGATCCAGCAGAACATGAGGAAGGGTAAAGCCCCCGAATTTTCGGAGGACGAGCATGGTACCATCTGGTTCGGGAACCGGATCTGCGTACCCGACCTACCTGAGTTGAAGACTCTCATCCTTCAAGAAGCCCATGATACATTATACTCCATCCATCCCGGGAGTACAAAGATGTACCAAGACCCGAAGGAAAAGTATTGGTGGGTCAGCATGAAGAGAGAAATAGCTGAGTATGTGGCCAAGTGCGACACCTGCCGGCGAGTCAAGGCAGAGCATCAGAGGCCTGCCGGACTTCTTCAACCTCTCAAGGTCCCTAAAAGGAAGTGGGAAGAGATAGGAATGAACTTCATCACGGGACTGCCCAGAACCCAAGCTGGTCACGACTCTATCTGGGTGATCGTCGACCGACTCACTAAGGTAGCTCACTTCGTTCCGGTCAAGACAACTTACACCGTCGCCAAGTTGGCTGAGTTGTATATGACCCGGATCGTGTGCCTTCACGGAGTTCCTAAGAAGATTGTATCTGACCGCGGGAGTCAGTTTACCTCCAAGTTTTGGAAGAACCTTCAAGAGGAACTCGGCACCCGGCTGAACTTTAGCACCGCCTATCATCCACAGACCGACGGTCAAACCGAAAGGGTCAACCAGATATTGGAGGATATGCTTAGAGCTTGCGCTCTAGACTTTGGCGGAATGTGGGACAAGAACTTACCATATGCAGAGTTCTCCTACAACAACAGCTATCAAGCCAGCCTGCAAATGTCCCCGTTCGAAGCACTCTATGGGCGTAAGTGCAGAACGCCGTTGCTCTGGGATCAAACCGGAGAGTCACAACTGTTTGGGACTGATCTATTAAGAGAAGCTGAAGAGAAGGTTAAAATCATAAGAGACCGATTGAAGGCAGCCCAATCCCGTCAGAAGAGTTATGCCGACAACCGTCGAAGAGACCTAGCCTTTGAGGAGGGCGATTATGTCTATCTCCGAGTCACTCCCCTCCGCGGCACTCAAAGGTTCAACATGAAAGGCAAGCTAGCACCCCGCTACGTCGGACCTTTCCAGATCCTCCGACGACAGGGAGAAGTGGCATATCAACTCGAACTGCCCCCATCCTTGGCAGGCGTTCACGATGTGTTTCATGTCTCTCAACTGAAGAAGTGTCTCCGTGTACCCACCGAGCAAGCCGACCTTCAGCAGCTTAATGTCCAAGAAGACTTGACCTACATAGAAAGACCCATCAAAATCTTGGAAACCAAGGAGAGAGTAACCAGAAGTCGCGTTGTTCGCTTCTGCAAAGTCCAATGGAACAACCATCCCGCCGAAGAAGCCACTTGGGAAAAGGAAGACGAACTAAAAGCCCAATACCCCGAGTTATTCGAGTAGCGTTCCAATCTCGAGGACGAGATTCTTGTAAGGGGGATAGGTTTGTAACACCCCAAATTTTCACAACAATAAAAATATTATAAAATTCAATTTCTTGGAATATATATATTTCTGAAAATACTTTTAATACTCTTTTATACCCTTTTGAACTACAACATAGAGTAGATGGCCAAACCAGGAGATGAAACTTTTTGTATATGATCCTAAGACCAAAATCCATTTTTGAGAATTTTTGTAAATTTTTACCAACCTTGGAAGTAGCCCTAATATTTTATTCTATTTCCTGGAATTATTTTTATTCAGAAATGCTTTTAGAACAGTATTGGGCCCTCTCCCTCCTTTCTCTCTCTCCCGACCGGCCCAGCCCGTTACCTCGCGCGCCTGAAGCTGACACCCCGGCCCCACCTGTCGGCGCCGAACCCTTCCCCTCGCGCGCGCACCCGACATCGCGGCCCCACCCGTCAGCCTTCCCGTTCGCTCGCTCGCGCCCGCTGACCAGTGGCCCCCATCTGTCAGACCCGTCGTCTACCTCGCGCCGTCGCCCCCAAATCACGCCGGCCGACGACCCCCGCCTCGGATCCGCCTCGCTGGTCCCTCCCGCATTGAATTGGCGCCATTAAACGACTCACCGCGCCTGGCCGACCGTTTTCCCCCGTTAAAAAGCGCCTTTACGCCACGGGATCGCCGCTGCGCGTGCATGGCCGAGCCATCGCCGGCGAGTAAAAGCTCTCCCCCGGTTTCCTTGCATGCGAGCCCCCTCCGACGCCTTATTTAAACCCCCTGCCTCCGCCGCGTTCGATTCACGCATCCATTCGCACTTAGACCAAGCAGAGCGCCCCGCACGTCGCCTGTTAGCGCCATCCCCCTGTTTCGTCTCCGGCCACCGCTCGCCGTCGCCTCGGACCACCTCCGCCCGTGCCTCCGCCACCATCGTGACCGCAAGAACGACCCGACCTCGGCCACCCCTCCGTCACCGACGAACCCCGCCGGATCGCCGTCGCCACCAAGGACCCGTGACCACCTCGCCGTCTACCTCGTCGCCGGCCACGCCCCGTCGTCCCCGGACCGCCGCCAAGGTACCATCGTGACCGCCGTAGCGTCCCCCTTCCATTTCTAGGCTTAGCTAGGACCGCCGTCGCTCGCCGTGGCCGCTGGCCCGCTCGCCGTCGTCGGGGAAGACGACCGGCACGGGTCGAGTACCCGTGCCGTGTCGGATCTGATCCCGACCGTGCGATCGCGATCGGATGGCGCGTGTGAGCTCACGTACGCGATCTAATCCGCACCGTCGGATCTGGTCAAAGCGTTACGTTTTAATCTCGCGCGTCCATTTCCATTTAAAACCCGCGATCGATCTCGTGCGTCCACGTAGTACCCTTTCGCGCGTTTTAATCCTGGCCATCCATTTTCACTTAAGCGCCACGCCTCGCCTGCGCACGTGGGATCTGGATCTAACGGTCCAGATCGATCCGGCGCACGCGCACAGTGCGCGGGTTCACCATGAGCCTGGCTCACCGTGGACCCGAGGAGTTTAAAATTTGAAAATAAATTCCAGAAAAGGTTTAAAACTTGTAAAATTCATATCTGGCGCATTTGAACTCTAAAAATTGCCATTCCAATTTCAGAAAATTCATAATATTATTCTCTACATGTTTATACAATAAAAACAGTAGGTTTGCATTGGACATTTCATGTTTATTTAAATGAATGTTTAAATACCCTTAGGTTAAAAATGTAAAATTTAATTATTTAAATTCCAGTAAAGTTTATATTTATTTATTTCCTGTTGATATGAATAAATCACTAGGTTTTCTATGGAACCTTCATTTTAAATCTATTAGAGAACTTAAAAAATGATAATAACCCCTTTTAAAACCCCTTTTTAGAAGAGGACTACTTTTTTTTAAATTCCTTTAAAATTTAATTATGAGATAAACCACAGAACCTTAACAATTGAAATTATTTTATTTTTAATCAAACCAACTGTAACTTATGTGCTTATAATGTAATGTTATATTGTTTGATTGAATGTGTTCTTTTTATTTTACTTTATTACATTAAAAAGACTACGACGTCGCCGAGGAGCCAGAGTACTTCCCCGAAGTCCCTCCCTCTCCCTTTGCTGAACAAGGCAAGTCACCAAACCAATCTTTTGAGCATATTGAACCCATGTTTGATTAAACTATCGCTAAAACACATAGGTTATATATGCATTAGTCAAATGAACCCTTACATTATATTTATTTAGGATCCCCCGACCTTGATGTGCAACCCAAGTCATGCTATCTCGCCTAACCTCCTTGTCACCATATGATCAATGATATTAGCTAGTGTCCAATGTATTGACATGATCGCTATAGGATAAAATGAGTCGTAGCAAAATGGTTCTATTATATGATCCCTGTTACTTCTTATCCTTGGAAATTCTGTTGGTGATGAGTCATGGTTGTGAGTGTATGCATGGTGGGTTCCGGGTGCAAGCTAGGGCATTGGTCAGTCGCACCCGGGGCACTATAAGGACCGGTCTGAGGGATCCGTTGCAATACACTTACGTACTAACCACAAGTCTAGTGGGTAAGTCCTAACTAAGGTATGGGTTGTTCCAAACCGAGGCCACCATTTGGAGATGGGTCAAGTTGCACCTGCGGGTGACTTGTACCAATGTGGCGCAAAAGGGGGTGCGACGTTAGCCGGGATGCGGCCCAGCGCGCCGGCGAAACCTAGAGCGGGTGGTTATCGCTTGGAACATCTCATATTGAGGTTTTGGCACGAGTTCCCGTGAAATGGGTCATCTCATTTGGGATGAGTGCGTGCCTTGTGGGTACAGTAGTACATCTCTGATCAGAGTCTAAAATCTTTTCGAAAAGCCGAGCTCACGGTCAAGGGCGGGTTGCGTGACATCCCCCAGTTAGTTTACTTTGAATAAATATGTGCATGATGGATTGACATGTAAGGACCGTTGAGCGAGGTGGGGCTGACTGTACCCCTCGAGTTAGTTGATGTTGTTGATGTTCATGTTTACTTTCCGCATGATTAAAATATGATTACACTAAATGCAATAACTGAAACTGTACTTTTCCGCAATGTTAGCCATTACCCTTCCTTGTTTATTATCCTGCATTATTATTTGCATTTGCGGTGGCTTGTTGAGTACTTTTTGTACTCATACCCGTTGGACCCCACAGAGGATGTTTACTATGAAGACGGTCTGGAGTAGCGACCCAGTCGAGAAGAAAGATCCTGAAGAAGATGTTCGTCATGCCGCTTTTTAATTATTTTTATTACTGTTTTTACTAAAACTTTGATGTAATAAATATGGTCTGCGTACCATGGATGTTGTCGTATGTACGTTGTCGCATGATGAACCTCTTGTATTATTGTTTTTCTTCTGAAATTCAATAATGTCTCGATTTGATAAATCGGGGCGCTACATTACCGCTGGCTTATTCCTGTTTTGAGGGAAGCGGAACAGATTAAAGTCTCCCAAAATCATCCAATCCTTCTGCCCACTTGAAAAGTCCAGATGTGATAGCCAGTCGATGAAAAGAGATTTCCCAGGTTCACGACAGGGGCCATAAACTGAAGTGAGAAACCAACGGTGGCCATTAGACATGGAGGTGAAGGCTATGGTAATGTGAAAAGAACTGTGGGAGGAGATATCTCCTAAAAAGCGGGAGCTCATCCAGCCAACAACCAAACCACCAGAGGCACCCGAGGCGGGGTGAAAGGCAAATCTGTCAAAGCGTTTAGGGGCGAATTTTCGGACGGTCGAGTGGTCGAGGTTCGCGAGCTTGGTTTCTTGAAGACAATAGATATAGAAACTCTTGTTGCTAAGAATCGAGCGAACTGCCAACTGCTTCCTAGGGGAGTTGAGCCCGCAAATGTTCCAGCTGAGAATATTCCACTTGTAACGATTAGACATGACAAATAAACTGATCAAGCGCAAAGTGCCCCAAAGCCAAGCTCGGGCGAAGGTCAGTAGAAGACGATGTGAGAACCATCAGTCGTCGTACAACAAAAGATAATTAAGCCAACCGATCTCAAGAGTTTAACAAAAGCCCACTGTTTTCCATAACAAGCAATAAGAGTTTTAAACAGCCAATCCGAGATTTGCCACAAAAGCTGGGTCAGGGCATTGTAACCACCGAATCTGAAGTTGAGTCTAGGCTTTTGCATTAGCAACCGCTGGGGTATCTGTAACTGGGACGATCTGGGTGGCCTCCGTGGGGTCCCGCGGGAGCTCATCCGTCGTTACTTGGGCTGCAAGTAAACCACAATAGTGGGTTGCGCAATGTTGAATCTGCTCAATAGATAGGGGTGCATGAGCCATACCCGCCATCGAAGCCTGAGCGAAATCCTCGACGGTCGGATTAGTAGGAAGCTCAGGACTTGTAGGGTTGGCCGTTGGAGGACCCTGCACTGAAGAGTTAGGGCATTGTTTGCGAGAAAAGGAAACCCTAAAACCTCTCTGCTTGTTACGAAGTCTGGCACTGCGACGGAGGCCAAGGGCGGAGGCACTTACGGCTGGCGGCAACTGAGCTGCGGAAGCAGATTGACGAGCCCGACGCTTGTACACCGCAATAATCAGGGGCTTCGGAAAGTTGCGTTCAGGGCTGGCTGGTGGCGAGTGAGTGGCCTTTGAATTCCCGATGGACTCGCTGGACGGCTGGTTGGAGACCCCAGACATCTGCACACTGAGCGCCTCTTGCTGATGCCCGGCTGCTGGTTCCGGGAAGGGTGGAGCAGGCTACGCCTCCCAGGCGTCATCAGCTTCGACAGGCAAGTTCAGGGCATGGACCATATGTGGATGCTCTTCTGGAGCCAAATCAGCTTGGAAAGCGCCCTGCAGCATTTGTTCGTCGACCCAGTGCTGGACCCATTCTGGCTCACCGGGAAGAACTTCCCCGTTGAACGGGTGTGGGTTACCGCCATTCGGCGGCAGGTCGTCTTCGTCCAGGGGAAACCTGTCAGCAAACTCATTCTGCAGCAAGAAAACAGGGAAAGTCCAGGACCTCCCAGCCCCATCCATGGAGTGACATGATTTGACTGTGATGCTGCGAGGAACCTCAGTCGTATTGTCATAAAGAACCTTGAGCATTACTCGCGCCATACTGGGGTCCTCAGAATGCCAGTAGAGAAGCTTGCCAAAAGACGCCACTACTTGTTCCAGAAAAGAAAACTCTTTAAAATCTAAGAGATAAGCCAAGAACATGATCCACCCAATGCGAGCAGCCGGCGAGTTTCTGTGGTTCGGGGCTTCATCATGGTTGACGAAGTTGATCAACCTATCCCCTATCCAGTATGGAGCGGAGGCCACCAGGCAATCGCGTTGAAAAATGCTTCCCATCTTAAAAATGCCAACTCCTATGGGGTAGATGCTGTAGCGGTGAACGTGGTATTGGAGTACCTGAGTGATGTGGTTGTAAATGAGTGGGAGAAGTTCTTGTTGTTCTTGGGAGGAAAGGTGGGCGCCGGCCGTAGCAATGGCGACATCCTCGTTACGCTTTACCACCTGCCCCGAGAGGGACACCGTTCTGCGACGCCGCCGAAGCAGGCCACCGCCATCCGAGAGAGCGCCTCCCCTGGCAACGTAGGGGAGCGGATCAACGGGGAAGTTCGCCATCGGAAAGTAGCGGAGAGGGTGCGAGCTGGTGGAAGGTGGAGAGTATGGGACGATGGCAAGCGTGTGTGGCTCGTCGGGGGAGGTGAGAGGGTTGTTGGCAGGCAGAAGCAGGTGCGGAGGCGAGTAGCCAGACGGACTTCTAGGGTTGCGAGGGTTGCTGCCACCGTTTCCTCCACCCTCTAGCACCACCGGCTTAGTCACCCGGGCGTCGACGTTTTGGCTCAACTTTGTAGTAGCTCCTCTGTTCCATGTACTAGGGCTGCTAGTGAGTATATTTGTCATGTGTGTCAGTTAGGTCACCATATTCGTTTACATTTTCATGTTTCTTCCTCGCATGTTGTTTAGGCTTTTGACCTCATTCACTGTGACTTGTGGACATCTCCAATCATGAGTATTTCTGGCTATAAATATTATCTGGTGGTTCTTGATGAGTTCTCTCACTACTCATGGACTTTTCCACTAAGGTCCAAATCAGACACCTTCCCCACGCTCACTCAATTCTTCGCTTGGGTGTCCACTCAGTTCGTTGTTACTATCAAGGCGTTTTAGTGTGATAATGGGCATGAGTTTGATACCTCCGCCTCCTAGGCCTTCTTTCTCTCCAAGGGAGTCTAGTTGCGCATGTCGTGCCCCTATACCTCCCCTCAAAATGGCAAGGCTGAGCGCATGATTCGCACCACTAACAATGTTATGTGCTCCATGCTCTTTCAGGATTCTGCTCTCGCTCGCTTCTAGGCTGAGAGCCTCCTTACTGCCACTTACTTGCTCAATCGCCAGGCTTCTAAGGCCACGCGTGCACCCACTCCTCACCATGCCTTGTTCTGTACCCCTCCCTCCTATGCTCACCTTCGTGTCTTCGGATGCGAGAGTTCTTCGTCCAGTTGATCGGCTTGTCCTCTCTGCCACCACCGTCCCACAGGTCTCTCCTATACCCTCTTCCGTCCGTGGCGCCCTGGCGGATCCACACCGGTGTCACGCGATGGAGGAGTATGCGGCCCTTCTAGCCAACCAGACACGGGACCTGGTGTCGCATCCCTCTAGTTGCAATATGGTGACAGGAAAGTGGATCTGGACACACAAGTGCAAGGCGGATGGTACACTATATCGATACAAGGCTCGATGGGTCCTCCGAGGCTTCACTCAGCGCCCTGGAGTTGACTATGACGAGACATTTAGACCAGTGGTGAAGCCCGCTATGGTTCGCACTGTTCTCTCCCTAGCTATCTCCCGTTCCTAGCCGATTCACCAACTGGATGTGAAAAATGCCTTCCTTCATGGCAAATACTATGTACCGCAGCCAGCCTGCGGGCTTCGTGGATCCCGCTCACCCCGAGCTGGTCTGCCGGCTCAACAAGTCTGTATGGTTTGAAGCAGGCTCCTCAGGCTTGGTACTACCACTTTGTTGCCTTCCTAGTGACTTTGGGGTTCAGCGAGGCCAAGTCTGACACCTCTCTGTTTGTCCTCTGCCGCGGTGGTGACACCGCCTACCTACTTCTCTATGTGGATGACATCGTCCTTACCGTCTCCGGCCAGTCTCTGCCTCAGTAGGTTGTCACCTCTTTATAGTGGGAGTTTGCTATGAAGGATCTTGGTGTGCTCCATCACTTCTTGGGTGTGACCGTGGAGACCCGCGTTGATGGTTTATTCCTTCACCAACGCCAGCACACGTTGGATATTCTTCAATGAGCAGGGATGACTGACTGCAAGCTCTGTTCCACCTCAGTTGATACTCAGGCCAAGATTTCCAGTACCGAGGGTGCACCAGTTGATGATCCTATTGCCTATTGGAGCTTCGCTAGTGCCCTTCAGTATCTCACTTTCACTCGACCGGATATCTCATATGCAGTTCAGCAGGTGTGCCTTCACATGCACAATCCTCGGGACCCGCACCTCACCGCTATGAAGCGGATTCTCCGCTATCTACATGGCTCCCTCGACTATGTGCTCCATCTTCGGCGTTCTCCGTCGGCTGGGCTCGTGGTTTACACTGACGCCAACTAGGCGGGCTACCCTAAACCCTAAACCCGGACATGCGTCGCTCCACCTCCGGCTACGCTGTCTTCCTTGGCGGCAACCTCGTGTTCTGGTCGTCCAAGCAGCAGCATGTTGTCTCCTGCTCTAGTGCCGAGGCTGAGTACCACGTTGTTGCCAACGGCGTGACGGAGGCCTCCTGGCTCTGGCAGCTCCTGGAGGAACTCCACAGCCCCCTCTCCAAGAGCACACTGGTCTACCGCGACAATGTCAGCGCCGTCTACCTCTCCACCAACCCCGTCCAACACCAAGCACGTGGGGATCGACCTCCACTTCATCTGTGATCATGTCGCCATGGGAGATGTCCATGTTCTACATGTGCCTACCACCTCCCAGTTCGCCGACATCTTCACCAAGGGCTTGCCTTCCTCCACCTTCTCCGAGTTCCGCTCTAATCTCAACATTCGTTGCGCTGGAGTTTTGACTACGGGAGGGTGTTAGAGTGTGTGTGTCTGGCCCATGTATGGCCCATGTATGCTACTATTATTATCCACCTACCCTTCTGGGGTTTGGTGTGGAATCAAGTCTCATTCTATAAGTAACATATAGGTTGGAATAGAATTCAAAAAAATTGTGATAAGTATCACACGGAATGAATACTAACTTTACAATGTGCATCCCAACACCTGGTAATCAAATGGCTCAAGCATTGCAAATGTTCAAACAAGATGTGGGTGTTCTTCTGGCTTCTCCTCCATGACAGACTCAACACCAGGAATTTACTTTGGCGCAAAAAATTTCAACTCAACAACTACACTATGTCCTCTGCACTCACTCTGTAGAGGAGATGTGTCCCACCTATTCTTCCTGTTGGCATCTCCTTGGCCTTTCCTGGGTCAACAACCTACCGCTTCAAGACTTGGTTACTTCAGCCCGCTGAACGTTCCCCAAGTCATTCTTCATGGAAAATCTTCTTGTCGGAACCTAGTCACTATGGCTTCTGTTGATAGCAAAAAATGACATTAATGGTTGAAATTGTCAAAAAGTCAATTTTGGTAATTTGGGCCGAAGATATGTTGTTTCCTGGCACATGCCGGTCCAATCGGCCATGTAGGCCCGGTCGGACCGGTCCAGCCCGATTCCGAAAAGATAAAATCAATTTCGGGTTGATTTGATCTCCAATTAGATCTTAACCACTTTGGACGAATCCTAGTCGAGTTAGACTCCAGGAAACACCAAGACCACCCCCTATAAATATAGGGGCAAGGCCGATTCAAGGGTATCTCTACAGATCAACTCAAAACCCTAGTTTTGAATCGCACTTTTATTCCAATTTACTTTCCTTGCCTAGGTTTAGCAACGTACATATTTGTCGGTTTGTGCTGGAAACCACCCGTCCGCCGCGTCGTAATCAGGGTAAGTCCTTGTCGATTCACTCGTGAATCGTCCATTTCATCCACGTAAAGGATTTCTATTGTTTTATCGGTTTTTACCGGTGATTCGGTCTCTTGGCCGAATTGCCTCTGGTTTCTTGGTGTTTCTTATAGTATTTTATCTCATCTTCTTCGCCAAGAAGTCTTAGATCTGTCCAATACCCCTAAGTTGGCCGCCGGAGCCCGGAGGCCGCTATCCAGAGCAGTCGGTCTAACTGGCGGCCCTTGCCCGGTTTGACCGACCCGTGTCGTCGTCAGGCGTGCTGGCAGACCTCGGTCTGACTGGTGCCCCGAGGCTGGTCCGACCGACCCCTCCGCACCGAACCCCTCGCACCCGAGTACTTCGAGCCGGAGTACGCTGCACTAGAGCCCTTCGGTCCGACCGAAGTCAAACCCCCGGTCCGTCCGACCCCTTTGCACCGGAGGACTTCGTCACGCCGAAGCCTAGTGCACCGAAGGCCGTTTCGCAGCAAACCCCGAGAACCCTTCTGTCTGACCGGGGTTATACCCTCGATCCAACTGTTTGAAATGCTGATGGTCCCCTTCGGGACACTTCGGACTCCCTCGAAATTGGGAATCAAAGGCCCCTTCGGCGACCCTTTGCACCACCGGTCCGACTGGCGGTGTGCCCTCGGTTCGACAGGCCTGCCTTGGCCGGTCTGACCGCCAGTTGTTTGGTCCAACCGGCCTTGTTTTGGCCGGTTAGGTTTAATTATTTTTCCTCACACATTGGTTAGTTGAATAATTTTCCTTTAAGATTATTTGATTGCCTGGCGACTTTGTTATTCCCTTACCATTGTTTAAGGGTCGTCGGAACGCGACGTCGCCATTGTGTTACGCTTAAGGTTGCTCCTAAGTATCCACACGCTTTTGGATCGGCGGATCGGCGTCAGTCAGTGTTCTAAAAGGCGCTAGGCGCTTGTGGGGCGGCGACCCAGCGCCTAGCGCCTTGGAGCGCCTAGGCGGCGCCTAGGCGGCGCCTAGGTCCAACTCATTTTTCTTCATTTTGCTAGTTCCAACCATCCATTCTAGGCAAAGCTTTTTTCTTTTCTCCCACCCGAAGACATTTCCCCTCCCTTCTCTTCCCCTCCGATCAAGCCATAACCGGATCTGGCTGCATGGTGGTGAAGAACTGAAGAAGCAAGAGGAGGAGGAGGCGGCAGTGCAGGATGTGCAGGGCCCGCTGCGAGGAGAGAGCGGCCGCCGGATCTGGCCGCCTACTCCCCTACCGCCGCCAGATCTGGTCGCCTACCCTCCTCCCGCCGTCGGATCTAGCCGCCTTCTCCCCTCCTATAGCCGGATCTAGCCGCCTGTCTCCCTCCCACCGTCGGATCTGGCCGCCTTCTCCTCTCTCGCCGCCGGAACTAGCCGCCTGCCTCCCTCCTACCGCCGGATCTGGCCGCCTTCTCCTCTCTCGCCGGCGGAACTAGCTGCCTGCCTCCCTCCCGTCGCCGGATCTGGCCGCCTTCTTCTCTCCCGCCGCCGGAACTAGCCGCCTAGCCCCCTCCCGCTGACGGTTTTGGGCCGCCTAGGCGCCGCGGTCAACCGCCCAGGCCACGGTTGACCCGCCTAGGCGCCCTGCCCGCCCAGCCGGCCTCCGCATGGCGCTGGGGTGGCGCCCAACGCCTTTTGCCGCCTAGGCGCCCGCCTAGATCCGATTTTTAGAACATCGGCGTCAGTGTGTTGGCGCGTTCAGTGTCAACAACTTCTCCATAACAAGATAATCTTCCACAACCTAAGGGCTTCTACCGGTGGCTGGATGGCTATCTTACGCTCTGAACTCTCCAATCAATGCCATAGATTCCCCATTGTAATCAAAGGAACCATAGCTTCCTGCCTTCAATCCCTCTAACCTCCCTTGTTGTCCCCCCCGCTTGTAATTTCCTCTATTGTTTGCTACTTTTATTTTTATATAAAGCCTCAGTAGGAGCCTCTCCTACTGGTTTTACCTAAAAAACTTTACAATGTGCACAAGTAATAACATGCTTCAGTCTTCAGATATCTTGCAAACATAAACAATGTGCGAATAGCAGCTTGTATTCCATAGAGACCATAGGACAGAATATATACATCTGTACAATAGCACAAAACCCCTTATACTCTGCGAAAATTACACAAGACAGTGAAGACACAATAAAGCAATATACATATCTAACACCCCCCTCAAACTCATGGGGGATCAACCACACTGAGTTTGGAGAGATAGAACTTGTGCCGAGCTATAGTCTGTGCCTTTGTGAAGAAATCAGCCAACTGAAGCTTAGAAGAAATGTAGTGAAGAGCAATCACCGCATCCTGCACCTAGGTCCGTGTGTAAGAAGCATCAACCTCAATATGCTTAGCGAGCTCATGCTTCATTGGATCCCGAGCAATACTGATAGCACATGTATTGTTTGAGTAAAGAGGAGTAGGCGTAGGGGAAGAAACACTAAAATCCTTAAGTAACCATCGTAACCAACTGAGCTCCGCAGTCAACAGCGCCATGGCCCGTAACTCAGCTTCTGCACTAGAACGTGAAACTGCAATCTGCTTTTTAGTGTTCCATGCAATGAGAAAACCACCAAGAAAAACACAGTAGGCAGAAAGAGCTCGACGATCAAAAGGATCGCTAGCCCAAGTAGCATCAGAATATGCATGAAGCTATAAAGAGCTGAAGTGCGGAAAGAAGAGACGACGAGAGATGGTCCCATGAAGATAGCGCAAAACACGCAGGAGATGACTATAGTGGAGCTGAGTAGGGGTTGAAACAAACTGACTGAGGATGTGCACTGCATGAGAAATGTAAGGATGAGTGACACCAAGATAAAGAAGACTCACGACAAGGTGGCGATAGCGAGTGGGGTCTGCAAGAGGCTCACCATCAAAGGATCGAAGCTTAAGATGAAGCTCCATAGGAGTCTCAACAGTGCACTCATCAGTGAGAGAAGCACGATGAAGGAGATCCTGAATATACTTCTCTTGCGACAAAAATTAGCCCTCGGCAGTAGAGGAAATCTAAATCCCAATGAAGTAAGAGAGGACCAAGGTCGTACATAACAAATTGGTCATGGAGAGGAGCCTTCACAATGGCAATATACTCAGAATCATCTCCTGTAATGATTATATCATCAACATATAAGAGAAGAAGAGTCCGACCATGAGGGGAGGTATGAACAAAGAGCGCAGGATCATGAACACTAGCAGAAAAGCCAACCGCAATGATCACAGAAGAAAAACGCTCAAACCAAGCATGATGGACTTCTCTTTCCTCTTCCGCCTCTTCTCTTCCCTCTTCTGAGCCCGGAAGGCCTTCTGATCTTCTTGGAGTTGGGCCCAACTACGCAAACCCTCGCCTCCGGGCTGTGGTTCGTTGAAGTCGGCCTCCACGTCGGACCAATTCACCGTTTCGGGCGATGAGGACGGACCTCGAATCTCTCTTTCCTCTTCCTTGATTAAACTTAGGACCTCGTGAAGGATCTCGGGATTTGCATGTCCGTCGTCATCCTGAGGGATGGCGAAGCGTGCAGGCCAGTTAGTCTTAAGGGCCTCGAAAGTGGCCCATTGGCGCCGAAGGGTCTCATCCTCGTCAAGAACCTCGACGTCAGAATCACGGGTGGAGCGGATACCCTGAATGATTTTCGAGAAGCGATTACCCTTTATTAATAAATTACCAAGTTCCTATCTATTACAGGAGTTACGATATTAAGGCCCTAAGGAGACTACACCTTCGGGTCCGGTTGGCACACTGCGGCTGGGGGCTTCGAGGAAGTCGAAGGCTCGCTCGAGCGAAGGGCCTCGTCCAGCTAGGCCTTGACTGCGTCAGGGCCCTCGGTTTGCCAAGTCGCCTGGAGAGCCCTCCAAGACTGGGCTACCGCCGGGCTGGGGGAGAGAAGATGGCTCCCTCCGAAGGCGACAGGGCGAGAGCTCAAGGGCGAAGGCAAGGGGCTCCCGGCAACTTCTAGCTGATGAAGAATGCCGAGGGCAGCTACCCGAGCCGATACTTCACCGTATATTGACACGGTGAAGCCTATCTACCGGACGGCGGCCTGGATGAACTTCAGCCGACGGCTAAGGGGCTCCCGGGCGACGTCAAAGGCCGTGCACCCAGTGTCGTAGCGCGCCAGCACCTTTCGGAGTGACACCATGGTGTCAGCCGCCGTCTTCTCCCCGTGAGCTAGCGCCTCGGTCGCTGACTCGTTCCGGGCCAGGAGGTCCGCAGCGGTCCGCTCGAGCTGGAGTACCCGGGCTTCATAGGCTTCAGCGGCAGCCACCTTCTCCCGAAGCTCTTCCATCTCGAAGACTTGGGCTTGAAGTGCGAAGACCTCCGCCTCGAGCTGGTCCGCCTCCTTAGCCAGGGACCGGAGCCTCTCCACCTCCGCGGCTTGGGCCCGGAAGATGTTGACCTCCGCTTCAAGCTCGTCTTCTTGGGCGGCTCGGGATCGAAGCCCCTCCAGTTCAGTGACTTGGGCTTTGAGGGCGTCAACCTCCGCAGCCCGAGCCTGAAGTGCCTCGGCCCTGGCGGCCCGGGGACGAAGGACTTCAACCTCCGACTCTAGCACCCGGAGCCGGTCGATTTCGGCCGCTTGCTCCTGGACCGTCCTCTCGGCGGCCTCCGCTCGCCCGGAGAGCTCTGAAGCACTGCTCTCGCGACGGCTCCGCTCGGAGAGCAAGGCCAGCAGCGAGCCCTGCGCCAGTGCGACTACCTGCGCACGAAACGGCGAGTTAGAGTAGGAGAGGCTAGGGGCTCGTCCCCGAGTACCCCGAAGGCATACCTGGCTCGCGGCGCTCTCAATGGCACGTCTAAGATCAACGCCGTCCACCTGGCCGAGCTCGTCTATCAGCTCGGTCTCCCTCAAGCGCAAGTAAGAATCGTGGAGAGGAGTCGTCCTCGCCGCGAAGTCTTCACCCTCCTCGAGGAAGGGGACCAGGAGGGGCACGCTGGAGCGCGCGCGCTTCAAGTCGGAGGGGGGTCGGACCTCGGCCTCCCGACCGGCCCCCTCAGGGGTCTCTCCCAGGGCCTCCTCCGATTCTACCTCATCATCTAGCTTCGGAGCTCCCGCCGCATTCGCGGGGGCTTCGGGCCTTATGTCGGCGGCATCCTCGGAGAATGTCGGGACCGGAGCCGGAACCCAGGCGGAAGTGCCTGCGCGGGGAAAATGGGGGTCAGGACCGAAGGAATTTGATGCGTCTAAGTAAAGGGGCGGGTAGAACCACGTACCTTCGTCCGTGGTTTCGACCGGGACATCCGAAGGCCAGACGCGTCCCGAAGTGCCGGGCCGATAAAACAGCTCGTCCATCGAGTTTATCAGGGACCCCGCCGCCGCCGCGGCGAGTTCGGCCTCAATGTCGGCGCTCCCCTCGACAGCCCCCAGGGGGTCGGCTAATCCCCCTCGGTCCAAGCTATCGGTTTCTCGGCTCCCCCGAGAGCTGGCAGAGACCCCCTCCGAGGCCAGACCACGCGGAGGGGTGGACTTAGGAGACATCGCTACTCCAGCGCTCGGCGCCTCCTGCCCGACCCTCGGAGCGGGTGGCTGCGGACTCGGTCGGATTGGTGCGTCTCCGGCGCCGCCGGAGGTTGGTTGCTCCAGACGGGTCGGACCGAGGTCCACCAAGGAGTCGTCCGGCTCCGTCCTAGCCCCGTCACTAGAATACCCCCATTCGGAGTAGGAGGCGGAGGAGTGAGCTGGGGAAAGTCTCTTCGGACCCTTCGTCGTCCTCTTCTTCGAAGGGCGCTTAGGAGAAAGCCCGGCGTCGAGGTCTGCCACCCTCTTCTTCAAAGGCGCGCGGAGGGCCTCCCTATCCGAGAGAGGTGGGGGTGAGTTCGAGCGCGTCCCACACGCGGTTGTATCGCCCCTAAGATCCGACGAGCTCCATCCGTCGCTTGTACTCGGCCGGAGTGGGAGCCCCGAGGATCTTCTCGGTGAGTCGAGCCACTTCGTCCGAAGTCTTGGCAACGAGCGACCCTGCATCAAAGGTTAGGTATGTTAACCTTGCGGACTTTGTAGAAGAATTGCGAAGATTATAAGGAGGCAAGAAGGACTAACCTAGCCGGTGGGAGAGCTCCGTCGACGATGATTCGTCTTGAGTGCTCCGGAGCGATGCCGGCCATTCTTCCTTCAACGGCGGAATCTCAAGGGCGACGAACTCCTCCGTCAAGTCTCGCATGCTCATCCGGCGGGCGACGATCTGGAGCAGCCGGATGCGGGCGGATATTGAGCCGGCACTGGCTTCGATGGTCGCCTCTCTCCGAAACCAGATGTGGCGCGGAGGTCCGACAAGTCCGGAGTTCAGCCCCACCCGAACGTAGAACCACCGGTGTACCCACTTGGAGTACCATCGTTCGTTGATGGCCTTCGCAGGGAAGGAGTCCGCGTACTTCTTCTGGAGATGGAAGTTGATGCTCCCGTAGGCCAGCACCAGGCCATCCTTCTTCTTCGGTTGGCAGAGGGCTTCGTGCATCTGAGCGAAGACCTCCGCTCTACCTTCGCAGCCCTCCGCGCGCATGGCCCACTCAAAAATGGAGAGGCGGGCCACAGCGTTCGGCGACAGCTACGGGAGCTCGAGGTGGAAGGCATCCAGAACCCCCGAAAGGAGCTCTGAAGCTGGAAATCCTAGCCCCGCGTCGAAGAATGCCTCGAAGACGACGACCTCTCCTTCACGCGGTTCCGGGATCGACTCCGTGCCCGTCTTCCTGGCCCTCGTGTCGGGGCCAAGGTGGCCTCGAGTCGCAGTCTCGACGGACCCTTCCGAGCACGCCGATGGCCCAGCTCCAAAGTTTGCTCCCGAAACCGCTCTGAGGCCGGGCGGAGCTCGCGCGGATCGCGTGTTTCCGATGGGCCGGGAGTCGTCGCCGCCGTCGTCGCCGCTGCCATCTGGCGCTGCAGGAAGCGGGGGTCCACTGCTGTCGCGGGGGCGCTCCTTTCCGCCATGATTGGAGGAAGCAGAGGAAAAGGACGAGAAGCTTGACGAGTGAGAGTCTAGCCTCTGAGCTTGTGGCTAAAGGGCTAAACAAGTGAGCACGGGAGGGCTCAACCGGCCGGCGAGGGCTATTTATGCGCGAGGATAACCGACGGTCCGCCTTCCCCCACTCAGCGCACGCGCGCCGGTCGCGCGGTCGCCGCATTAAAGTCTTGTCAGTCCACCCTTGTGTGCGCCAGTCTTCGACAGTCCGCCTCCCTCGCGTCGCGCGCGCGCGTCAAGTGCATTGATTGTGTTAAAGCCATGCCCTTCCGCCTCCTCGTGCGCCGGCGCCCAATGGTCAAGGTCGCGCGAGTGTCAAGACCGGTCGGTCAAAGCCCCCCCCCCCTGCGGGGTGCAATGCGGCTGGTTCTTCCGAGGCGCTCCGAAGCCAGCACCCAGCCTCCAGGCTCCGGGGCATTCCTAAGGCCCCGGAGCGCATCCGAAGCACTCAAATAAGGATGGTTCGCAGCAAAAATCTAGGACCTCTCTGTGAGTTGACTTCCTGTAAGTTATCGGAATTATCTTGTGCGCTCCTTCCCTTTCTTCCGTGCAGGACTCTCGAGTGGAAAGAAGCGAGGGGCTACTGTTGGGGGAGATAATCCCGATGGCAGGTGGGAGCACAAAGAGCAGTACGGTCCGGGGGAGAGGCCACGTCTGGAAGGCCCGACGCCCCCATTCCGGAGGTACCTGCGGGCCCCGAAGCAGACGGAAGGGGCCCTCAGACAGACGCTTGGCGGGATGCTGGAGGCAAGCCTCCGGCAGGTGCGAAGGCTCCAGGATGCGACAGAAGACCAGGAGGCGACCCGGTAAATGTGGTCCGGGGGCAGGATCGCGATCGCCTGCGCTGTGTTGGGCGATCGCTGACACGCCCGGTACAGCTGATACGCTGTCAGGGGCGTGCTTTCTGTCTGTACTGTGTAGCGTCTATTCTTGTCTGTATTACAAGCCTGTGCCAGGCCGAGTAACGGTTAAGGGGTCTTGGAAGTATTAGATCCCTTTGGGTCGGGTTGCTCTATAAATACCCCCGCCCCCCAGTTGTAATGGGGACACGATCCGAGAATATAATCTGAGCTCAATACTTCACTACTCTCATTCCCAAAAAAACTTGTTGGTTTGATCTGTCGCCCCAACAGCGTTGCAATGGACCCAAAAAAGGTAGCAGCAGTGGAGGCATGGCCCCGACCACAGTCCCTGCGGGCTCTTAGGGGATTCCTTGGTCTCACGGGCTACTACCGCAAATTTATTGCGGGTTATGGCGCGGTGGCCGCACCTCTCACAGCGCTACTCAAACGGGAGGCCTTTCGATGGACAGATGAAGCTCAAGAGGCGTTTTGCCATCTCAAACAAGCCCTCATGACAGCACCTCTACTCCAAATGCCGGACTTCACCAAGCCGTTTATCGTTGATTGTGATGCGTCTGGGTCAGGATTCGGAGCTGTGCTGCATCAAGGGGATGGAGCCATTGCTTATTTCAGCCGAGCAGTGGCGCTTCATCATCAAAAACTGCTGGCATATGAGAGGGAGTTGATCGGCTTGGTCAAGGCTGTCCGGAACTGGCGTCTGTACTTGTGGGGCAGGGCGTTTCTAGTCCGAACAGATCATTATAACCTCAAATTTATTTTGGATCAACACCTATCCACTATTCCACAACACACTTGGGTCAGCAAATTGTTCGGCTATGATTTCTCTGTTGAGTACCGTGCAGGAAAATTGAATGGTGCAGCTGATGCCCTCTCACGCCGAGATGAGGAAGTGGCAGTCCTCAACACTATTTATGTCCCTCAATTCCATCTATTTGTTACGTTGCGAAGAGAGGCGGACAGCGACCCTCAGGTGGCTGAGATTCAAGCAAAAATGACAGCCGGCACGGTAAAGGAAGGGTGGACAACAGCGGATGGACTGTTGCTCTACAAAGGAAAAATTTTTGTACTCGCAGCTTCTTTTGTTTGGCCACAGATCCTTGTTGAGGCACATAATAGTGGGCATGAGGGCATTGAGAAGACACTACACCGCTGGCGTGCCACATTTTACAGCCCTAAAGCTAGCAACAGAGTACGGGAGTTTGTACGGGGTTGTTTAACGTGTCAAGTGTCAACACAATAAAACTGAACACCTCCATCCGGCGGGCTTGCTACAGCCACTGCTTATACCGTCGGAGGTTTGGAGTGATATTTCTATGGATTTTGTGGAGGGTTTTCCCAAGGTAGGCGGCAAGTCCGGTATTCTTACAGTGGTGGACAGATTCTCTAAGTTTGCTCACTTCATTCCGCTGGGACATCCATATATTGTTGCATCAGTGGCGAAGGCATTCTTTGAGGACATTGTCTGGCTCCATGGCATCCCGTGTTTCCATTGTCAGTGATAGGGACACAGTGTTCACTAGTACCTTCTGGACAGAATTATTTCGGCTGGCTGGAGTGAAACTGCTGCTGAGTTCAGCGTTTCACCCTCAAACGGATGGTCAGTCCGAGGTGGTTAACCGAGTGATT
>JAAALK010000079.1:75697440-75719573 GCA_019279435.1 Zizania palustris | reverse complement strand
TTGTTTAGATCCCTAAAATAAATACATACTTGTATCTTGCCGCTCCCTTTCTTCTCTACAGGCACAATGTTAGCGACCCATTCTGCGTACCTGCATGGCCTAATAAATTCAGCCTTGAGCAGTCGCTCTACTTCTTCTTTAACTCGATCATAGACGCCCGAATTAAAGCGACGAGGAGGTTGTTTATAAGGCCTAAATCTGGACTTGATAGGTAGCCGATGCTCCACAAGCTTGCGGCTTAGTCCCGGCATCTCACTATACTCCCATGTGAAAAAATCGACATACGACCGAAGCAACTTTATTACTTAGGCCTTTTCATCAGGCTATAAATGTTGGTTTAAAAAAGTCAGCCTCGGGATGCTACCATCACCTATGTCAACTTCTTCTAAGGGATTGGCCGACGCAAAACCTTGTCCTAATTTCTCTACTTTGCTAAAGTCATCGATGACTTCAGCGATACCGTCTTTAGTAGACCGATACTGCTCTACACGAGACTTTAGCCAATCCAGATTACTCTTGCTAGACATGACTACTAATATAAAAACAGTCGTACTACACCAGCCGGCTATACAGACACTGGTACAAAACATCCTCCGTACATGCTAACAAAATCATAATCCGAAAGATCTCTACCTGATAGGCACTCTACCTTGTTGTGAACGGCGTCAACTGACACATCGACCAATGCCACTTGAGCCGAAGTGTCTATGAGTATGACTTCTATTTCATTGCCGTCCCACTGAATTAAGCATTGGTGTAGAGTAGAAGGAATGCAGCAATTTGCATGAATCTAGTCGTGCCCAAGTAGCACGCTGTAGTTACCTTGTACATCGGCGACAAAGAATGTTGTTGGCAATGTCTTGTTGCCTACTATCAACTCCATGGAGAGCACGCCTTTGGCCTCGGAACTCTCGCTGTTGAAGCCGTTGAGCATTAAGTTGGTCTTCTTTAGATCATCCTCGTCCCTGCCAAGTTTCTTCAATAGCGAGTAAGGCATAAAGTTAACAGTGGTGCCACCGTCAACAAGCATCCGAGAAATTGGCTTTCTGTCAATGTGACCCCTGACGTAGAGAGGCTTTAGATGACGAGTCCTCGAGTTTCTCAAAGATAGCATTGTGCAGGCCGAGGTTCAACTGAGCGACCTTGGCCTCGTCATGCGGCAGGGCAAACTCGGCAGGTAGCATTACGACGTTGATGTCCATCGCCTAGGGTGCGGGCCCCTTGAAGACGAGCGAGTAGTCGTCATCGTCGCTCGGACTAGGAGCCGGATTGGTCATCTCAATCTGCTTAACTTTCCATATCTGTCTTGTAGTTGGTCGAGGGCGGATTTCTTCAAAAATAGTGTCTCGCTCGTCCTCGGCCTTCTTCTCGCGCATCTCATGTGCCCGTTAGTCATTGTAGACGTCTCTTTTGTGATTTGGACATACCTGGGGGTGCCCAAGATGGTCGTGGCTTGGTGCCAGGTGCCACTTCCTGGTTTCTGTTAACTCTGGCCGAAGTGGTACTATCCATCTTGGCCTCGTGCACTCTGTATTCGAAGGAGCCCTCGCTGTGGACCTCGGTAGTCGGACCAGCCTCGTTCGTCCGATCGGACCAGGCTCTGGCGCGGGCTTCGGCCGAAGCAGGGGACTTACCTCCATCAGACTCCAGCGAAGGGGTCTTCGGGATTGGGACTTCCTGAGACCCTACTCTGACTGTGATAGCTTCAGACTCCCTACCTTTCACCTCTTTGCGCCTGTATTCTTCGACTTTGCTCTACACAAGCCGATTCGGAGGTACCACAGACAACCTGTGGACGATGCCTCCCTCCGATGCGTCTGTTTGTCCCTACCATTCATAATACTCCGAAGGAAAACAAGGCATAGCGTTAAGTCGTGGAGGGTACTCTGGCTGTGATACGTATGGAGCCCATGGAGTCCCCGCCCAGTTGTACGGCGGAGGCATCAGCGGCTCCAGTGGCTTCGCCCACTATCAGCCAAACCCGTTACCCGGAGGGGGTTTTGGTAGAGTCGACGGTGTCTCGGACCATATCAGTGAGGGGTCCTTCCAGGCCAGAGGTACGTTCGGCCAGTGTGGGTCGAAGCCTCCTGTCGAAGGGTTCATCCAGAGTGGTGTGGGGTTCTGCCATTGGTGGTCGAACTCGCTCCGCATGGGGCTTCGCCAGAGGTGTCCGAAGCTACTGTACGGGGGGTTCGGCCACTGAGGTCCGAAGTCACTGTACGGAGTGTTAGGCCACTGTGGCCCGAAGTCACCGTGCGGAGGGTTCGGCCATTGCGGTCCGAAGCCACTGTACGGAGTGTTAGGCCATTGTGGCCCGAAGTCACCATGCGGAGGGTTTGGCCCTTGCGGTTCAAAGCCATCATGAGGAAGGCTCGGCCACTGTGGTCCGAAGCCACCCTCCGGGTGCCTTGGGCCCTTCGGCTGACTTAGTTTCTTAGCGCGGGGCCTGTTTCATTGGCTTTTCTTTAGTGCTTGTTTAACAACATCTTATATGTTACCTTTGGCTTCTTACGAGCCTTAGCCGAAGGAATGCTAACGTTTTGCTTCCACACTCTCACCTCGGGGTTCTTCGGTATGAGTGTGCATGTGTGCGGCTCTCCAACAATTATTGCCTTCCCTTTAGTCGACTCGGCTTGTTCTGGCCGAATCAACACCTTCTTCTCGCTGAGGTTGACGGCGTTAACGGGGAAGGGATCTTTGTCGAGCTTCATCTTTGGATTGTGGTCTATTTTCAATCGTCCATCTTCTATGGCCGATTGAACCTGCCACCGAAAAACATTGCAGTCATTATTATTATGTGAATGCGAATCATGCCACTTATAGTATGGATGTTTCTTTAACTCATCGGCGGATGGAATGACTTGGTCTTTAGGCAACCTGAGAAGCTGGTTCTTTAAGAGAAAATCAAATATTTTATCACACTTAGTTATGTCAAACGAGTACTTGACCTCACTAGGCCGATTCTTCATGGGAGACGGTCGTAACTCGAAGCAAGTGATATGTTTACTCCTAGCATTCCAAACACATTCGGTCGCGTACATGTCGGCCGAATCCTCCTCTTCTGATTCCTCCTCGTCAGAGTGTTCCATGACGTGAATTTCAGCCTTAGGCTTGTTGAACGTTTTAATAAACTTTTTATCGTTGGCTCGACCTTCCTAGACTAGAGCCTGCTGCAAGACTTAGCTAACCTCTAAGAAGTTCTAGTTGTCTTGTTTCTCTTTAATCTCGGAACGCAATCCGCTAAAAGCTAGATTCGCCAAATCCCTCTCTGAAATATTAAGACTGAAACATTGGTTTCTAGTATCCCTAAAATGCCTGATATACTCAGAGGAGCCCTCGTTAGATTTCTACCTAACCGATGTTAGGTGTGAGAGCCTAAGTTCTGTTTCACATGTATAAAAATAGTCATGGAATTTTTGTTCTAATTCGTCCCACGTTTGGACAGAGTTCGGCGGGAGTGCCGAAAACCAAGTGAAAGCGGCGCCGGATAGTGTGAGAGAAAATAGTCTATGTTTTAGAGCGTCTAACCCGCTAGCTTCTCCACACTGTGCTAAAAATTGACTAACATGCTCTAGTGTGGTTTTTTACCCTCACCATCGAACTTAGTGGATTAGAGGATTCTATAGCCGCGGGGGTAGGGTATTATATCAAAATGATCGGGATATGGCTTCTGGTAAACCCTAGCCCGACCCCTAGGCATGAAACCAGTGCATTCCCTAAAGGGAAAATTACTCACATGCCATTATAATTTTTAGAAATTGCTTATATGCCACTGTCAGTGACTGTGGCAGCCCCCATCTGTCAGTGACACATCGATGGCATATTGGCAAACCGTAAAAATCGTAATGGCACGAAAAAAATTAACCCTTCCCTAAATAGCTCGCGGATTCACTCCTCTAGGTCATCTTGGCCTACTGCCTACGCACGTCTCTCATGCGGGGGCATGACACGCGGCGGGATATCGGCGTGTCGGCCATGGGCCTCTTCCCTATGCGCTAGCTGTGCGACGTGCTCGAGCCCAGGCGCATGTGCATGTGGTGCGGGTTGACGCCAGTGCAGGTGGCGGTGGTGCGTGGTACGTGGTGCTAGCTTTGCCGTGAGCATAATGACTAGTCTCGGCCACAGATGTTGGGACCGGAGACGCAACGGTCTTGCCAGTGCTACCGTCAGTTCTGCTGTACACATGATTTACCAAAGGTATACTAGCAATAGGGGTTGATGGTACGGCCTCAGTAAATAAGAACCTTCTAAGTGTCGCCTCTACTTGAGAGATAACTACCGAATCTAAACGGTTGGCTAGCAAAGCGCTAACGGCCTGATCTACCGATGCGGCTATTTTTTGCTCAATATCTAAAGAAGATAAATGAGGCGATACGGGTGTTACCTGGATCTGAGAAAGGTCGGGGGCGATGATGTCGTGCTTGATGAAGCCCGCGCGCGTCTTGACGTAGCCTCCAAGCATCATGTCTTGGAGCGCCTTCATCTTTGCCTCGATTTCTGCTCGGTCTTCTGCGGGAATGTCTTCAAGAGTGGGCGTCATGATGTTGCGGTTGTCGATGTCCGCGCCTCCCATGGTGTCCATCGGCGGTGTAAACGTAGTAGTCATTGTAGATGTATCGGCGGCCGATGTAGATGTACCCGTCATGTTGGCGTAGCTTTTCCCCAACGGAGTCGCCAAAAAGTGTGTTGACACGAAAACATGCCCCCGCACTTGGGTCAGTTCGACGATCCAAAAGTGTGCGGATACTTAGGGATGAGCCTAAGCGTAACACAACACCGACGTCGTGTTCCGACTACCCTTAGCCGTGGTAAGGGGGTGGAGTCGCCAGGTAATCAGATCACACAGAAACAATCCAATTAGCCGAAAGAAATATATTAAACAGGACAAGTCAGAAACCGAGCGGAACCTGACTATTCGAAGTATGGTGCGAAGGGTGTCGTCGAAGTGTACCTTCGGCGTCTGGTGCGAAGTGTCCCGCCGAAGGGTACCTTTGGCGTTCAGACTGATCTAGCCGAAGATGAACTCCAAACGGATCTGGATGCGACAATCACCTTTAAACAATGGGGTTTGGTGCGAAGTCTCCGATACAGTAAGATACAGAATAATGACTTAGGCGCAACATGTGGGCGTAACTTCGTTAGGCGCGGAGTGCGAGCGTGGCAAAGCCTGTCGTGACGAAGCCTGTTGCAGAGCGTGTCGGCGTGCGGGACTTGGTCAAACTGACAACAACGTGATGGTCTGGCACGGGCGGTCGAAGTAGTACTCTTGCCGAGGGATGTTCTGGCAGCCTCCGAAACCAATCTCTCAGCTTCGGACACCTCCGGCGAAGCAGCTCCGAACGTGGAAACCTGCAACAGAGTAGATTCGAAGTACTAATTCGGATTGAGGACCGAATTCTGCCAAGTGTTGCACTAGTGGCAAAGGTAGCAATCTGTTACGCAGATTAGCGGATACTTCACAGGCGAAGGAACAAGGCGATAGCAATCTATTACGTAGATTAATGAATACTTCATAGGCGAAGTAACAAGGTGATAGCAATCTATTACGTAGATTAACGGATACTTCACATGCGAAGTAACAAGGCTTACCACTGTTCCTAAGTGGCCGTCGGAGGGCTTCTAGGCAAACCCATGAAGAATACATAAAATAAAGATAAAGTAAAGTACGGTTCAAAGCTAGGGCTTTGTGGTTGATTTTTGTTGGAGGTCTTCTGAACCGGCCTCACCCCTATATTTATAGGGGCTAGAATTCTAATCTATAAGCCTAATCTGGTGGAATTCTGTTTGATCATGCGTAAAAGACTTAGTCAAAAATCAGATTCAATCTCTAACTCTTGCCCGAAGTGGGCCTTCGGTCAGGCTCACCGAAGCCTGCTCCTCGGGCCTAAGCTTCGGTGGGGTGGGCCTCCGAAGGCCTCCGGGCCGAAGGTTGTGGGCTGGCCGGAGGCTTCCGAAGCCCGTAGCCCTGTGATCCTTCAGCCCTGTAGGGTTTCGGCCTAACCCGGGACATGTGCATTTTCAGCCCAAATTACCAAAATTAATATTTTGACAATCTTAACCATTAATGCCATTTTTTGCTATCAACAACATCGTTAGTGAAGGTACATCTACTTAATCTTTGAAAACATTAACTTAATTTGATTTATTTTATAATCTATTTTCTGTAACTTACTTTTCTAGGTGAGCTCCTTGAAATGTTTTTGTTTTGTTTGTTGTCATCTACAATCTTTGAAAACTACTTACATCAAGAATTTGAAGATTCTCTCCTTCCTACTTAATCATAAGTTTTTCATTGGATTGCTCGATGAAATCATCCTTTTTATTGCGATGAAGGTGTTTGAATGACGTCAAGCATTTACCATCTTCAATAGAAATAATCTCAAGGGGAATGCGGCCCTTTTTTCTTGAGTATATCAAAAGCATTATTCTAGGGCTGTCCAACGGTAGCAAATAGCAATAAGCACAAATGTATAAGTTTAAAGGATAGCAAATGGGAATCATTGGTGGCTTGGTGCACATTACAAACAAGAAAAATTCAATCAATCAACCATATTTCTCTTGATAGAAAAGCAACCGACTAATCATATCTAGAAAATCACCAAGAATAAATCCATGATAGCCCAATTGACAATATTATTTTTATGCTTTCCCCAAAACTAAATTACACCAATAATTGCAAATCAGTCTAAAAGGTGTTTAGAAGTATGTTCTCAACTGCTCACTATTAACTTCCCATCAGAAAGAGGTAAAGATTGCATAGAAACAATATGAATCTCTACTGACCATTGATCAAATTTAATAGTAGTGAGCCCGTGCTAGCACTACGATAAAAATTAAAAAACAACAAATGTCTAACCCTACTTCTTTTTGATGAAGGAGTATGTTGTAGTGATGGAAATTGATAAACAATGTTTCCCTAAATAAGAAAAACAAATACATAGCATAGGAGATATTCAACCTTAATAAAGGTACAATAATAATGGGAAAATTACTCACATGCCATTATAATTTTCAGAAATTGCCTACATGCCACTGTCAGTGACTGTGGCGGCCCCCATCTGGCAGTGACACAACGATGGCATTTTGGCAAACCGTAAAAATCGTAATGGCACAGAAAAAATTAACCCAATAATAATTGGTGAAGTTTGGTACACCCAAAACCCTAAAGTGGCTGGACGCCAGAATTTTTTAGAGTAAGATACCAAATTTACCTTAGCATATTCAGTGCGGCGTTCTAGATTGAAATGCAGACCCTTGACATGACCAAATCCACTGAGAGCATTGTACAGATCACCTTCTCTCGCATTTCTTTGACTCTAGAGACAATTAGGACACCTCCAATGCATGAGCGCTTGAATAGGTGCTAAAACAATATACATGGATAAACATCTTATTTAAGAGCTTCAAGTTCCAATGCAAAGTGCTAAAGTTAGATGCTTAAACTTGACTTTTTCAAATCATAGCACCCAATGAACATCTTATTGTCCAATGCTAGCCTTGTATTTTTGAATTTTTTTGAATCGGCTATATACAATTAATTTTTTTTTCAAAAAAATATTATTTTAAAAAATTGTTGCACATATGTGTGTTATTTTGGAGCTGCTCCAGTCGGTTTATTGGTTTCCTGCTGTTTTTTCACAAGGAAATTATTTTGTTACTTTGTGATGGACTTTGTTGTTACTCCGTTTCATTGTGACGGAGTGATTGTTGTTGTAGGTGTCAAAACCAAGGCAATCAAAGCCGTTTTAATTTTTTTCACTCAAGCGCCCATCGAGCCATCGAGCATCGACGCTAAGTGAAGCGTCGACTCCTCGTGCGAAGCATCCAGTTCAATAAAAAACCAGAATTTTCTACACTAGCGCCTTCACAAGCTGCGCGTTAGAGCTGCCCTTAGTATCCATCCTTCAATAGCTATGGATCGACAAAACTATCCATTAATAAAATATGATAGTAAGGAAAAGGACAAGCATGAGAAGTTGATTATCATAGTAATGATTCTATGCAATGCTTTACAAGTATCAACTCTCAAGGAATTGTATGTACTTCAACTTTTGACCTTGCAGTCATGATAACCTACAAAGATGTGAGAACAGTCAGCCACATTCAGTTTTTTCAGATTCTTGGGACTAAGCCCTGAAAAAACATAGTATACAAACCAGAATATGTAAACTTGCTTCTGTAATAATCTAAAAGTAGTAAGTTAAACAACAAACTTGCCTAAAGAAGGGGGTGGGGCACCCTGACCCATACCGGCTAATTCAGGACTGACCTTTTGCACGGCTTCTTCTAAAAGTTGATCAAATCCTTGGCAAATCTGGCATTAGAAGCAGTAAAAATGTGTAAGCTGTTCCTTTTGCTCCAGCTCTGCAATCGACCAATGCGATGAACATAATCCTCTAGTGATCCTAGAAATTCATAGTTAATGACATATTTGACATCCTTAACGTATGTATCCAGATATAAGAAACACATTAGTTTACAAGGATAGACAGAGCAATCCAACCATCCATTTGAAGTTGTCTAGTGATCTAATCGCATACCTTCTTCGTGTCCATAAATATTAATATTTGACTACAAAAGTTAGATGGAATTCCTGAAAGTTGATAAATCTGAGAAAGAAGAGCTGATAAAGTTGTCCAAGATTAATTCCTGAAAGTTCAGATAAAAACTAAGCTCAGAGAACATTGTACATATATATCTTGATAACAGAAAACTTACCCACATGTTGCTACAACAACATCCTCGGGTGGGTCCTGCAAAATAAGGAGAAATTGAATTATCATAGGTATATAAGCATCAGTTAGTTCAGCTATAATTAAACCAATGATCATTTGTTTAGTCACACACACATGACATAACCATGTCTTAAGTTTCTTTTTTCTCTATCATAAAAGAGAACAGTAGGAGACAAAGTAACACATTTTGCATGTAAAATTTGTTAGTATATTGCTTACACTGCATATGGAGCAAATTGCATAGCTTCCTTCCAAATTTCCAAGCAAATTCATTCCTGTTTCCAAGCAAATTGCATAACTTTCTTCCTGATTTCCAAGCAAATTTATTGCATATCAAAGACATGTCATTCTGATCTATTGACTACTAAACCTACTTTTTTATGAAGGTAACACAAACCTAAGGTATAAAACAAATGCTTCGAGTTAAATACAATACCAATGCACCATAATTGCTAGTGAATTAGTTTATATTGTTGTTACAATATTTTTGATAGAAAAAACAAACGAAATTTAAGTGAACATACCTTGAATTTTTGCCTAGAACCTTCTTCAAGCATCATATAGAAAGATCACACCCCTTGTGTGAATTCTATTTTGCTCAGTTGAATAATTTTTGTTGGTAATTTAATGATTGATTAAAAGAATAACAACAGGGGCATGAGAAACACATACCCTGCTTAGATTTGCCAGGTGAACTTACAAACTTGTCTTGGTTGCTTTATCTGTGTGAAAAAAGAAAATACACTCCATTAAATAGCTCTGAAAACCTGAACCAGCACATGAACAAGAGTACAAAAAGTAAAGTGGTGTGCATACGATACCCCAATTCTTCCATGCTTAGAGTGAAAGAAATCATTTTTCATATTATCGGACAGACAAATTCGCACAATCAAACCAATGAAACATCAAAATAATATACATTTCTAGGTACAACCTAAATTTGTGATAGATTCTAACTCCGAACGGTTTATTCAACAACCAGCGCTTATACAACAAAAGAAAATTTTGATTAGATACCCTCCAATCTCCCAAATAAAATTCAAGATACAGGGTGTCCGGAAAAAAATCCGCCCAATGCGAAATAAAACCAGAACCCCACATAGAAATCCCAAGACCCATCACAATTCAAACTCAAATACAGCAGGGCAGGGCATGTCAACACCTCAAGATCACAAATTTTGATGGCTCCAAGAAACACGAACAGGAAGAGACCGAATCACCTCATGATCCTGGGCGCGGCTTCAATCCATACCGACTAGAACCTGATGTGCACCATCAGAGTTAGATGAAAAAAATATATTCTTGCCTGTGTGGAGTGGCACCACAAGGTACAAGCAGCGACGAGGGAGAGAAGCGAAAGTCAGAAGCATCGCTAACCAATTCCGAGGAGGAGGGAATCGGCACGGGGGTGGGGGAGAAGGTGGCGGTGGTGGAGTGGAGAGGGCGCAAGATCGAGGAGAATGCGAAGGGAAGAGGCAGAAATTAGGTTTCGGTGGGCTGGATATACGTGTACACCAGGTTCAGGATGTCCTTCTGGAAGTAGGAGCCACCGAAGCTGACGCTAGTGGAGATGAAGCGCGGGCCGATGCGCGAGTCCTTGCCGATGGAGTTGTCCACCTCAGCGACGTCGACGTTGGTGGCCTTGCATAATGCTGAGATGGCATTCATGGAGGAGATGCGCTGCACCAAGAAGGCGTTTGCAGTGAGCATGGATAGCTCTGCCGACTAGAGGTTGGTGGTTATGATGTGGTCGACGGGGTAGGGGAGAAAGACCAAGATGGCGCGGGATGGCATCGGGTGGGGGAGGGGAGCGAGATGGCGGTGCTAGGGTGTTTGGGAGATAGGAATTTTTGTAAATATGTCATTATAATTTTCTGTAATTTGAAAAATGCCACTGTCAGTGACTGTGGTAGGTCTCATCTGTCAGTGACACGCCGATGGCATATTTCAAAACCGTGAAAATTGTAATGGCATGGAAAAATTTGGCCCTTGGAGATAACGTTTGAGAGGGGTGAAGCGTATGCTAAGACGGTGCTCGACGTGGAAGGGAAGGGAAGGCGCAGACGCGGTGAGTTCAGAGGGAAGGCACGAGGCGATCGGAGGTAGGCATGAGCGTAGCGCAGGGAAAATGAGTATAAGTAAACAATGAAGATTGTTCCAATGAGTAATCTATACCACTATATAATTGACCAGTTCATTTACTCATCTAGACAATCTGAACCATTGATTATTTACTCATACTCATTGGAACAATCTGCATCATTAATCACCTTCCCACGTACGCCCCCGAAACTTCGCATGCATTCCCAAAGCCCCCAACTAATCACCCGAATTTTCAACAATCAAATTGCAATCACCTGCAATGCCATCCCCGTTTGATCTGTGCAGCGGTTCTGCCCAACGCGTAATCACCTGTGATGCCATCCCACAATCTCTGCACCGCTCCTCCCTAGTCTAGCCCTACCTGCCCCTTTGTAACGCCCAGATTTAATAAAATCGGGACTTTATTGAAATTCCATAGAAAATCAATAAATACAAGACGTTCATCGCACGACTGCGTACAGGACGCCAATCAAAGATGGTTCGTAGACCATATTATTACAAAAGAGTTAGAAAGAGAAACTAGAAAAATAAATCCTCTAGATGGACGCCTTCTTTTAGTCTCGCGCCTTGACTGGGTCGCTACTCCAGACCGTCATCCTCCTCGTAGTACGTTGCCTCTGGTGGTGTGAGTCAACGGGGGTGAGTACAATCGTACTCAGCAAGCCATCTAAATGCAATTATAATGCAAGATAGTAACAAAGAAGGTAGTGGCTCATGTTTGTGGAAAAGTACGTTTGTAAAGCATTTAATGTAATCAGGTTATTAGTATAGAATGTAAACATGTGTCAATGAATCATCTTCTAACTCGAGGGGTACAGTCAGCCCGCCCTCGCTCAACAGTCCTTACATGCCATGAATCATATAATCCTTCACACGAAAGTAAACTAACTGTGGTGAACATTGCTCAACCCACCCTTGACCGTGGGCATGACTTTTCGAAAAGATTATACTCTGATCAGAGGTGTACTACTGTACCCACAAGGCACGCATTCCCGCACACCAAAGTGTGTCGTGATAACACCACGTCACCCCGAAGGAACTCATGCCAAAACCTTTAGCATGGAATGCACCAATTCGATAACACCCTCTTATAGATTTCATACGGTGCCCCGACGCGTCGGGCCAACATCGTACCCCCCTTGAGCCTTGTCGGTACAAGCCACCCATAGGTGTCACTTGCCCCCTCCACTATGGTGCTTCAAGTTGGAACGCTCCATACCTCCGGTTAGGACTTACCTAGTAGACTTGTGGTTAGTATGAGTTTGTTTTACAACAGATCCCGCGGATTGGTCCTTATAGTGCCCCGGGTGTGACCAACCAATGCCCTAGCTTGCACCCGGAACCCACCATACTTATAACATAACCCAAACTCCAACAAAATTCCAGAGACGAGAAATAACGGAGAAATCATATAATATAATCCAACTATCTACAACTCGTTCTTTTATCCTATAGCAGTTGTGTCGATACATTGGACACTATCTAATAAAATATTTAAAAGTGACAAGGAGTTTAGGCTCAATAAGCATGGCTTGGGTTTGCACAACAAGGACAGAGATCTAGTAAATATATTGTAGGGCTTGTAATTAAACTAATGCAATAATAATCCTATGAGTTATAGTGGTAATTATGAAAAATGGGCTCAATTATGATCAACTTGGGGTTTGTGACTTGCCTTGATCAGCAAATGGTGAAGGCGGAACCTCGGGATAGAACTCCGGATCCTCGACTGCGTCGTAGTCTTCTCGATACAAAAAATAAACATAACATTCAATAAACAATCCAAAATCACACTTCAAACATATAGACTTTGGGTGGATTAAATTAAAGGAAAATAAAATTATTAATCTTCTGTAATTATTGTCTAATTTTTAGGACAACTAATCATGGAGTTATGAATTTTCTAAAAAGAATCATGAATTTACCCTAAAGTGTTTTTAATTCCCTTATTAAATAAAAATAAAATGTCCAAAATAAACCTACTATTTTATTGAATAAATGTGAATAGAATAAAAACATAAATTTTACAAAATTTGAATGGTCAAATTTGGAGTTAAATTGGGCAAGTTATGAATTTTCAAAGTTTAAACAATTTTCTGAATTTTTATTTAAACAGAAATTAGGTTTGGGTCCACGGTGAGCCAGGCCCACCAAGGACCCGCACACTGTGCGCGTGGACCGGGGCCCTCTGGACGGCATCTAACGGCCAGATGTGTGGCGGGGGTGGTTAAGTGGATCTGGACGGCCCAGATCACACCATACCCCTTCGGCACGGATCAAGGGCCTAGATTAAATCCCGAGGAGATTTAATCTGTGCCGCTCGATAGCGATCGTGCGGCCAGGATGTCGTCCACACGCACGCGGCACGGGGGAAGCATAAGCCTTCGTACCCAACTCCGGCGGTGTGACGACGAGCAATTCCGGTGACGGCGACGGCTAAACGGCCACGCTAAGGGAAGCAATGGGATCAGGGGAGCAAGGGGAATGTGGAGGTACCGAAGGTGGTGGTGGCGGGGGCCTGGCAGTGTCCGGCGACAAGGAGGGACGACGAGGTCCCTCGGGTTAGCGGTGGTGACGGCGATCCGGAAGTCGTCTGGGCCAACGGAGGTGTGGACGACGTCGGGGCGGTGACGCTGGTTCAGGTGCTGCCGTCGGTGAGGGCAATGGAGGCCGGTGGCGCCCGCGAGGAGCTGCCAAAGGTGAAGTAGGGGAAAAAGTTAACAACTCGAAGCGGCTGTTCGGAAGAGCGTAGCTAAGGCTAACGGCGCGTGGCCTAGGCTTAAATAGCGGGTCGCCGGCGTTGGTTTGGAAAGTATAACGAGGGAAACCCGAGGAGGATTTCCATCCTTGCTCCGGCAAGCCTTCCAAGCGCTTGGGCACTTTCCATAGAGGTGAAAACGCGCTGGATTCTGAGGGAAAGAGGTTGCCGGTGGATGGTAAGCAGGATTCAGGCGCCAATTTTGGCAAGGGGGGTCGGTGGCGACGAAATTGGAAGGTGGGGGTCACCGGTAATAAGGAAAGGGCAGATTCCATCAGGGAAGATGGATCCGACAGGTGGCCCCCACCTGTCGGTGACTGCGAGCGAAGGAAAAGGGCACCGACAGGTGGGCCCAAGCGGTCAGCGGGAGAGGGGGCACATGTGAGGTTGTCAGGCGGGGCCGGCGGGCGCCTGCGTGGAGGAGAGAGGGAGGGGCGCACCGATAGGTGGGCCCCATCCATCGATGAGCGCGGGGTTGGACTGGGCTGGGCCGAGGGAGGTTTGTGGGTTGCGGCCCAATAAGATTTAAAATACCTTTTTCAATTAAAATAATTCTAGATATTCATTTATTTGTTTAGAGCTTGAAGCCTAAGTTCTAAAATTTTGTACAAATTCTAAAAAATACTTCTTGGCTCATAGAACCTATCATAATTTTATTGGATTTAAATTTGAATTATTTCTCCCAGTTTTTGTTTTATTTGTGTACCTTTATCCTTTTTCCTTATTAAAATATTTCTGTTAAATTCATAAATTTTATTTTTTTCTCATTTTTATTTATTCTGAAATTTAGGGGTGTTACACCCTTCCTCTCACCCTCCTAATCCCACACCACTGGTATCCTCTCACCTCTCATCATGCGAGCCAAAGCCCACCTGACGTCGACCATCCGCCGCCGCCTCCACCTCCCCCTTGAGCACGCCTGCCAACCACCCTCGCCTCCCACAAGCGCGCCTGCGCCCATGCCCACCGGTTGCCCCACCCCCGCCCCTACATGATGCACGATGAAGCCCTTCACAACACTCTCTGGAGCTCAATTTAGTCTAGAAGTTGTTGACATGCTAGGGCATCTCGTGGTTTGTAGGATGCGGTAAAGTTGTGATCTTTTTGTGTGGTTAGTTCATTGCGGTTGCAGGGGCGGGTGAGGAGCCATGCTGAATAGCGTGGGCCTCATGGCTCCAGAAGTGATGAGTCATTGTCAACGATAGTCAACAAGGACTGAAGAAGAGAAGAGATCTGTTGTTTCATGGGCCGCGTGTGACTCAGGTACACGGGCAGCGAGCGACTGTCGGGCAGAGGAGGCTGCGAAGTCGGGCTGGCCCAATCTGGGTGCATGGGCCAGAAGCAGTAGAAGACCCACTGGGCTGTTGACCAGGACTGACTCAGGTACACGGGCGGTGAGCGATTGCCGGGCTGAGAGAGCTGCGGAGTCGGGCCGGCCCAATCCGGGTACCTGGTGCAAAGCTGGTGGAGGCTTTGTCAGTTTCGGCGTAAAACTGACAACCGTTGATTCTGTATCCGAGTGTCCAGAAGAGTAGCTTCAGGATATGTCATCTGTTACTCTAGGCCCACAGTCAGTCAGTTGTGTCTGTAAAAATACCTAAGGGCAGTAGAGTCTTTTTCTGTATTTTTGAGTCTGTAAAAACCCTAAGGGGCTGGTAGAATATTCCTAGTGTTGGGCTGCCTATAAATAGCACCCCAATCCCTAGGGTTTGGACTACCCTTTTGTGCTGAAATCAAATCCACCCATTGGGTCACTTTTTCCTGTCTTCTCTCTCCTGTGTGCGCCGCCAGGGCTTGCCTCTCCCTGTTCTTGCATTATTTTGGCTCAAATCTGTTGGATGCATTTAAACCTTGGTCTCTGGTAAATTTATTGCTTGCATTCTGTTCGGTTTGGGAAGTTAATGCCTTGGGCACGAGCTGGTGAATTTATTTCTTGGGGAGAAGCTTCTTCTGTTGCTTGTGTTCTTCACGGTGGGAGTACTAGTTCATGCTGTTGCAAGTAGTACTGCTTTGCTGTAGCTACAGTGTCATGTAGCAGCTTTTCACCTTCTATTGCCCAGCTTTTTGATCGAAGCTGACAGTCTTTTTTACCTTTTTCTGGGTATGTCTGGTGAAGCTCGTTTCAGTGCGAAGCCCCTCAACTCCGTGAGGCAGGCTTCGATCGAACATCTTTAAAGGCTTCGCTGAGACTTCGAACTTCGGTTTTTGTGTCTGAGTTGCTAGCTTCGAAGTTCTTCCTGTATTGGACACCATCGCATACTTCGAACTAGCATACTCCGAATCTATCTGTTCGAAGTACACACTTTGTTAGGCTTCGAAGTTGGGTACGAAGTTTGTCTGTTCTGATAGACCTCGCTTGGATTCCTTTGTGGCGTGTCAGCCTTCGATTCTCCTCCCGAAGCTTTCCCTATTCGAAGATAGAGTGTAGGCTTCGGACTTGATTTTCTGTCACGTGACAGACTTCGCTTCTTTGTTCGAAGGTTGTCTGTTTGTGTGTATTGTGTTCGAAGTTTTTGTGTTCGAAAGTTTAGCTTCGAAGCTTTAGGTTCTAAGAGTGTTCGAAGTTTTTTTGTCTTCGAAGTGCATACTTCGAAGCAGGCTCCGGCACTGTTTTACTTCGCTCCGGAGCTCGTGATTCGAAGCTGTGTTCGAAGTTCTTGTTTTCGCAGTACTTACTTCGAACCAGGCTCCGGCACTGTTTTTATTTCACTTCGAAGTACACTTCGCATCTTACCACTTTGCACTAGGCTAGACAGTGACACCTTCGGCACTTCGGACAGACTCCGTCATCAACCTCTGAAGCAGACCTCGACGTGCGAAGGGGGCTTCGCCAAGTTTCGAACAGGAGACAACTTTGGACAGTAACTTCTCCTTTCACTTTATACATACTTAGATCATTTCATTGAGAAGTTTAAGCCTGTTATAACTTGTTCATCTTCCTAGATTGCACTACTTTAGATTCACACTGTTTTTCATCAGATGCTTCTAGGCTAGAAACCTTTAGACTTAGGCCTTCTGTTCATTTTCTGCTGCATAGTATTTTTGAGGTGCGTTGGGTATTGGGAACAGGCCATTGATTCGAAAGAATTTTTTAAGGCGCCCATTCACCCCCCCCTCTGGTCGCTACTTTCGATCCTACAAGTGGTATCAGAGCGAGGTTAGGGTTTTTCCATACCTTAACCGGTTCTAAACCCCAGTAGTGACTATGACGTCTCCTGGCAAGGTCCCGTCCTTGGAAGCCTATGGATATAATTATTGGAAGACTCGCATGCGAGCCTATCTCATGAGCCAGGGTTCGGACATATGGGACATTTGCGTTCACACCACATTTGTCATTCTGCCAGTTACTGAGCAAGGTACTGCTGGTATCATTGCTCAGCATCTGAGTAACAGTAAGGCTGTGAATATTTTATTTTCTGGTTTAGGTCCCACTGAATTTGAGCGAGTGAGTCATCTCTCCACTGCGAGAGAGATCTGGGCTACCCTCAAGGCACACCATGAGGGAACAGCACAGGTCAAGGCTTGGCTCTATCAGACCTACCGGCGTGAATATGAGAATTTCACACAGAAGCCGGGTGAATCTGTTGAGGCTCTGTTTGGTCGCTTTCAGTCGATCATTAACAAGCTTCGGGACAACAAGGCTGAGGGTGCTCAGTTAGTCTCAGATAATGAGCAGGCGCTCAAGGTTCTTCATACCTTGGACCCAAAGATCTGGGAGATCAAGGTATCATCTATCGTTGAGAGTACTTCATACGATACCTTGACCATTTCTGAGTTATTTAGCAAGCTAAAGGCCACTGAGGTAGATATCCAGTTGAGATCAAATCTCACTGGCTCTGGATCAAAATCCCTGGCCCTTGCTACACCTTCTGTTGATCCCTCTGCTGTGAGCTGTGCTGGGTTCTCTTTGATGTCTATCACTGAGGACCAGCTTGAGTTATTGGGAGATGATGATTTGTGTCTCTTTAACAACCGGGTGTGTCGTGTCTATGATAAAAGAATGTTCAAAAGACACGGCACAAAATCCGGATGCTTTGAATGTGGTGATCCAGGACACTTCATCGCCGACTGCCCCAAGCGCAGTGGATACAAGAAGGGCACCGGCAACAGCTTCCACGACTCCGGCAAACATGAGAGCCCTTCCTTCATCAAGGGCAAGCCGAAGACCCCGGTTCTTCAAGAAGGCCCTGAAGGACTATCGGCGAGAGAACAAGAAGCGCGACAAGGCCTTCTTCGCCGAGATGGAGAAGAGCTACTCCAAAAGATCCACGTCTTCTTCCTCTTCATCGAGCTCAAGTGATGAGGAGATCACCATCAAGAAGGGGAAGGACAAGGATGATCCGGCGGGCCTCTGCTTCATGGCCTTCGGAGACAAGCCGAAGAGCCGTTCACACCAGCGCCGAAGATCCCGCAAGAGTTTCTGCTCCATGGCTCTTGGGGATAGAGAAGAAAAGAGCTCCTCCGACGACTCCGACGACGACGATAGCAAGGTATCGTCTTATGAGCGCGAAATTGTAGATTTACTTGAGAGCAATCGTCAGGAGTTGAAGTATCGGGAGAAACTGCTTAGGGGGGCTAAGAAAAGATAGACGAGTTAGAGAGTGAGCTTGCCGTGGCCAACGGTAGAATTGAAAGTCTATCTTCTTCCCCTTGCTTGGGTGATAGCAGTGAGTGCCCGAAGTGTGAGGTGCTTCTGTGTGACCTGTCGACTTTGAAGTCCAGGTACACAGAAAGGGTTGATGAGAGGGACGCTTTGGCCACTGAGCTTGAAAGCGCTCAGCAGGAGCTAAAAGATGCTCAAGCCACTGTCGTCGCACCCTGTGTTGATTGCCCATCCCATCTAGCTGCCTTAGCTGAGCTGAAATCCAAGGGCAATGAGCATTTGGGTGATTTGGAGAGGTTGAGAGCTGAGCTTGCGCAGACTAGGCTAGAGCTTGAGACATTGTTAGTTCCACCCACTGTCTGTGAGAACTGCTTGTCTCTTAGAATGGAGTTAATTAAGCTAAAAGCCGGGAAGTCTGTCCAAAAGGAAGTTGAGTGTGAGACCTGCTTGTCTCAGGTGGAGGTTCTAGCTTCCTTGAGAGAGGAGCTAGCAGATTCTCAGAATGAGAATTTTTACCTCCGTTCTATCCTGAGTTGGATCAGTGCCAGAGAGCCACAGCTTGGCATGATGATCCAGCAGTTCAAGAGGAAGGATGGGTTTGGAGTAGGTTACACCTACACCAAGGCTGACTTTGAGAGTGCCCTCAGCCGGGCAGTGGAGTGGAGTAAAATGACTCCAGAGCAGAGGTATCCCAAGACTCACTCCACTGAGACCTCTCAGGCTTGTCAGCCCAAGGATGGAGTGATCCATGAACCACCTAAAGCTCCACCCAAGAAACCTATCTGGGTTCCAAAGCCCAAAAATCTCCACACTTCTCTTGACTCTCTTCCTGGACCCTCTCAGCCCAAGAAGACCACACCTAACACTACCAAGCCCAAGAATCCCAAGCCTCAACCACATCCCAAGAAGCCTACCTATCATTGGGAGTATTGTCAGAGAGACGGGCATCTTGCGGAGTTTTGCTTCAGGAGGAAGCGGGTTGAGAGAATAGAGAGGGCTCGTAGTGATCAGGAGCAGTTCTACCAGCAGGGTGGTAGACTGCGAGCTCCTCGGCGCAGGGAGAGGCTGGAGGCCAGGCCGCGTCGTGTAGGTGGTGGTAGAGGAGACGGTTTTCGTACCCGTGCTCCAGTTGGTGGTGTCCGTTCCAGCAGAGTTCCAGACCGTGTTGGCTACGGTTCTGGACCTCGTGGCCACAGGGTTAGGAAGAACCGTGGACCGCGCTTTGAGCCGCGTTTTGGTCCAAACTCTTTTGATGGTTTTCGCTTTCCATCTTTTGAGCAGATGGCTCGACACTGGTTTAGCTCTTTTGCTAAACCTGGTGCCGGACCATTTGCTCCCACTTACAGACATTGATTATGCAGGACCGGGGACTGGAGGATGTTTGGATCATGGACTCAGGATGCTCTCGCCACATGACGGGACATCGTAGGTGGTTCTCCAGTCTCACTCCCCCGAGCTCCAAAGAATATATCACGTTCGGGAACAGCGGTCAAGGGAAAGTAAGTGGCATAGGCTCAATTAGCATTTCAGATCATTTCTCTTTAAAGAATGTTGCTTTGGTTAAAAATCTGAACTTTAATTTAATATCTGTTTCGCAACTTCTTGAGGATGGTTTGGAAGTGCGTTTTAAGAAGGGCAATTCTTCTGTGGTGATTCTAGAGGGTCTTTGGTTTGTCAGATTTTACCTTTCGGTAAAGTTTTTCGAATTGACTTCTCTAGTTCTTTTGGCCCTTCTCGCTGTTTGATTGCTGGATCTTCTTCTGAGCTCTGGAAGTGGCATAGGAGGTTAGGTCATTTGAGTTTTGATCTGCTAGTCAGGTTAAGCTCTATGGACCTCATCCGAGGATTGCCCAAGCTTAAGATGGAGAAGGATCTAGTTTGTCATCCCTGTCGTCATGGAAAAATGGTTGCCGCTTCTCACTCACCTGTGACTCAGGTGATGACTTCATATCCAGGCGAGCTTTTACATTTGGACACTGTAGGTCCAGCTCGGGTACGTTCAGTCGGTGGGAAATGGTATGCACTTGTGATTGTTGACGACTTTTCTCGTTTCTCGTGGGTTTTTCTTTTGGAGTCTAAGGATGAAACTTTCAATTTGTCCATGACCTGATTTTGAAGCTGAAAAATGAGAACAATGGTCGGATGCGAGCAATTCGCTCTGACAACGGCTCTGAGTTCAAGAACTCTCAGTTCGTCAGCTTCTGTGGTGATCAGGGTCTGGACCATCAGTTTTCTTCTCCTTACACTCCCCCACAGAACGGCGTTGTGGAACGAAAGAACCGCACGCTAGTTGAGATGGCCAGGACGATGCTCGATGAGCACAGGACTCCTAGGCGTTTTTGGGCTGAAGCCATGAACACGGCTTGCTATCTGGCCAACCGCATTTTTCTTAGAGCTTACATTGGTAAGACATCATATGAGTTGCGGTTTGGCAGACAGCCCAAGGTTAGCCACTTGCGAGCGTTTGGCTGCAAGTGCTTTGTGCTCAAGAAGGGAGGGCATTTGGACAAGTTTGAGTCTCGTTGCTGGGATGGTGTTTTTCTTGGTTATGCATTGCATTCTCGAGCTTCCGTGTTTGGAATCTCGAATCCCAGCTGCTTGTCGAGACGTGTGAGGTTTCATTTGATGAGTCCTTGCCTTCTTTGACTCCTTCTTTTGAGCTTTCGGGTGATGATGAGCTCGGAGAGTCCATCTTCGAGGAAGATGAGGATACTCCAGCTGCTGTTGAGGGTGGGCCTTCTGCATCCCCCGCAGAGCCCACACCTTCTGTGACTTCGACTGATGATGAGGGCGGACCTCTGATCACTTCTTCCACTTCGATCGAGCCCCCTCAGTCGAGTCCAGAGGTGCCAGCTGCTGACTCCGGTGAGGTGACTTCAGATCACCAGGGAACCCGAGCAGTTCAGCGTGATCACCCCTCAGAGCTCATCATTGGTGATTTGACTGAGAGAACTTTGCGTTCTTCTGCCTCTCTCGCTGTGTTGCTGAATCTGCGTTTGTTGCATCTTTTGAGCCCAGAGACATTTCTCATGCTCTTTCTGATTCTAATTGGATTATGCTATGCAAGAAGAGCTTGAAAATTTTGTCCGCAATCGGGTTTGGACACTAGTTGAGCCGCCACCTGGATGCAACCCCATAGGTACCAAGTGGGTATTCAAAAACAAACAAGGTGAAGATGGGGTTGTGGTGCGCAACAAGGCTCGACTGGTTGCCCAGGGTTATTGCCAGAAGGAAGGTATTGACTTTGAAGAAACCTTCGCTCCTGTGGCCCGTCTTGAGTCCATTCGTATCCTTCTAGCTTTTGCCGTTTCGAAGGGTTTCAAGCTTTTTCAAATGGACGTTAAGAGTGATTTTCTGAACGGGTTCATAGAGGAGGAGGTTATGTTAGGCAACCCCCCGGCTTTGAGAACCCTAAGTTTCCTCGACATGTTTTTAAGTTGCATAAAGCTTTATACGGGTTGAAACAAGCCCCCAGGGCTTGGTATGACCGTTGAAGCAATTTTTGTTGGGGAAGGGCTTTGTGATGGGTTCTGTGGACAAAACTCTCTTTTGCTCAGAGTTGCCTCAGATTCTTAGTCGCTCAGATTTATGTGGACGATATTATTTTGGCGGTACTACTGATTCTCTTGTGTCCAAGTTTTCTGAGCAGATGCACAGTGAGTTTGAGATGAGCCTCATGGGTGAGCTTAAGTATTTCTTAGGGCTCCAGATCAAGCAGACCAAGGACGGCACCTTCATCCACCAAGGTAAGTACACTCGCGATATGCTTAAGAAATTTGACTTTGGTGGTGAATTGAAGCCGCAGATGACCCCGATGGGTACTTCCGGGGGTCTGGGCAAGGACGAGAGCGGTGTCAAGGTCAATGAGAGAGAATTTTGAGGGATGATTGGTTCACTGTTGTACTTGACGGCAACAGACCGGACATACAGTTCG